>JAJGRX010001358.1:0-530724 GCA_025461125.1 Carex kokanica | reverse complement strand
GAGGTTGGCTACTCTACTTACATAAGCATATGAGGGCATATGCTTATAAGTTGTTTTTGTGTTTTCGAAGTCCAAAAAAAATAGTCGATCTGAAGCACTCAACATGTTCTCCATATTATAATGTGCTTGGAGACCAAATTTTACATTTTTTGAAATTTTTTTACTAATTTTTTAGAATTTTTTAAAACAGTGTTTCAATATGCTATAAAAATTTAGAAAAATAATAAATAATTCTAAAAAAAAGTGATTTTGAAAAATTCTAAAAAAAAGTAAAAAAATTCAAAAAAATGTAAAATTTGGTCTCCAAGCACATTCTAATATGGAGAACATATTGAGCGCTTCAAATTGACTATTTGGACTTTGAAAACGTAAAAATGACTTATAAGCATATGTCCTCATATGCTTATGTAAGTAGAGTAGCCACTCACTATATATATATATAGAGCTGGGCTTAACTAAGCCATGGAGTAAAACGACTTGGTGCTCCACGCCTCATAATTTCCATTTTGAAAATCCAAACTACCGATCCGAACCGCTCAACATGATCTCCATATTGAAATGTGCTCGGAGACCAAATTTTACATTTTTTGGAATTTTTTACTATTTATTAAGCCACTTTGAAAATCGCTGATCCATTGGTCCAGAATTTTTACTATTTTGTTACTGTTCATCCGGATCAGGGATTTTCAAAGTGGCTTAATAAATAGTAAAAAAATTCCAAAAAATGTAAAATTTGGTCTCCAAGCACATTTCAATATGGAGAACAACTTGAGTGGTTCGGATCGGTAGTTTGGATTTTCAAAATGGAATTATGGCATGGAGTACAAAATGTTTTACTCCATGGCCTAGCTAAGTCCATATATATATGAGAGAGAGAGAGAGAGAGAGTAGAACTAAGGTGCCTTAAGCTCACCAAGCCTTTGTGAGCTTAACTCAAAACCTACCGGCTTGACTTCAAATGACATTTCCAAACCGTTAGATGTTCAATCTATATTAAAATGTGATTGGAGACCAAATTTTACATTTTTTGGAATTTTTTTTTACTATTTATTAAGATGGTTTGAAAACCGCTGTTTTTATTAAAATTCTGCACCATTGGAAAACAGCGATTTTCAAACCATCTTAATAAAGAGTAAAAAAAATTCAAAAAATATAAAATTTGGTCTCCAAGCACATTTTAATATAGATTGAACATCTAATAGTTTGGAAATGTCGTTTGAAGTCAATCCGATAGATTTTTGAGTTAAGCTCACAAAGGGCTTGGTGAGCTTAAGAGCACCTTAGTTCTACTCATATATATATATATATATATATATATATATAGAGAGATTGACTATGGTGAGTTGCGAAGTAAAACGTCGTTTTACTTCACGCTCATACTCCATTTTGAAAATCTAAACGCTCGATCCGAACCGCTCAAATGTTCTCCATATTGAAATGTGCTTGGAGACCAAATTTTATATTTTTTGGAATTTTTTTACTATTTATTAAGCCACTTTGAAAATCCCAGATCCGGATGAACAGTAAAAAACAGTAAAAAATTCTGGACCATTCGATCAGCGATTTTCAAAGTGGCTTAATAAATAGTAAAAAAATTCCAAAAATTATAAAATTTGGTCTCCAAGCACATTTCAATATGGAGAACATGTTGAGCGGTTCGGATCGGGCGTTTAGATTTTCAAAATAAAAATATGAGCATGAAATAAAAATGACATCTTACTCCGCAACTCACCATAGCCCAGCTCTATATATATATATATATATATAGAGAGATCGACTATGGTGAGTTGTCGTTTTACTTCACGCTCATATTCCATTTTGAAAATCTAAACAACTGATCCGAACCGCTCAACATGTTCTCCATATTGAAATGTGCTTGGAGACCAAATTTTATATTTTTGAAATTTTTTTACTATTTATTAAGCCACTTTGAAAATCGCAGATCCGGGTGAACAGTAAAAAATTCTGGACCATTTGATTAGCGATTTTCAAAGTGGCTTAATAAATAGTAAAAAAATTTCAAAAATATAAAATTTGGTCTCCAAGCACATTTCAATATGGAGAACATGTTGAGAGGTTCGGATCGGTTGTTTAGATTTTCAAAATAAAAATATAAGCGTGAAGTAAAAATGATATCTTACTTCGCAACTCACCATAGCCCAGCTCTATATATATATAATATATATAGAGAGAGAGAGAGAGAGAGTGGCTAATATCAAAACGTTTGCACCAAACCCTTCGTGCAACCAAGTCATTTTTGGATTTTCAAAGTCCAAGCGGTCGATCCAAATAGTTAGATGTGATCTCTATATTAAAATCTGCTTGGAGACCAAATTTTCCATTTTTTGGAATATTTTTACTATTTATTAAGCCACTTTGAAAATTGCTGATCACATGGTCCAGAATTTGGTTGCACTGTTTTTACTGTTCACCCGGATCAGCAATTTTCAAAGTGGCTTAATAAATAGTGAAACAATTCCAAAAAATGTAAAATTTGGTGTCCAAGCAGATTTTAATATAGATTGAACATCTAACGGTTTGGATCGACCATTTGGACTTTGAAAATCCGAAAATGACTTGGTTGCACGAGGGGCTTGGTGCAAACGTTTTGATATTAGCCACTCTCTCTTATATATATATCGTTCAGATTTTATTTTTTTCTTATAATTTTTAAAGAAATAGGATTGACTTGAAGAAATATGAGATGTAAATTCTTAAAACTTTTAAAATATATTTAATGTGAAGATAGAAAATTTGAAAATTAACAATGCAAAATACAAAAAATGAAAAGCAGCAAAAGTTATGAGTAAAAGAGGTGTTATTATGACCGCTAAATTTTTTAGGGAGTGCCTAGCTAGTCCTCTTTAACAATGTCATATTCTGTCCCCCAGATATTAACTATCTAAGAAACTACTAACTATCTGGGGGACCGCTAACATTTAAAATATTTTCTAATTGGCACGCACAAATATGGATACCTATGCGCGCAAGTATTAATCTAGAATATATCAAGTATTCATACCTATGATATCAAGTATTTTGAAAAAAACTAGACATATCAGCTTTCTTTTATCTCTCTCAACACACCCATATTTTACACGTTTTTAGAGGTGAGTTTTTTTTCTCCGTTCAATCTCACTAATATTTCTGACGATCTGTGAGAAATTTTGCGAATCTAAAATCACAATAGTTTTCTACACAATTTTTCTCTTTCAAATGAGATCCATGATGACATACATTCAGGTTGTCCGTCATGCAAGTATTCATACCTCGTCGTCGTGCAAGTATTCATACCTCGTCGTGCAAGTATTTATACATCATAATGCAAGTGTAAATAGTTCATGTGTTAAGTGTTTGTACCTAACAGATTCTGACACCGCCCGGATTGCACCATTCTGATACCCATGAAGCAGATAGGCCTTATCATTTAGTGACATGTCATATGAGACACTTCAACAGGCCTAGAGAATATTCATGTGCTTAGACAAAAGAGAATTAATCCAACAGTGGCTGTTTTATGGACCAAAACCGCCATTGAGTGAGAGATCCGTAACTGTTTGACACGCTTCAGTATTTTAGTCATATCGGGCTCATACGAACTCGAATTAAGGTGATTCAAAGTTCTGTGGAAATTTTACAAAATTATCTACAACTTTGGTGTCTTACATTTGTCTATAATTTGAAGGCATCATTGTCAAAAAGGTGTGTCAAGAGAAGTTGTCAGTTTTGGGCTGTGTGTTATTAATTAGTTAGTTGAGATTTTTTAGTGTGTTTAATTATGGTCAATAAAGTGTTTGTATCCAGATGAGTCAAGCTGTGTTTGTGGATCTTTAGAATGTTAATTAAGACTATTTTGGAAGAATAAAAAGTAGTTGATGTAGTATTAATGTCTAAGTGTCTTTTGGGGTTAATGTAAGGCTATAAGAGAAGCCAGACTTAATTTGTAAGACAACTTTTGATTATATACGAATTTCCTATTTTGAGTTGAGTTATCTCCTCTTTGTGCTCTATAGAGTAGAGTAGAGCTTGCTCCTCTTTGAGTGGAATTTAGTTGAGATAGTTGTGTCCTTGTGCATCTCCTTGGCCGGCCAGTGTCATTTGGTATCAGAGCTCGAGGTTGAAGATGGTTCGAATCGACGTTTTGAACTTTAAAATTGAAGATATAGACGTGAAGTAAAATACTCGTTTTACTTCACAAAGTACCGTAGCCCAACTCTATATACATATATATAGGGATAATCTATCCTGCTTTGGGAAGTAAAGAGGGTGTTTTACTTTCCGTTCATATCTCCATTTTCAAAGTTCAAATCGCCAATCCGAACATCTCAACATGATATTCATATTGATATATGCTTGGAGACCAAATTTTATATTTTTTGAAAATTATTTACTATTTTTTTAGAATTTTGAAAATCACAACTTTTCATTAAATAAAAATAAAAAATTAAGAAAAACACTGATTTTCAAAAATTCAAAAAAAATAGTAGAAAATTTTCAAAAAATATAAAATTTGGTTTCCAAGCACATTTCAATATGAAGATTGTGTTGAGAAGTTCGGATCGACTATTTGAACTTTAAAAATGGAGATATGAGCGGAAAGTAAAACATCATCTTTACTTCCCAAAGCACCGTAGCATCACAATATATATATATATATATATATATATATATAGAGAGAGAGAGAGAGAGAGAGAGAGCTGGGCTATGGTGAGTTGCGAAGTAAGATGTCATTTTTACTTCACGCTCATATTTTTATTTTGAAAATCTAAACAACCGATCCGAACCGCTCAACATGTTCTCCATATTGAAATGTGCTTGGAGACCAAATTTTATATTTTTTGGAATTTTTTTACTATTTATTAAGCCACTTTGAAAATCGCTGATCGAATGGTCTAGAATTTTTTACTGTTCACCCGGATCTGCGATTTTCAAAGTAGCTTAATAAATAGTAAAAAAATTCCAAAAAATATAAAATTTGGTCTCCAAGCACATTTCAATATGGAGAACATGTTGAGCGGTTCGGATCGGTTGTTTAGATTTTCAAAATGGAATATGAGCGTGAAGTAAAACGACGTTTTACTTCACAACTCACCATAGTCAATCTCTCTCTATATATATAGAGAGAGGAGGGATCCAATTACACCTTTTTTGGTGACACACTTTGACACCTACCATTTTTAAAGTCCAAGTCGATTTAAACCGTTCAACATGATGGATATATTAAAATGTACCTGGAGATCAAATTTTACATTTTTTTGAATTTTTTTGCTATTTTAAGATGGTTACAAAAATCGTTGTTTTTAGACCATTGAAAAACAGTGATTTTGTAACCATCTTAATAAATAGTAAAAAATTCAAAAAAATGTAAAATTTGATCTCCAAGCACATTTTAATATGGTGATCATGTTGAACGGTTCGGATCGGCTGTTTGGATTTTGAAATCGCAAAATTGACCTATATAAAAAACGGTGTCATGATGTGTCACCAAAAAAGGTGTAATTGGATCCCTCCTCATATATATATATATGAGTATGGCTAATTTGCTTCCGGAAGCACTTCGGCGAGGTGCTTACCGGGTCATATTTTAGTATTTGATGTTCAAACAACAAAATCCAAACTATTAGATGTTCAATTTATATTAAAATGTGCTTGGAGACCAAATTTTACATTTTTGGAATTTTTTTACTATTTATTAAGCTAATTTAAAAACCGCTGTTTTATTAAATTTTTGAAGCATTGAAAACAGCAGTTTTCAAACCAGTTTAATAAACAGTAAAAAAATTCCATAAAATGTAAAATTTGGTCTCCAAGCACATTTAATATAGATTGAACATCTAACGGTTTAGATTTGTTGTTTGAACATCAAATACTAAAATATGATCCCGTAAGTACTTCGGTCGAAGTGCTTCCGGAAGCAAATTAGCCATACTCTCTCTATATATATAGATAGTAGAACTAGGGTGTTCTTAAGCTCCCCAAGCCTCTTTGTGAGCTTAATTCAAAAGCCCATTGAATTAGTTTCAAGCGACGCATCCAAAACGTTGAAACTGATCTACTTCACGAGTGATGAGTTTACATGTCAAGTTTATAAATTTCCGAACTAATTTATTTTAAAGTCAAGCGGTAAAAAAAAGATGGTTTATAAGTTAATTTTAATGTGTTCATTTTTCATCATTTTTTGACCGCTTGACTTTATATTAAATTAGTTTAAATTAAAATTTATAAATTTGACATGTAATTGCATCACTCATTACGTAGATCGGTTTCAATGGTTTGGATCTATCGTTTGAAGTCAATTTAATTGGTTTTTGAATTAAGCTCACAAAGGGACTTGGTGAGCTTAAGAACACCCTACTTCTACTATATATATATATATATATATGAGATCGACTATGGTGAGTTGTGAAGTAAAACGTCGTTTTACTTCACACTCATATTTTTATTTTGAAAATCTAAACGACCGATCTGAACCGCTCAACATGTTCTCTATATTGAAATATGCTTGGAGACCAAATTTTAAATTTTTGGAATTTTTTTACTATTTATTAAGCCACTTTGAAAATCGCTGATCGAATGATCCAGAATTTTTTACAGTTTTTTACTGTTCACCCGGATCTGCGATTTTCAAAGTGGCTTAATAAATAGTAAAAAAATTCCAAAAAATATAAAATTTGGTCTCCAAGCACATTTCAATATGGAGAACATGTTGAGCGGTTCGGATCGGTTGTTTAGATTTTCAAAATGGAGTATGAGCGTGAAGTAAAACGACGTTTTACTTCACAACTCACCATAGTCGATCTCATATATATATATATATATATATATATATATATTATATATATATATATAGAGAGATGGGCTATGGTGCATTGCAATGCATAGACACCCTTGTGCATTGGACCATAAATCACCGATTCAAAGTCCAAATGGCCGATCCAAACCGTTCATCTTGTTCTCCATATTAATATGTACTTGGAGACCAAATTTTACATTTTTGGATTTTTTTTACTATTTATTAAGCCACTTTGAAAATCGCTGATCCATTGGTCCAGAATTTTTCACTGTTTCGGAGCTGTGACCATTGGATCAGCGATTTTCAAAGTGGCTTAATAAATAGTAAAAAAAATCAAAAAATGTAAAATTTGGTCTCCAAGTACATATTAATATGGAGAACAAGATGAACGGTTTGGATCGGCCATTTGGACTTTGAATGGGTGATTTATGGTCCAATGCACAAGGGTGTCTATGCATTGCAATGCACCATAGCCCATCTCTCTATATATATATATATATGAGATGGACTTAGCTACTTCATGAAGTAAAACGACTTTGTACTTCACGCCATATCTTCATTTTCAAAGTTCAAATAGTCGATTCGAACCTTCCAACATGTTCTTCATATTGAAATGTACTTGGAGACCAAATTTTACATTTTTTTACATTTTTTTACTATTTATTAAGCCACTTTGAAAATTTGAAAATCCTTGTGAACAGTAAAAAAACAGTAAAAATTTCTGGACCGCCGGATCAGTGATTTTCAAAGTGGCTTAATAAATAGTAAAAAAATTCCAAAAAATGTAAAATTTGGTCTCCAACACATATCAATATGGAGAACAACTTGAGCGGTTCGGATCGGTCATTTGGATTTTCAAAATGAAAATAATGAGGCATGGAGCACCAAGTCGTTTTACTCCATGAAGTAGCTAAGCCCAGCACTATATATATATATAGGGTCCGGCTAATTTGCTGCCGGCAGCATTTTAGCCGGAGGTGCTGCCGGCAGTTTTACTGTTTTCTGATGTCCAAACAACAAATTCAAACCGTTAGATGTTTAATCTATATATAATCTACTTGGAGACCAAATTTTACATTTTTTGGAATTTTTTTACTATATATTAAGCTGGTTTGAAAACTGCTGTTTTCAGTAAATTTCTGCAGCGTTAAAAACAGCGGTTTTCAAACCATCTTAATATAGTAAAAAAATTCCAAAAAATGTAAAATTTGGTCTCCAAGTAGATTATAATATAGATTAAACATCTAACGGTTTGAATTTGTTGTTTGGACATCAGAAAACAGTAAAACTGCCGGCAGCACCTCCGGCTAAAATGCTGCCGGCAGCAAATTAGCCGGACCCTATATATATATATATATATATATATGCAAGTTAATTGAAACTACTGGGGATCTAATTGGAATAACTAAAACTTTAAAATATCATACAAATATTGCTAAAAAATATATATATATATGCGAGGAAAATTAAACGACACAATCAATTGAGAGCAAGAATAGTTAATAATGAAATATGCACCAATTTTATTGAAATTATGATTTAAATAAAAATTCACACTCCGATATATCTATTGGAGATTTAAACCTACAATACCAACTAAATATCTATGACATTAATCTACATTAACAAGTACCACAATTCTGAAAGCAACAAATATTACCTCAATCTTTTGATTGTTCCATGTAATCTTGAAGCAGATATTTTTCCTAAAATCTAGAAGGCACAAAAGAATACACACTAACTAGTAAACTAAAAGGCATCACCGACAAGGTGGCTTTCCTGCTCCTGGATATCTAAAATTGTCTCTTAATTTTATATCATTTTTCTTTTCCACTTAATTTTGACGAGGATACGATTGGAATCGTATCCTCTGCATTAACTCAAAAGAGAATATTTGAGTTAATGAATTTCAACTGTTTAATTTTAAACGGGATCATAATTTAGCTCGTGCTTATAATAGGGGTCCTTTAATATTAGTGCAGATCTAGTTTGCATGAATTTTAAAACCGATTGGATGATCGAGATGTATTAACTCAAAATATTTTCTTTTGAGTTAATGCCGATGATACGAATTCTACGATTGTACGGTTTGGACATTCAATTTCAAATCGAATTGGTCTGGATTTTGATTTTTGATTGAACGGTCCGGAACAAAATTCAAATATTATGTTACCCCACAGGATATGGATTCAGTCCCTCCTCCTTTTCTTTTATTTTCTTGAAAAAAAAAAACTTCATTCAGAATTGAACTTAAAACAAGTATTTGTTATACCTAATTAAAGTAATATCTTATCCAACCGTGTTTGACGTAATCATTGGTTCAAACAGATTTAATAAATAATTAGTTTAACTTTATCTTGTAAAAACGGTTCGATGTGATAGTTAGAGCTGTAAACGAGCTGGCTCAGGCTAAGTTGGGTCCTAGCTCAGTTCGTTAATTCTGAACTGAGCTTTTACCGAGCGAGCTGGAACTCGTGACGAGTCAGATCAAGCCAGACCGAGCTGGCTCGCTAGGTCTGGTTGGATCTTGTTTTAACCGAGCTAGACCGAGCCAGACCGAGCTGGACAGTATAAAATGTACACAAATTCATACAAATTTACAAATTAATACCTAGCCGAGTTAGCTCGTTCTGGACCGAGCTAGCTCGTTAACAGCTCGGTTTAGTAACGAGCGAGTCAGGTGCGAGTCACGAACGAGCTACGAGCTTTTTTGACACTCCCTGGTGATACATGATACAATACAGAACACGGTTAGAGAAACATTGATTCTAGCAATGAAATGTTACTCTCTTTTTTTTCACTACACAACAGAAAATTCTATTAAATTAAGAAAGTTTTTGAAATCATTCATCACTCTTTATTATTTTCTATTCTCCCAAATAATATAATAGACTTGTTCCACTAGGAGTTCATAGAAGTGGATTCTCCATCAGAAACAGAGAGCGTCATATCAATGTCAACAATGAAATAATAAATAAGAAACAGAGAGGCGGTGGATGCAATGTTAATGCTGTCAACAAAATATCAACAACAAAAGGTATCTCTTTTGGCAACACAACAAAGCTAAATGGTATCTCTTTTGGCAAAACTGTTAATGCTGTCAACAAATCTTCAAATCAAATCTTTAATTAGCTTGTCGTATATATTTCACTGCAACAAAGATTTGTACATAATATCTATTCAAAGATTAAGATTTATATTATTTTACAAAAATAAATATCAACAACAAAAGCTATACAGCTTTTAATGAATTACTCTCATTCATATGATGAGGTCTGTGCACTAATTATCTCCAACATTAAAAAGGAATTGGATTCTCTCTGAGGGTACGTTTGGATGAACTCTAGAATAGCTACTGTTTAGAATAGTAAATAAGAATAGCTACTGTTTAAGAATAGTGCTAACTCAAGCTATTCGGAATAGTAAAGAAGTTGTTTAGATTGCATATTTGGAATAGAGTTCGGAGAGAATGAATAAAGTAATAATTTATGTGTTAGATTAAATATAATACAATATAATATTAATTTAAATATTAAATGTAACATAATATTATTTTAAATATTATATTAGTATTAAATAAAATATTATTTAAATTAATATAATATTAGTTTAAATATTAAATATAATATATTAGGTTAAATGTTAAATGTAATATAATATTAATTTAAATATTATATTAGTATTAAATAAAATATTAGATTAAATGTAATATAATATTAGTTTAAATATATACAATATAATATTAATTTAATTATTAAATGTAATATAATATTATTTTAAATATTAGATTAGTATTAAATAAATATTAGATTAATATAATCTAATATAATATTAATTTAAATATCAAATGTAATATAATATTATTTTAAAAATTAGATTAGTATTAAATAATATAATTTAATTGTAATATAATATTAGTTTAAATATTAAATGTAATATAATATTTTTAAATATTAAATGTAATATAATATTATTTTAAATATTAAATGTAATATATATGTTTAAATATTAAATGTAATATAATATTAGTTTAAATATTAAATGTAATTAATATTATTTTAAAAATTAGATTAGTATTAAATTAAATATTAGATTAAATGTAATATAATATTATTTTAAATATTAGATTAGTATTAAATTAAATATTAAATTAAATGTAATATAATATTAGTTTAAATATAATACAATATAATATTAATTTAATTATTAAATGTAATTTAATATTTTTTTAAATATTAGATTAGTATTAATAAATATTAGATTAAATATAATATAATATTAATTTAAATATTAAATGTAAATAATATTATTTTAAATATTAGATTAGTATTAAATAAAATATTAGGTTAAATATAATATAATATTAGATTAAATATAATACAATATAATATTAATTTAAATATTAAATGTAATATAATTAGTTTAAATATTATATTAGTATTAATATTGAAAGCAATAAATGTTATTCCATGTTTTGTAAGAATAGCGAATAGCCCTATTCTCCTTATTCCGAATAGCTCTATTTCTCGTTTGGATTGTCCTTGTTCCGAATAGCATGCTATTCTAAGAATAGTGCTATTCTTAGTGCATCCAAACATAGCCTAAGACGTTATTAGAAAAAAAAATACGAAACAAATGGATGATCAAGCAAACTCAAATTAGGCCAAAATTGATATACATTTACAAGTTCAATTTTTTGTAATCTAAATAATTTGACTATTATTTTAAAAAATATTTATATTACATGAATTATCATAAAAAAGATTACTTGAATTGCACTAACTATCCCCCAGCTGCTATCCCTCATTCATCCCCGGTCAATAATTGTCTTTGTTGACCACTAATTAAGAGAGAACCACAAATTTCAGCGCTAAAAGACAACAAAACGCGTCATTATCACGGCGAGTGCAAGTATTCATATGTAATACATCAAGTATTCATATATAATACATCAAGTATTTAAAAAAAAAATTG
Source organism: Carex kokanica (assembly GCA_025461125.1). Lineage (NCBI taxonomy): Eukaryota > Viridiplantae > Streptophyta > Magnoliopsida > Poales > Cyperaceae > Carex > Carex kokanica. The sequence goes on along the minus strand of JAJGRX010001358.1, from coordinate 518,957 downwards.
GACACATCACTTACCATCTTTTACACGTTTTTTAGAGGTGGTTTTTTTTTTCTCCGTTCACTCTAACCAATATTTCTGACAATCTATGAGGAATTTTGCAAATCTAAAACCACGAATGTCTTCTACGCAATTTTCTCTTTCAAATGAGATCCATGATGACATACTTTCGAGTTGTCCGTTGCACAAGTATTCATACATTGTCATTCAAGTATTCATACCTCATCGAGCAAGTATTCATACCTCATCAGTATTTCACAAATAAAAAACTGGACACATCATTCACTCATTTTTACCGATTGAAATTTCATTACCACTCAATCATTTTTTACTTGATATCTTAGGTATGAATACTTGTTCGACGAGGTATGAATACTTGCTCGACGTGGTATGAATACTTGCACAATGAATATTCATAATTTTACAAAGTATGAATACTTGCGCGACGGATAGCTCAAAAGTATTTCATCATAGATCTCATTTGGAAGAAAAAATTGCGTAGAAGACGTTTGTGATTTTAGATTCGCAAAATTCTTAATAGATTGTCATAAATATTGGTTAGAGTGAACGGGAAAAAAAAAATCACTTCTAAAAACATGTAAAAGATGAGTGAGTGATGTGTCCAGTTTTTTTTTAAATACTTGATATCTTAGATATGAATACTTAATGTATTATATATGAATACTTGTGCGCGTCAGTTGTAAAAAATTTCAAATATAAGCGGTCCTCCACATAATTAATTATTGATACACGTTTTCTTTTGTCTTTTTGTGCTTAAAGTTGTTGTCCCCTAGATAATTAATGATTGGATGATGAATGGATGATAGGAGCCAGGAGAAAAAAATCTTTATCCTAAAAAAAAATGAACCCTAGATTTATTTACCATTTGCTATACTGCTTATATATTTCTCATTAATCAATCTTTTCTTAACCAGAAAAGCCTACAATTTCTCTTATGTAGATGTATTTATTTCATCAACACTTGACAAAATTGTGACCATGCCAATATGTTGTGCATGCCATTATATTTCGCTTTTGCCTTTTAAAGGGTCCGACTTAAAAGCCCTGTCTTTCCATTTAAAACCACATATCAGACATGGCGTCAAATCCCCCATCTTTTTCCATTCACTCCTCTCCGGTAAAGTAGAACTGGAGATATCCATTGTCTCAAAAATTTAAAGGAGCTTAATAGACATAACAAGTCTGTTACAAGTTTTTTCAACAGAATTCAAGACTCCATTTGTACCAGAGAAGAGAGGAGTTCAATATACTTTCTTTTTTTGCTAAAAGTTCTCCACCAGTGATGTCATATATAACTATTAACATGGCCTAATATTTATTATATAAGGCCTAAAGAAAGATTCATTTTTTTTGGTCAGAGATTCATCTCTAGCACCAAAAGCTGGGATCTTTATGTTCAATCAAACTTTGCACTCAATGCGATAAATTATATGTTCAATGAAACTATAATCTTAATTCATATGAATCATATGTAAGCAAAGCACTACTTAAACTTTATCTAGATTATCTACCGATCGAGGAGGGATCGGATTACACCGTTTTTTGTGACATCGAATTACATCGTTCATTTTTAAAGTTTTCAAAAGCCAAACAGTCATCCAAACCGTTCAATATGATGGATATATTAAAATGTGCTTGCAGATCAAATTTTATTTTTTTTGAATTTTTTTACTTTATTAAGTACATTACAAAATTGTTGTTTTCAGACCATTGATTTTTGCACCCATCTTAATAAATAGCAAGGTTCTAAATAGCGTTGTAGCAGGAAGGCTAAAAAAAAAGCTATAGCGAATAGCGTCGCTATAGCGGAAGCTATTCCAAATAATGTTTTTTTTTACATTTCGTATATTCAATATTTGTACTAAATATCAACATTATCTAAAGTCTCATAGAACAAAAATAACACCAAAGTAATTAAGAAATTATAATATTCATATTGAACCCGTACAAAGTCCAAATTGCGGTTCAAAATATCCATAGTAATATCATAAACTATCGATTTTTCCTATTAAAAATATATTAAGCATCATGATTCATGACATAATCTATTTTTTTTTTCTATTCAAATTTCAATTTATATTCCCAATTTCAAATTGATTTATCTGTAGCAAGTAGCAACAAATTCAATTTCGGTTTGAGATTTTTTTTACCTTTTTTAAAACCCATATAAATTGCTTAAAAAAAAAAACTCATATTGTATAGCGCAAATAGCGGACCGCTATAGCGCTGTAGCAGCTGCTATAGCGGCCGTAGCGCAAATAGCGCATTTTGATGTCATAGCGTAGCGTTTGGGGTCCAAAACACTATAGTGGCGCTATAGCGCTATTTAGAACACTGATAAATAGTATAAAAATTCACAAAAATGTAAAATTTGATCTGCAAGCACATTTTAATATATCCATCATATTAAACGGTTTGGATCGACTGTTTAGACTTTGAAAATGGACGATGTCACCAAAAAACGGTGTAATCCGATCCCTCCTCTTTCTTTATTAGTTATACTAGTTAATTCACTAGTTATAATTTTTGAAGTTTCTTAATACAGTAGCTAACAAGGACAACTGACTAGAGTGTATTTCATGAATGTAGCTTTAAAATGAACACAAATGCATTGCCAGGATTGTATGAACTTTATGTATATTGAATGGTGCAACTTTAGCAAAATGTATGGCCCAAGCATGAACAGGTTCAAGTCGACCGTTCAAACGTGATTTATAGAGACAAGACTCCATAATAGAAAAAAGAAGGGTCGATCGAGATCGATAAAAAGTGATGAACAAAGAAATCAATTATTAGAGTGGCACTTTATTAATCTCAGATGATCACACGAAATGTCTGTATATATATATGTCATCTTCCTAATTAAATTTAAATGAATTTGCTTTAAACAAAATCGATCTCTTTCGATAGAAAGGTATTGAGTCTGGCAAGTATAGCTACAATGTGGATTAAAGATAGTCCCTTTGAAAATTCACAAATGAATTAAACCGATCAAGCAATAGCTACAATTAATGTGGATTAGTCATTTTTAATGCTTGGAAGTGTTAATTTTTTGAAAAAGAACAAGTGTTAATTAGATTATTAATTTAATTAGGTGTAAAATATTGTATTGTAGAGTTGTAGACTTTGAAATAGCTTTTCTTTTATTCTGTATTTTAATCTTGATAAATGAAGTTCCTTTAGTAGTAATTAATCTCCAACTGACTTTCAAAGAAATGCAAGAAAAAAAAGGAAAAATATTAAGGAAATGATCAAATTAAAGAAGAAGACCACAAATCATTGAGAGTTTTAGTATCGGTTATATAACCGTCCCTTAGTTCAACTATCTGTATCGCCTTGGTCAGTATCGCCTCTAGGTCCGTTCCTGATGTGGTGTTTATCCACTGTGAATGCTTGTCAAATTTATACTCCTCATAGCTAGGCCATCTGTGTAGTTCAATTAGTAATATCTTTCTTAATTTAGTCTATTCTAATAAGACAAAAATTTGAATTTACTATTTTAACTATTCTAAACCCAACCAAACACCAAATAGGCTATTCCAAATAGTCTAACATCAAAAATAGCCTATTCTCATTCCAATTTCCAACCAAGCATACCCTTTGTATGCGGATTAAATAGGAAAGCTTTAACTTTGTCAGTTTTCTTATGAAATAAGAATCTTGTGAGTGTTTATTATCAACATCAGCATCAACTATAGGTACTTAAAATTATTTACGCAAGTTCTTTCCTAGTAAAAATTGATAAAGGTGCCAACTTTAACAAAGCTCTCTTTTTTGTTGCAAATAAGTTAATCAGTAGTAACAAATTCCACTAGTGGAAAAAACGGACATCAGCATCGGCCTATTAGAATCGGACTTTTATTAATTCGATTCTGATTTATATCTAGATCGGGCTTTTTAATTAACAGATCTTGAAAAGGAACAATCAGAATCGGTTAAATATTAAAAACCGCTCTTAATAGTACTGTCCATATCAGCATCGGTTATTTACAAAGAACCGATCCTAATTAGCATCGGTTATTTTAAAAATTCGATTCTGATTTGTATTAGCATCGGACCTTTAATTAGCCGACACCTGATTAGACAATTTTTAGCATCGGTTTATTAATTAACCGATCCTAAATACTAGTAGCAGACCGATTTTTTCACTTATTAGCATCGTTCTTTAGTTAACCGACGCTGATTTGTTTTAGCATCGTTTTTTCAAATTTCAAATTTCACCGATGCTAAGCTCTCTGTTCTCTGTAGCGCGCAGGGTCAATACATAGGCCAGTAATTAGCACAAATAATAGGCCCGGTCTACTTCTTCGCAAGTTAGAGAAAATTTTCAAAACTGATCGGAGGGTTTAGTTCTTAACAACTCAGCGTTTCGCTCTCTCTCCCTGGGCTCCGACTCTCTCTCCCTCTCCTGGGCTCATCTCAATCTCTCGGGTCCTGTCTTCGCCGCTCACTACGTTGAGGCGAGGGTTGGGTGAGGCGGCCGTGCGGGGAGGAGGCCGTTCGGGGAGGCGGCCGTGCGGTGAGGTGCTGAGGTGAGGCGGCAGTGAGTGACTGTTAGTGAGGTGAGCCAGCAAGGAAGTGAGGCAACGAGGCAGCGAGGCAAGCAGGCAGTAGGGTCCTTTCTCGGGTAAATATTCAAATCACCCCAATTTGTTCGAGGTAATTTTGTGATTCGGAACTGATTCGGTCCAACAAGTATAATTTTGTGCTTAATTATACTTTCTAGTCAATCATATAATGATTGACTTGATCATGTATTATAAATCGATCAAACTTTTTTGTTTCAAACAATTGAAAGCTGAGAACTTTACATATGAAATTCAATTAAACTTCTTTTTGCATAATCAATCTGAAGTGAACCTCTTAGTTCCTACTAGTACAAGATAATTTAAATTCAATTAAATCTGAAGTTTAAGAAAATACTGAGAAAAAATTCGAGATGTGGAGGTGCTTTTCCTAATTGTAAATTGCTAAAAAACATATATAAAAGAGGCATAATCATGTAATGGGAGCAATTCTGTAATCAGAGTTTACATAGCTATATATTGAGCAAGATTACATTCATATATCTAGTCTAATTTTTTCTAACTAACTCTGTTACAGTAGCCTAATTAATTCCTGTTACAGCATGTCATTATGGTATTGCTCTTCTGTTACAGTGCGCCATCTTGAGTGTTGTTTGATGTCTCCATAGTTTGCATATGATAAAATAAAATAATCGTAAGCATTTGGAGCAAGTTTTGAACCCTTATTCCCAAATTGTGCATAACGAGCTAACCTTCTATTGGTACAGGTAAGGTATCCAAATACTGGACTGGTACAGACCGGGGTACATACACAGGGCAATTTTGTCAAAAGAAATTGCAGAAACTGTCTAGCAAAAGAAAAAGAACAATTTGTAAATGCTAGGAAATATTCAGTTAAGCCCCTATTTCAAGGATACCATTTATGATATAAATTTATTTTACAATGGTCCAAGAAGGAAAGAAAATTAGAGGACTGAGAAGAGATCACTTGCCACCTATTTCAATTGATCCATATATATGTCTATCTCACAAACATATATATTGTTCTTAGAAACTTATATGCTTAACCAAAACTCTGTTTATATAATTGCTCCACTTAACAATCTCTGTAGTGCTATATTTTTATAGCAAGAAAGTTGCAATCATTTCTTCATATGTCAACTTGTTTGTACCAATTAGGGATGGCAGAAAAGCCCATTTGGCCCGGCGGCCCGGTCATACCTGCCCGGCCTGTCCTGTACCCGGTCGGCCTGTCACTGTAATGGGTCAGGTAAGGCCGGGCTTAGAGACAGGCCAGGCCAGGCCTGGTATTCTACTCAAGCCCACAGGATGCCTGATGGGGGATTTTTTTAAAAACCATAATTAAAAAAATTAAAATTAGGGAACCAACATGATTACCCGCAGATTTCGAAAAACCATAAGAACCGAACAGCCTATTCGGTCCCCAAAATTTTTTTCCCCTGGGACCGAATAGGCATTTCGGTCCCCCCCCCATTTCACATTTTTTTGGCAGAGCCGCCACAGAAAATCGAAATGGGATGGGGACCCGAAATGGGATTTCGGTCCCCATTTTTTTTTTTTTTTTTAGAGACAAATAGCCCGAGATTTTTATTTTTACCCAAAAAAAAATATATTTTAATATAATTATCCAAGTTTATGAAAAATTTAAATTTATACCCAAACCGTAAATTTTTCTTACGGTTTGAAACTTTTTTTTTTTTTTTTAAGAGAAAAATAGCTAAAATGCTGAAATGAAATATAACACAAAAAAATCGAATTGTTTTTTAAAATATTTGTTAGAAAATACGCTACGAACAGAGCCGATTTTGTGCTAAAATACGGTAAATTACAATAATTATGCCAAAAAAACATGACGTCTGTTTAAATACAAACCCTAAAACAGAAAATACAAACCCTAAAACAGAAAATATATATAAAAGATACATCAAAGACCCTAAAAACTCTAAAATTATAAAGAAATGTTCAAAAGTACATGAAGGAAGACTCGGATCGCAAATCTGAGCCCGCAAATGGGCGAAACGGATCATAGATCGATTTCGGATCGGGTTTTGGGTTGTGGAGTTCCTATCAAAATTTCAGCCCGATCCGACGGACGGATCAAAAGTTACGCTCATTTTAGTAAATTTATGAAAGATGCCAGAAAATCGGCCCAATTCATACGTAATTTAGCGTAATTTACCGTATTTTAGCATAATTCTACATAATTATTGTAATTTCAGCATTTTAGTAAATTTACCGTATTTTAGCATAATTATTGTAATTTACCGTATTTTAGCACAAAATCGGCTCTGTTAATCAGCATTTTACCTATTTATCTCTTAAAAATAAATTAACATAATTTCAAGTAATTTAGTGTAAATCAGCATAAATTAACATAATTTCAAGTAATTTAGCGTATTTTCATATAAATATGATATAAAAAAAGTAATTTGACAAATGGAAAAAAATTTTATTTTTTTAGTGTTATATTTTATTATTTTGTCTTTAAAAAAAAATTCGATTTTTTTTAGTGTTATATTTTATCATTTTGTCTTTAAAAAAAAATTCGATTTTTTGTATCTAAAAAAAAAAAAAAAAAAAAAAAATTGGGGACCGAAATGCCAATTCGGTCCCCACTGAAAATACCCTGGACCGAATTGGGATCTCGGTTCTAGGGTGTTACACGGAAGGCTGCACAGTTTTTTTCGAAAAAACTGTGAAATGGGGGGGGACCGAAATGCCTATTCGGTCCCAGGGGAAAAAAAATTTGGGGACCGAATAGGCTGTTCGGTTCTTATGGTTTTTCGAAATCTGCGGGTAATCATGTTGGTTCCCTAATTTTAATTTTTTTAATTATGGTTTTTAAAAAAAATCCCCTGATGGGCCTATCTTTTTAAAAGTATGGTGTAATTTAATAGTCTACCGAAGCCCACTGAACATTCCGTTAATAAGTTTGTATTTTAGTCTCGAGTGAGGCTATGGTGCTATGCATAGCACGGATGGCTAGTGTACTACGGCTCAATATGGTACTTTTTAAAATCCTAACGGTCGATCCGACCGTTCAATGTGATAACCATATGAATATGTACTTGCAAACTAAATTTTATATTTTTTCGAATTTTTTTACTATTTTTTCAGATAGGTAGAATTTGTATGGTCCAGAATTTTCAAAAAACACTGATTTTTCTACCTATCTGAAAAAATAGTAAAAAAATTCAAAAAAATATAAAATTTAGTTTGCAAGTACATATTCATATGGATATCACATTGAACGGTCGATCCGACCGTTAGAATTTTAAAAAGTACCATATTGAGCCGTAGTACACTAGCCATCCGTGCTATGCATAGCACCATAGCCTCACTCTTTAGTCTCTACTTCCGAAAACCAATTTTCTTTAGGTTATTTCTCCTTCTCGTTTCTATTAGGTTTAGCCGCTTTCTCCTTCTCATTTCGCTACCAGTTCCGACTTCCGAGAGCCACCGATCTGTTCCGACAAGCCCCACCACCAGTCCACCACCGATCTTCCTATTTATCTGGCGCAACCTCCGTTTGTTCCTCCTGGCGCGCCGCTGCGAGAGATCCGATCTGCTGGCGGATCCTTGATCTATCAAATTGGGACGCCGCCACTACACGGTTCGGTGCTCACATCTCCTTTACTCAGGTGCTTCAGCGAATCTTGGCGTTCTCCCGTGGCTGGGCGTGTATCGAGAAATTGTACTTACCTCCCTCTGCTGATGGTCAAGATCTAATCTTTGTCGCTGACAGGTGAGACTATTGTTAAATTTGCTCTCTTGTTGTTTTATTATTCCGTGCATTTTTCATTTTCTAACTCTTGTTAAATTCGCTGACAGGTTGTGCTGGCAAAATTCATACTGTCTTCGTATCTACTGTATCAATAAATAGCAGGATTTGATTGGTGAATCTCATCTTTCAAGTTCTAGTTCTCTTTAGATAGTTTTCTTAGTCTAGTAGGGAACCATTATCTGCCTAATATAAAGTGGCCTTATTAATTTGATACTGATGTACACGAGTATTTGAATCTTAAAACCATAGAATAGGAACTGTTGATTAGAAATATACAAATCCTAAATCTGTACTCAATTTAGGTGTTGTATTATATGATTTTTTTTTAACATAGTTAGCAGCCTGATGAGTGTTACAGAGGAAACTGTGTAGTGGTTTCAAATTTTATACAAAAGGCAGTATCTTAAAGGAGAAAACGCATATCAGAATTAAAAATGTTAAACTGCAATTTAAGTAGTAAAATGTGCAGATACATGTATAAAAATGGTCAGATTGCTTATATATCCAACCAGTTTAATAAAAACGGGACCAGGCTGGGTCGGGCCAGGCCGGGTAAGGCGGCCCACGGGCATATACAGGCAGGCACAGGCGGGCACAGGATTGACAGAAAAGCCCGCAGGCAGGCCGGGTATAGATTTTCAGGCCCATCATGTTGGGCCAGGCAGGTCGGGCCTAAATTTTTAACAGGCAGGTAAGGCTTGGGCTTGGTAAAATGCCTGTGGGCTCGGCCCATTGCCATCCCTAGTACCAATGATCTAGCTAGTGTCTCAAATTTTGAGGAGTTTGATTTCAAGAACTGTTGTGGGTTATAAGCTATATCTATACTTCATTTTAAGTATGCTCTGTAAAACTTCATTTTTACCTTGTATGGGATTTAATAATTTTTCAGACCATTTCATGCTTCTTTCCTCTTTTTTTATTCTTTTCTAGATTCTTGGAAAATCATTCATAAACTTGCAGCCACCTTGGACGTCCGTGAGGTGAGGCGAGGCAGCCACCTTGGTACAGGCTCCTACTGAAAATCGTGAGTTCTTTAAGATATGAAACTGTCTTTAATGATATTTAGTACAAAAACCCCGGCTGTTCCAGATTAACCCCGGCATTGAAGCCCCTGTCTGGTACAGCTAGGAAGCCCCAAAATTCATGAAATTTTACTAGCATGTAGAATGTCATCTCCTGAGCATTTTGATATAAAGAACACCAAATTCGGTTAAGCAGATCTCTCGGGATGATTTTCTAACGGTAGCACTTACAGCAGTTTTCCGGTTTCTTTTTCTTTTTCTGAACTTTGAAAATCAGTTCCGCGGAACAATGGATCCATCGGAGGTTCAAACCCTGGCTTCCCAAGAGGAGGAATATCTCGTGTGGAAGAAGAACACGCCTTTCTTGTACGATCTCGTCATCTCCCATGCCCTCGAATGGCCATCCCTCACTGTTCAGTGGGCCCCTCTTCCGACTCACCCCAACTCCCTGCTATTGGGGACCCACACATCAGATGAGACTCCCAATTCCCTGATGCTAGCTCACGCCTACCTCTCTCCTTCACCACCCAAGATCCCCCTCCCAAGCATCCAGCTCAGTAAAACGGCCCCGCATGAAGGAGAGGTCAATCGAGCAAGGTACATGCCACAGAATCCACTGAAGGTGGCCACGAAGAGTTGTCACTCAGAGGTTAATTTGTTTGATTTGGGATTAGACAGTAGTGGTGGGGTTGAGGTGGTGCTTAAAGGGCACGAGACAGAGGGCTATGGGCTTTCATGGAACAGGTTGAAGGAGGGGTTCCTAATAAGTGGGTCCTATGATTCCAAGATTTGTTTGTGGGACTTGGGAGCAGCAAAAGGGGAAAAGGTTCTTGATGCACACCAGGTGTTCGAGGTAATGTCTCAATGATATACTGGTCCATATTACAATTGTTTAATTGGTGCCTCAATAAATGCCAAAATTTCATGACTGAGCTCAGTACTACTCAGTGGGATCAAAACATTTCGGGCCTTAAATTTCTTGTTTGTGGGGAGGAGAGGATGTCCAGTTAATACCACAAATCGCATTGAGATATTCAGCACCAGTTTGTATTATTTGACTAGAGATATATTAAGGCAGCCTCAAAACTATATAAAGGAGAATTGATGGATGTGTATTTATTATTAATTTATTTGTATTATTAAAGTTAATAGTCTGATATGCTCATTCACTTTGTGCTTAAATTATATTTGTGGCTGCAGGGTCACGAAGATGTGGTAGAAGATGTGGCATGGCATATAAAAAATGAGAACTTGTTTGGATCTGTGGGAGATGATCACAAACTTATGATTTGGGACATGTGCTGTTCTTCTGATAAACCTCAACAGTCTATTATTGCACATGATGCAGAGGTCAAATACTTTCTGCTATGATCTGAATTTACAAATCGTAGTATACCATTGGTGTAACCGCCATGCATTTTATTTTCTGATTGCACTTGTAGAGGTTCTATTATATATTTTTATTTGCTGTAAAATTTGTGCAGGTGAATTCCTTATCGTTCAATCCATTCAATGAATGGATATTGGCTACAGCATCAAAAGATACAACAGTTAAACTATTTGATCTTAGAAAGCTTGGCACCAGCTTGCACACCTTTTCCACTCATACGTGATCTCTCTCTCTCTCTCTCTAAATCCTGCTATCACCAGTAGTCATATATTCTTGCATGTTAGTGTTATTCCTTTGTGTTAGCAAAAAATGATGTTATTTGTAACGTCTTGTTGGATGTGATTTTGTAGGGATGAGGTGTTTCAGGTAGAATGGAGCCCGAATCATGAGACTGTTTTGGCTTCCTCTTCTGCTGATAGACGTGTCAATATCTGGGACCTAACTAGGTACATTTTCAAAATGAGTTCACTCTTTTTATTATTTTGTAAGATTTCTGATTGACATGTTGCCCTTGTACATAGCTTCTTTTGTATTACATTAAGCAAGTTGGCTTGCATGTTTTAAATTTACAAAATGACCCTTGATATCTTTTCTACTTTTAGCAATCTGACATACACTTTCAAATTTACAAAATGACCCCTAAGTTTTCTTACAATTTGGTTAAAGGATTGGAGATGAGCAGTGGGAAGAAGATGCAGATGATGGTCCACCGGAGTTGCTATTTGCACATGGGGGCCATACGGCAAAGATCTCAGAGTTTTCTTGGAACCCTAACGAGAAATGGGTTATTGCTAGTGTGGCAGAGGATAACATTGTGCACTTATGGCAGATGGCCAAGAGCATTTATTTGTGATGATTATATTTCTACTGTGTAAGACATATTTGGTCCTGTAATTTTAGAAATAATTATTTAATTTTTTTTTGGGACTTTTCTAATTCATGAGAGGGGGTGATTTATGATCAAGACCAGTTTAAGCATTTGAGCTTTCCCACTTCTTGCAGTTGATGGTGATGTAAGCTTCTCTTTTTAAAATTTCAATTGATTTGTTACTTTGTGCAAACAAATTTTTCGGTCAGGTATTTTTTGTGCGAATCTGTAGGTTTACTTTTAATGAACTGAGTCAAAGATGCATTGGGACTACACATGCGGTCAATTTTGTATCAGGGTCCTTTAATTTCTGGGGCCATTTGTATACTTGTACGCTTGCTCTGCACGAATATGTCACGTCCCTGGTGCACATGGGTCAGATTCGACCCGGATGGATGTCGCGAAGGAGAAGAAGAAGAAACGGGCTGGGTGGTCAGAGCTAAAGGGAGCCTGGGCAGATGTGATTTAAAAGAACCACTGCAGGCGGGGCCCAACTGTTACGCCAAATCAGCCAATTAAGCCAATTAAGGGCAGATTTGTAATAAAGATAGGATTAGAATGAATAAGTAACTAATTTCTGTTATTCTTATTTCTCCGCCATCGCCTATAAAAGGCCTTGAAGTGCATGTACTCAGGATATAAAAATAAAAAATAAGAATTTCTAGGTTTCTACCTATCCCTTTTCTCTACTGTTTACTTGTATTTAGAGTCAGTTCTTTGAAATTGAATTGAATTGCTTGATCTTGTGTTCAATTCACGATCTCTGTTGCATCGCTACGTCTTGGACGTAGCAGAATATATTTCTGATACGTGTACGCCTAGGAATATATTTGTTTGTATAATTTGATGGGTTATTTTAGCAGCGTTTTAATACCAGGCAAGCTCTATATGTCGTGGGCTTAAACATCAGATTTGATGGGCTTTAAATCTGTTTTACGGCCCATCAAATTCAGATGGAACCGTTAGTGTGAACTTCACCAACTAATTTAAGAAATGTTATTACATGGGACCAGGATTTATGGGAGGAAATTGGAGAGATTGAAGAGGAAAAAGACAGAATGATACGACAACTTGAAGAAGAATGCCTTAATGTCTACTGGAAGAAAGTAGATACTGCGAGAAAGCACAAGGAAGATCTACATCAAGCCTTGGCAGATGGCAAGGCTGAAATATCTCACCTGATGTCGGCATTAGGAGATCACGAGTCCCTTTTTCAGGTCAGAGCAAGAAGTTCTCTAGTACTGATTGGATGTCGTACCACCCTCCAATTGGTTCTTGTGACGATTTAATTTAGATTCTAACTTACTGGTCACTTAAATTATAACAGCTTTTACAGGGCATTACATCTCAAATTTGGTAGAAGTACCACTTTTTTTGCATTATATCTCTGGAATGGTGTTGATTTTTATGTAATGGTCAAGTAATGGTTACATTGTCTTTATTATTTCAGCTGGAGAACAAAAAAGGCACTCTCAAGGAGCAAGTGGCCATGATAAAGCCTCTGTTGGATGCTCTGAGAAGCAAGAGAGAAGAAAGAATCAAAGAGCTTATGGCGCTTCAAGTCCAAATTACTCTTTTAAGTGTAGAGATTGCTGGAAATGTTCATAATACCAGACCAGCTCAAGTTGACGAGCGTGACTTATCTGTAAAGAAATTAAGTGAGCTGAGTTCCCAATTGGAGGAGTTACAAAAAGAAAAGGTTGTTTATTTCATGATTAAAATTTTCCAATTGAATACTTTTCTTGTGCTTATATTGTCTTTAATAGGACATAAGATTGCGAAAGGTGAATGCATATGTTGCATCAATTCATGAGTTTGCAAATGTGATGTTGCTTGATATAAGCAAGACTCTTTTAGAAATTCATCCATGCTTTGGTGATGGAAGGAAAGCTACTTCAAGGAGTATCAGCAATGACACACTTACTCGGCTTGAAGCCACCCTCAGTGCTTTGAAGCAAGAAAAGAAAGACAGGCTTCAGAAGGTATATATTTATTTTTCTCAAGTGGTGAATTATTTGTTCATTGGTTTCTCCTATCTTTAAAGGTAAGTGTGGTTAATTTAAATTTGATTGTATGAAGCTGTTGGCAAAGGTTTAGTGGTATTATAAATTTCTTTCTTTGAACTAAGATCTGTCATAAGTAAAGGTTGTTGTTTGCATTTATGCAGCTCCAAGGTCTTGGAAGCACACTCATTGAGCTATGGAATATCATGGATATGCCATCTGATGAACGAAACAAGTTCGAGCATATCACCCGCTTGATCTCAGTGTCACCCGATGCTGTATTTGGTCAAGGACGCCTTGGATCTGCGGTTATTGATGAAGTAAATTCTTTTGTTTGTTGACGAAATGTAATAGTTGTGTTCAGAGTAGGTTGTGTACTTTAACATTTAATTTAGCTGCAATTCTTTGTTTTGATAGGCTCAGCATGAGGTGGAACGGCTGAATTTTCTGAAGGCAAGTAAGATGAAGGAGCTTGTGTTGAAAAAACAAGATGAGCTTGAAGAAATCTACAGAGGAGTGCATATGGATATTGAAAGTGATGCTGAACGCCAGATACTGATAGATCTCATTGATTCTGGTTTTTATTCATACTCTGCTGAAAAAAGTATTATTTAAATGCTGCTGACTTGTGTAGTAACTCTGCCTCTGTGTATTCACTTCTTTCAAATTGGCATGTAGGTTCGGTTGATCTATCTGATCTAATGGATGGAATGGATGGTCGGATTGCTAAGGCAAGAGAACAAGCTATAAGCAGGAAGGATATATTAGAAAAAGTAGAAAAATGGAAGTTTTCAGCTGAGGAAGAAAGCTGGCTAGATGAATATGAAAGGGTACATTTATTTCTTTTACCCTCAAGTTTTTGTTAAATTCAGTACATGTTCTTGGTTTTGTCAAGTAAATGCGTGACTTACTCAAAAAGGAGAGAGAACTCGGGCATGATTTTGTGTTCAAATTTCAGGATCAAAGTCGTTATAGTGCTGTCCGAGGTGTTCACAAGAACATGAAGCGTGCTGAGAAGGCAAGGATACTGGTGAACAAATTACCAGGTGACTCTTTTTATATTTTGCACCTATAAAATCAACTTATGATCATTCAATGCTAATTATCTTGTTTATGATGTAAATATGCAGCTTTGCTGGAGAGCTTGACTTCAAAAACCAAAGCATGGGAGAAGGAGAAGGAAATGTCATTTATGTATGACAAGGTAATCTTGGCATGTACTTGTACACCTTTTAATTTCAAGCGAAGTAATTGTCAAGTCAGGTTGATTTATGATGTATGGTATGCTTCCTATTAGGTGAGATTGCTTGATACACTTGAAGAGTACACCAGGAAGAGGAAGGAGAAGGATGAAGAGAAGAAACGGTCAAGAGTGGGTCTCCTTAGTTTTTTATGTTCTTTTTGTGCTTATTGTTAATATAATCACTAATTATTATTTTCAAAGTTGAAAGTTCCTCCGATAGACACTACCACAACTGCAGTTAAAAGCTAACAAACTGTACTTAAATTTGTGCTGAGCTAGATTATTACCCACCAAGCAACTAAGGATTTGGACAAGATTTAGCAAATTAAGAAAGATATAATAAATTTTGTAAGGAATATTTAGAGGATATCATAAGCTATTACCATGCTAAATCAAAGCAAATCGCTAGGTTAATTTCTGAAGTATTTTACAACATTTCATTACAGGAGCAGAAGAAGCTGCAAGATCAATTTATGGCCGAGAAGGAGGCAATGTTTGGTGCAAAACCGAGCCCATTACGTCAGTTCCAAGTGAAGAAACCTCTGGGGCAAAGCTCCAATGTCAATGTGGTCCCTACTGGGACCCCATCAAGTCGTCGCATCTCCACTTCTCGGCATGGTGCCACCACTTCTGGTAAAGTGAGAAGGGAGCTTGGTGGGAAAGCAGCTGTTTCAGTCATGCCGGTCAACTTTGTTTCTCTTCCCAAGGATAATTAGAACAAGTAACAGTAGTCTTTGCTCAGTGGTATACTGGTATGGGCACAGCCTTTGTGCCAAGAAATATTAGAAATGCTAATAGTTGATGTTGCTTTGTTGATTCCTCCTTTATATCTCTAGTTCTTGTTACTCGGTATAATGTTGCTTATCATGTTTAAATGTAGCACCAAAATGGCGTGCTTTACTATTTGGCACCTGGGTTTATTATTCAAATAGAGCTGAATGCAAATCATGCTTCTAACTTACAAGTAGTTGGTGCATTTCATATTTAGTTCACCATAAAAGACTCTAAACACATCACTTCACCAGTGTATACAGTTACAAGATAGAACACCTATGCTTTGGTTGTAGAATATTGGGGATTTCATATATACACCTCAAAAATCTTGAAATTACATATTTCCCTTCTAAAATTCATAATATCATATCTACCCTTTAAAATTCAAAAACTCACAAAATTATCCAATTTATTGTCTTTTCTGTTAAACTCACTTTAATTTTATAAGGTCCCACTTTACCCTTTATTAAGAAAATAAATAAAAATATGTAGCAGTTATATTATTGGGAAGGAATTTTCACCAGTTTGTCACAAGTAAAGTTACTGTCACTTAACTGTTTATAAATACCTATGTTACTCGGATACTCCTTTATGTGCTCCGTACCTGTATCAGACATGTATCTGATACCAATATGCGCTCGATACAGCCCCGATATGCCAGCTGGCGTATCAGCTTATGTGGCGTATCCTTAATCCTTTGATACGGTCTCCGATACGCTCTGATTGGTCTGAATATGCCATGATACGTTTGGTCCACCATGCATCGTGCCAAGGTACGTGAGGTGGTCCACCGTGCACTGTGCCAAAATCAAATTTATTTTAGTTGTTGCGGAGATTTGAAGAGGGAATTTGTGGCTTAACACCCATGACCCTCTACCACTAGACCACTTCACATTTGTTATTATAAGAGAGAGGTTATTATATTTAATCTATATTTTTGTATAGTGTTGTATTTTGATATTTAATTTATATAATACAAGTGTTGAATTAATAATATAATTAAAATAATAAAAAATATTATATATAAGAGGCATATCGTATCCTTGATTTTTGAAAATTACCGTATCGCCGTATCCGTATCGTATCCGATATGATACCCGTACTTGTATCCATGCAACATAGATAAATACTTATGCTTCTCTATTCTTTTTGTGTGCGTGGCGTTCTTAGAAACCTCTTGTGATCCAGAATTCACTAAAACAGGAATCTCTAGCAAATCAAGCAATATTTAGATGCTACACAAATAGGAAAAGGAATCCTTACATGTCAATTTGTTTCATGCTTGGAATATAGCCGGCCGAGAAAAGCATATGAGAACCCATAAAGACATCAGTTGTTCTTCCACTAAACTTTGTGTGCCAATTTAAATAGGAAAAGGAATCAACACTAGCTAGTTGTATATGGTTCCATTCGCATCAGTCATTTGTGCTTATCTACTTATTTCGTTTTTCATAATATAAGATTGAGTTATGAATTACTAAGTGTAGCAGATGTAAACTCTAGAGTCTAGTAAAACAAACACAAATTAAAAAACTTTGTACATTGACAAGATTGTTTTCCTTTTCCTTTTTCTTTTTGCCTGGGTTATTGTTATGTGGAATCTCTTGACAACCTTGCATATGGGGGCAGAGATGCCCCACTCAAATTAATGATTCCATTTTGAGCTCTGGCATTTGCAATTAGAGGCACCAACAAATTAATGGGCTGCTACAGAAGCTAACACTAAAATCAGACTAAATTAATGCAAAGAAACGAATGAATGGCCAGCTAAATATTTTACTAAAAGCAGTGAGCATAATAACTAAACTAATAGATGGATAGCTAAATTTCTTATAATTTTTAAAGTTCCATATTACATCATAAAGCTAGACACTATAATTTAAAAGAAGATAATACAAAGGGGGGCTAAGAAGCTAAAAGACAAAAAAGGCCTCTGCTTCCTCTTCCCAGCTGCCAGTACATTCCTCCTTGCTTGCTCTGTTTTGGATGCGATCTCTGTTTCCTCACCTCTCCACTTCCATGTAACATATACAACTATATATAAATTTCTAACTTAAGCATTAACATTTATGTACATATTAGTTCTTCTGGGTAGTTTTGTTGGCCTTGTCTTGCATTTGTAACGCGACAGCGATTACTGTCTGATCAAGCGAAGAGACCATTCTATTATTAGCTGCAGCCTTCTCAAACTCTACCTCATCAATTTCAACAACCTCAATTATTTTACCGTTTCCTTCGATCGATTTTAATGCCACGGGCAGCTCCATCACTTCTCTTTCCTTCTTCTCTTTGTTCTCCTTGTGTTTACCCCAGAGCACAGAGTACAAGCCTATCACAATCAAGACTGAACCAACAACACTGCATTCAAAATCAACCAAGTTTAGACAAACTTCTCTTTTATTTAAATATTGAGGTGTTAATAACTAACATCAAAATTGAAATCATTACCTTCCGAGGTATATATTTTCGGCAAGAATGAAAGAACCCATAATGGCAACTATGATCATCATCAGAGGACAAAAGGCTGATGCAAATACTGGTCCCCTGATTTGAATGACTAGCCCTTGCACATAGTATGCAATGCTAGATGACACTATACCCTGTACATGCAAATTTAGACAAAAAAAATGTTTTAGTAGGTAGTTTTTGGTTTATTTATTTACTTTCCAAGTATATAGTTTACTTATTTTGAGAGAGAGAGAGAGATACTAACAGCATAAGCAGCAGCAAGGAGATTCATGTCCCAACCAATGCTCCACACTGATATTTTGTGCTCCATCACAAATGTCACAACAATTGCTTGAAGGGTCCCCACAAAGCAAATCAGGGTGGTGAGGGAGAGAGGAGCATCATACATCTTGATCGTTTTCGCCTAAACACATAACAGTTAATATAAACTATATCTCTCTTGCATTTGCATCCACTGATGAACTAATAAATAATAATGTTAACGAAAAGAAAAATAAAATGATTTACTTGGAGGACGAACAGTGAAGCCCAGGCAAGAGTGGCGATGATAAGGAAAATGGAACCCTTGAACCAGTCCTGGTCAGATGGAACTGCTGATGTGTCTGAATTCGGTTGGTGAGCGTGTAAATACTTGGTCCATATCATCTCTAGGATTGGTCCTTTGTATAAGGTCATAAGCATAGCACCGGCAACTGTCACCACTGTACCGACCACCTTTGCCTGGCACCTTATTTTCTTCATATGCAACTTCTCCATTCTGTTTTGTTCAGTTTTTGTTCATACTTAGTATATTATAAATAATGAAATTATCACTTAATTATTGTGTATGCTTTGTATTGCTTTATTTGTTTTAACACGATAATAACCTGAAAATGAAAGCCAACACAAAAGTCATGGCAGGCAGCATGTTGCTCATGGCACAAGAGAAGGTTGGTGAAGTGTACTTCAGGCCCGCATAATAGAAATTTTGGTCGATCACCGGTCTGTCATGTTAATTGACAAGTCAGATTCATGAACATTTAACTCATATTATAGGAAATTTAAATTATTAAGTCATTTTATTGATAAAAAAAACAAACCCGAGAAGTGCAAGCACGAATATTTGAACGAAAACCCAAAATGTCATCTTCGGGCGTACTTTCCTGTAATATGATCAACATAAGTTATTACTCTGCTATATTAGTTAATCTATTTGCTGTATAAATTATAGTACTAGCTACTTGATACAATTAACACTCACCTTTCAAGAATTAGTGCAAAAGGGGCAATAGATAGGGTGGCGAAGGCATGGCGGTACACGACAAGCACATAATGGCTCATGCCATGATTTAAAGAAACCTTGGTTATTATGTTCATGCCGGCGTAGCCGAACTGGAGAGATATCATGGCCACATATGGCTTACATGTCTGTAGAAACTTGGCACAGCAGCTTTGTCCATCCATTTCAAGAAAAAAACAATGGAGGTGCTGATTATTGATGAGTTGAAATTTGCTTATAGAAAGGGAAGGGAAGGGAAGAGTAGAGGAAGAAGCAGGGAATTGTGTGCTCTCCTGAGGAGAAATGGTTGTATCCCTCTGGTATTTATAAGCAGCTAGAGCTTCTGTTCCTATTATTATTATTTTTAATTTTTCTTTATTACACAAGCAATGCTATTCCTGAGATTTTGGTTGTGGAGCTTGCGTCCCACAAGTGGGACAGTTTGCATATTCTCTAATTCTCACAGGTTTGGGCCGTAATTAAGTTCATTAATTTAATTTCTGATTAAGTTGGTACAAAATTTAATTTCTTTGTTTCTTGAACTACAAATTGAAACAGGTAAACCAACAAGCTAAAGTTGTATGGATTCATGATTAATTTTGTTATAAAAATAAATTAATTTTCTTGATGAAAAAAGGGTAATACAACATTTTAATAGGTTATTTGTAATGCATATCAAAATTTTAGGTACAACCGATTTTAATATAAATATATGAATTATGACTACAATTTAAGCTTTAGAAATGTACTAATTTTATTTATCTAAGAAAACGAGTATTTTGTCAGTTTACTTTTTAATTCATAAATCGATTTGTGCTATAGATTCATATTTTGATTTTTAAATTAAGTTCAAACAGTCGATTCGAACATCAAACTGTTTAACATGATCTCTATATGAAGATGTACTTAGAGATTAAATATAGCATTTGTTTACTATTTGTGATTATTTTTCTAAATAGATAGAAAATTGTCACTTTCGAATGATCCAGAATCTTTAGATCAGGTGATTTCGTGTCTATCTAAAAAATACTAAAATAATTCTTAAGAATATAAAATTTTATCTTCAAGTACATTTTTATACAAAAATAATATCCAAAATTCAAATCCAATTTTTTAAACTTTAAAACAAATATATAAATTTATAATACCAAACCAATATGCACATTACAAAATATCCAGGTTCTAAATAGCGTTTATAGCGCCGTAGCGGGAAGGCTAAAAAAAAAGCTATAGCGAATAGCGTCGCTATAGCGGAAGCTATTCCAAATAGCGTTTTTTTTTTTACATTTCGTATATTCAATATTTGTACTAAATATCAACATTATCTAAAGTCTCATAGAACAATAAATAACACCAAAGTAATTAAGAAATTATAATATTCATATTGAACCCGTACAAAGTCCAAATTATGGTTCAAAATATCCATAGTAATATCATAAACTATCGATTTTTCCTATTAAAAATATCTTAAGCATTATGATTCATGACATAATCTATTTTTTCTATTCAAATTTTAATTTCGGTTTGAACTTTTTTTCTATTCAAATTTCAATTTCTATTCTCAATTTCAAATTGATTTATCTGTAGCAAGTAGCAATAAATTCAATTTCGGTTTGAGATTTTTTTTTATCTTTATTTAAAACTCATATAAATTGCTTTTAAAAAAAAAAAAAACTCATATTGTATAGCGCAAATAGCGGCCATAGCGCAAATAACGCATTTTGATGTTATAGCGTAGCGTTTGAGGTCCAAAAACGCTATAGGGCAGTTATATCGCGGACTATTTAGAATACTGCAAAATACCATAACTTCACTCAACAAACAACTTTACATTGAATGTATAGTATAGTTTTGGAGAAAGATTGTGATAAAAGATGGTAATATTATTCTGCTATAGCGACACGTAGACAAAGGACACGTAGGAATTATTTTTTTTTCGGCAAAAAAAAAAAAAACAAGAATCAGAATGAATTATCCACAAAGTGGGGCCCACGGCCCAGAGTTGCAGTCTGCGTGGCAGCAATTAGAGACTTGTTTTTATTTGAATTAGTAGCAGCGATGGAGAGAGGCACCCAAGAAAGCTGGTGGTAGTATTAGTGGTGGCTATTTTGCAAGCTGACGATGACGAATTCTCACAGTAGACGTCGCTGTGTGGCGCCACAGTGGGACCCACTTGTCAGAACATAGCAAAATTAATTAAGCTAGCGTTCTTGTTTTGCATGAGTTGCATGCATGTAGCACCACAAACGCAAATTAAGGCTTGTTTGTCACTTGTGCGATCGAGCCTCCGTGCCCACATTTAATTCCTTTTGGATGAAAAAGCATGAATCTGATTGAATTAATTCAACTGGAATATTGCTGAGGTATGATCAAATCATATAATATATCCTAATTGATAACAATATGGGATGACACGACCACTACTAGTCCATTTTGTGTTCGAATTAGATTCCTCGCTCTGACAACCTCAAATCAGAATCTTAATTCAGTGAATGTTGGAATTTAATCTTAATGAACTCTGCACTCTCTCAGTCATTGTTATTAAAATCGGATTGAACTGGGAATTCACATCCTCTCCATTACCGGAAAAGGGAAAATTTTACAATTAGTGGATCCAGACCGTTTATTTTAACTTAGTACGAATCTCAAAGTCCAATAATACTGTCCCTGCTCTATTCCGAATCCCAAACTGGCTGAGATTTAATCTCAAACTGTAGAGTAAGCTGGATCCTCTACGGTACTTGGGAGGAGCTGGATTCTTGAACTAGATTAGAAAAAACTGGACCTGATCACTTGCCCGGATTGATTCCAATGAAAAATCAAAGAAGCATGTAACCCGGAAAAGAATAAAATTCCGGTTGGATTTATTTTCAGGAACTCGGAATAATTACACACAATCAAAGTCCAATAATACTGTCCCTATCCTGCTCTATTCCGAATCCCAAACTGGCTGAGATTTAATCTCAAACTGTAGAGTAAGCTGGATCCTCTACGGTACTTGGGAGGAGCTGGATTCTTGAACTAGATTAGAAAAAACTGGACCCGATCAACTATCTAGATTGATTCCAATGAAAAATCAAAGAAGCATGTAACATGAAAAAGAATAAAATTCCAGTTGGATTTATTTTCAGGAACTCGGAATAATTACACACAATCAAAGTCCAATAATTCTGTTCCTATCCTGCTCTATTCCGAATTCCAAACTGGCTGAGATTTAATCTCAAACTGTAGAGTAAGCTGGATCCTCTATGGTACTTGGGAGGAGTTGGATTCTTGAACTGAACGGGTAGATCAGAAAAAACTGAACCCGATCATCTGTCCGGATTGATTCCAATGAAAAATCAAAAAAGCATGTAACCCGGAAAAGAGTAAAATTCCGGTTGGATTTATTTTCAGGAACTCGGAATAATTACACACAATCAATTGAACTTTAATTTGTTTGATTAAGGACATATATATCATCTACAGTGCATGCATCAGCTGATGTGAGAGCATTACTGGTACTAGCTAGAGAGAAAAATTATTGGCATGTAGCCCATTTGTGGAGCATCAGTACTCCACTTTACAATTTTCTTTTCTTCATATAATTTCTTTAATTCAAATATATAATTAACTATTTGTTGAGCTATATGTAATTTCTTTCATGATATATATCTTTCTTCATCTGAACAAAAATGTGTTCAATTTCCCGGAAATTCCTTGATTTCACTGTAACATGTATTTGATTAATTTTCTTTAATATTTTTGTAACGATCAATATTAGCCTTAAAAAAGCACAAGCTAATTAAGATTCACAAATGATTCGTTTTTAACATCATTCATAATGATAAAAGGGAATTTCTGAATCTTTTCTGATTTCTTTAATGAAGTATATATGCTCAAATTATTAGCAAATGTTACACAATTTACCAACTAATTTGTCAATTATTTGCATAATTTGTTTAATTTCTTTCCTAAGCTCCAAAATTTTAAATAATTATATTTATATGCATATAATTAAATAAATTATTTTTCAGTTATATCTATATTGATATCTTAATATGATCACTAAATTATTTTTGAATCACAAATTCCGAATTTATCATTTATATATATATATATAGTGAGTGGCTAAGCTCAAAACGTTTGCACCAAGCCCTTGGTGCAAACGAATTGTTTTCGGATTTCCAAAGTTCAAACGGTCGATTCAAACCGTTCAAGTTGTTCTCCATATTGAAATGTGCTTGGAGACCAAATTTTACATTTTTTGGAATTTTTTTACTATTTATTAAGCCACTTTGAAAGTTGCTGATCACACGGTCCAGAATTTTATTGCACTGTTTTTACTGTTCACCCGAATCAGCAACTTTCAAAGTGGCTTAATAAATAGCAAAAAAATTCCAAAAAATGTGAAATTTGGTCTCCAAGCACATTTTAATATGGATTAAATATCTAACGGTTTGGATCGACCGTTTGGACTTTGCAAATAGGAGAACCAAAACGTTTGCACCAAGGGCTTGGTGCAAACGTTTTGAGCTTAGCCAGTCTCTATATATATATAGGGAGCGGCTAAGTTGCTGCCGGCAGCATTTCGGCGAGGTGCTTACGGGGGCATATCTTGCAATTTGATGTTCAAATAACAAATTCAAACCGTTAGATGTTCAATCTATATTAAAATCTAGTTAGAGACCAAATTTTACATTTTTTGGAATTTTTTTACTATTTTTTAAGCTGGTTTGAAAACCGCTGTTTTTATTAAATTTTTGAAGCATTGAAAACAGCGGTTTTCAAACCAGCTTAAAAATAGTAAAAAAATTCCAAAAATGTAAAATTTGGTCTCCAACTAGATTTTAATATAGATTGAACATCTAACGGTTTGAATTTGTTGTTTGAACATCAAATTGCAAGATATGCTCCCGTAAGCACCTCGTCCGAAATGCTTCCGGAAGCAAATTAGCCATACTCTATATATATATATATATATATATATATAGAGTAGAACTAGGGTGCTCCTAAGCTCACCAAGCCCTTCCGTGAGCGCGACTCTAAAACCTATCGAATTGACTTCAAACGACATTTCCAAACCGTTAGATGTTCAATCTATATTAAAATGTGCTTGGAGACCAAATTTTACATTTTTTGGAATTTTTTTACTATTTATTAAGATGGTTTGAAAATCGCTGTTTTTATTAAAATTCTGCACCATTGGAAAACAGCGATTTTCAAACCATCTTAATAAATAGTAAAAAAATTCCAAAAAATGTAAAATTGGTCTCCAAGCACATTTCAATATGGAGAACAACTTGAGCGGTTCGGATCGATAGTTTGGATTTTCAAAATGGAAATAATGAGGCGTGGAGCACCAAGTCGTTTTACTCCATGGCTTAGCTAAGTCCAGCTCTATATATATATATATATATATATATATATATATATAAGACAAGGAGAGAAGCAATGGATAAGCAGATCTACTGTTACTTTCTTGAGCAATAGAATAGAGCATATTTTTTGCAAACATCATTTCTGTTATTCGAAAAGGATTGCTGTTATTTTTTGCTGCTGGTCGAGGACACCATGCAGCTGGTGCATGGCTATCAGGCTGCCACCGCTTCTAAGTTCTAATAATTATCATCAATAAGTTTAGATAGGGGCACATATATATATATACATACATGCATGCATGCTAGCTACTTGTGCTCAAGATTCGCTCGTATCAAAGAATCCATGCATGTTGGGGATCCTCTCATATTTAATTTCCCTTTTTGTGTTATGATTTGAGGCACTTATCTTTGCTTATGGAACATGACTCATGAGTCATGTCTTCTTATTATAATGGAGATTATATATAAAAATATTAACATTTAATTATTTTTTGTAAAATAAATAATATATTTATTAATAATATTGAATATATAGTGTGTTGTCCATATAACTCGGCAAATTCGAAAATAATTCAAAATATTCTACAAAATAATATTACGGTTATTATTCGAAAAATTATTATTATGCTTCTTTTTAGCCATAGTAACAAATTTCAATTTAGAAATAATAATTTAATAAGGAATAAAACGTTTTTCGTCATTAATTGGTGCCAAACCGAAAACTATTTTAAAATTACAAACCTATTTAAAACCACGAATTACTTCAATTATGTAAATATTTTGAAAAAAAAAAATTAACTTGGAAGCACATCAAGCCAGCTTGGGATAGCCACATAAAATCAAAGAGATTCTTAATGTTTGTCCAATAATAACTTTGAAGTTACAATGTTAAAAAGGTCGCATACAGTTATTTTTCAGTTAAATCAATTTTAGTTTTTACTTAGCAAAGAAAAAAGGAGAATTAGGGGTTTTAAGTTCAATAGGCCTTTTTTGAACTCAACTCTAAAATCTATTAGATTGGTTTTAAATAACAAATTTAAACTGTTAAAATCTTTCTGCTTTATGAGTGATGCATCTACAAATGAAATTTTTAAAATTTTAAATTAATTTAATTAGTATAAAAATTAGAAGGTTTATGAATTAATTTTAATGCATTTATTTTTTGGACGCCTTTTGACCACTTGACTCTGTACTAAATTAATTCAAAAGTTTTAAAATTTTCTAATGTAGATACATCACTCATAAGGTAGAAGGATTTCAATGGTTTGAATTCGTCATTTAAAACCAATTCAGTATACTACAATGATTTAACTAGTCAACTCGCTTTATATCCAATATCCAGTAAACTTCCGTGTTTTGGATGTCCACTATAAAAGTGTTGCTATCTGTGAGAATAAAAATATTTTTTTTCAATAATATATTCTCAGATACTCTTGTCAATAATACCGATACGTTCAAAAATAATTATTTTTTTATCGGTGTACCTTCGAAAATAATTATTTTTTGAGAAAAGGTTTTGGTACCCAGCCATTTGTACCCGGTTTGTACCCAACCTGATCCGTTCGACTAATTAACCGTAATTAACTAATTAACTGACTCGGTCCCCACCAATTAACGGATCTTTAATTCTTCTTCCCGATCTCCTCATTTCCTTTTTTGAATTTGCCTTTCCCGATCTCGTTCTTTCCTTTTCGGAGGCGATTCTCCTCTTCGCTCTTCCTGTTCTTCGCGATTCTCTTCGCGCTTCCTGTTCTTCTTCGTGATTATCCTCTTCAGGCGGCGGGCTCTCTTCAGGCGGCGGGCTCTCTTCAGGCGGCGAGCTCTCTTCAGGCGGCGGGCATTATAATCGTGATTTCCTTGTTCAACCTTTTCACGCGACGGAGTTTATCAGGCGGCGGAGTTTATCAGGTGGCGGAGTTTATCAGGCGGCGGACATTGAGTGAGTTTTTTGCTGATCTTTTTAATTTTCGTTCCTTCTTTTGATTTGAATTTATAATCTTGTTTTCCTTCGATTTCTTTGCTGATTTCCTGTAAAATAACACTGATCGCTCAAAATTACACTGATCGATCAAAATTACAAATCGATCGTTTTATTGCTGATTTCCTTATATTTGTCTGATCTGAGAAATTACTGTATTCGATGAAACGATCTATTAATTGCTGTATTCTGATTTGAGAAATTACTGTAAATTACTGATTTCCTGCTATTTGTCTGATTTGAGAATTATATTTCAGAATTTTACAGTATGTATGCAACAGTTTACAGGATATATTTAACAGCTTTACAGGATAAACTTTTGATATTGGAGGATATTACTCTATAGGATATATTTAACAGTTTTACATTATATGTTTAACATTTTTACAGGATATATGTATTATTTTACAGGATATATGCAATTCTTTTCACATTTATGTTTTTATCTGAAATATCTTCATGTCTCCTTTGGTTATCTAAAATTGCAGTATTTATCTAGTAAGTTTACAGTATGTATGCAGTTTATTACAGGATGTCTATATACAGTTTATATACATTACTTTACAGGATATATTTCACAATTTTACAGGATATATACAACATTCTACAGGATATATTTAACAGCTTTACATGATATATTTATTATATTGAAGGATATTAATCTATAGGATATATTGAACAGTTTTACAGGATGTAGTTGTTATTTTACAGGATATGTTGTTATCTGAAATATCTTCATGTCTGCTGTTGTTATTGTGTCTTACATTGTTTATTATTGATGTTTACAGTTTTTATGCAATGGAATTTGACTTGAATGAAGAGCTGGGAAGTGATATTTCTTTGGAAGTTGTAGAACATAGAGTTATACGTGAATAGGACTTGAATGCAGAACCAGAACAAGAGGTTTTGAATGTAGAACCAGAACCAGAAGTGATAGAGGGGTCAGGAGAGTCTGAGATTCATCAGTGGGATATGAATGCAGAACCAGAACCAGATGTAGTGTTAGATACAGTTGGACAGCAAACGGGAGAATTAGAGGTTGGTGAAAAACAGATAGTTATTGCTCCTAGTATTGGCGATGATTTTTGTTCTGTTGAGGAAGCGCACGATTACTGGAAACTTTATGGTTTTCAGACTGGTTTTGGTGTGTGTAAGCGCACAAGTCACAAGAAGGGTGGTAATGTGGTTGCTTGCCGATTTCAATGCACTAAATTTAGAGAAAAGCGTGAAAAGGTTGAAGAAGGAGAGCCTTTTCCAGAGAGGCGGAGGCCTTCTGGAAACTCAAACTGCAAGGTTTTTCTGAAAATTAAATATTCTGAGTTGACTGGATCATGGCGAGTAAGCAAGTTGTTTTTGGAGCATAATCATGAACTTACTCCCGGTTCATCCTTTCTAATCCCGGCTTATCGGTATATTCCAAAGAGATTCAAAGATATGCTGGAATTTAACTCGGATCAAGGGTTGTCAACCGCCGACAACATTGAACTTGTGTTAAAAATGGCTGGTGGGTATTTTAAGGGTACGTTTACACGAAAGGATGCTCGAAACCACATTGACAAGTACAAGAGAGGCAAACTGAGGGCTCTTGGTGGACATGATGCTAATCTGCTAGCAGATTATTTTGAGAAGAAGCAATTATGTGATTCGAACTTTTGGTATACATACAAGCATACGAATGATGCTCATTTATGGAATATCTTTTGGGCCGATGGACGTGGACGTGCAGCCTACAAATATTATCATGATGTTGTTGTTATGGATGCCACATATCTTACAAACAGGTAATTTTTTTATTGATTTAAATTTCCAATATTTATCTAATAGTTGTAGATGTCATATTAATCAGGTTTGAAGGTTATGTACAATATTTTGAAGGATATATTATACATTTTTACAGGATATGTGCAACATTTTACAGGGAAGTATGCATTGTTTTTCTTGTATTAATTTTTACATTATATTTTTAACAGTTTTACAGTATATAAGCATTATTTTACAGGATATATTCAGTTGTCTTCATGGATCTATTTTTATCTGAATGTCTGATTTTACAGAACATATACAATTGGTTTTACAGGTATGATATGGCGCTTGTTCTGTTTGTGGGTGTCAACCATCACTGGCAGACTGTAATTTTCGCTTGTGCTCTACTTGGAAGAGAGACTGAGGAGGACTACAAATGGTGCATGGAGAAGTTCGTCGCTTGCATGAACGGTGTCAAGCCTGGTGGTATTCTGACAGATCAGTGCCCAAGTATTGAGAAAGGCGTTCGGCATGTTTTGGGAGATGACACTGTCCATAGGTAATACTTTTACTGGATTCTTGAACTAGTTTTGTAGGATATATTAATTATTTTACAGGATTATGTTTCATAATTTTATAAGATGTAGGAGTTTTTTTACAGGATTCATGGTTTAGTTGTATAAGATATCTGAGTTATTTTACAATATTATTTTCCTTAACCAAATAGGTACTGTGCTTGGCACATTCTTCAAAAATTACCGAGTAAATTCGGTGGGCAAGATGATAAGGATGCTTTAACCTATTTGGTTAAGGCAACAGTATATGAAGCTAAAACCCCATTGGATTTTGAAGAAAATTGGAGGAAGCTTATGGTGGAGATTGGATACGAAGATGCACCGTGGTTTAAAAGTATATTCAGACAAAGGCGTAAATGGGTGCCAGTTTTTTTGAATGACCGATTTTGGGCTGGCATGAATACCACCCAAAGGGTTGAGAGTATGAATGCGTTCTTTGATAATTATCTCCGATCCAAGGCAACACTTGCTGAATTCGTTGTCAATTTTGAATCTGGTTTGAGTAGGATTTGGGAGAGAGAGCATTTTATGGACCACAAGGACAAAACCACAACACCAGTGTTAATCTCAGATTTAGAATTTGAGAAGCAGTTCTGTAGTTTATACACAAATACCATATTTTATAGGTTTCAACATGAGGTCCGACAGTCTCTGAATTTGACTTGTGTTTTTAAACTGGAACTAGAAAACTCTACAAAGGTTTATGAGGTTGAAGATATTTTAGGAAATATATTTGAGGTACAGTACAAGGAGCAGTTGAAGGAAGTTTTTTGTATTTGCAAAAAATTTGAGGCCTCTGGTATTGTTTGCGCTCACTCGATCATGGTTTTGAAGCATGAGAAACAATTGCATGTTAATGATAAGTACATACTTGATCGATGGAGGAAGGACAAAATTCGGTTTGATTTGATTCCTGCTGTGTGTCCTGATGGTAGCAGTGTTGAAATTAATAGGTAACAATTCAATTTTTGAAGGATTCACTTACTATTTTTACAGTATTGGTTGATGTGGTTTTTTATTCTTATGTGAAATCATTTTTTCGACCTATATTATTTTTGTAGGAGGTATGATTTGACAAGGAAGATGAATCCAATAATAGAAGATTTCCTTAACTTTGGTTGTGTTAGTGATGACAAGGAAAATAAAGTTCTTAACGGGTTAGAAGATCTTCTAAACAGACTAAAAGGTTAACTTTCTGAATATTGCAAAACAATTTTTTTTTGTGGTTTTGGTATTGTACTTCTTGATTATGTTCCTTATTTCATTTTTTGCTTTATTCAGGAGATGTTGTTTCTGGATCTTTAGTTGAACAAGTTGTAGATGGTACAAGTGCAAATGATAATGGCGGATCTGGAGGAAGGGCTTATAGAGGAAGGGCAAGTGGTGCATCAAGAGGAGAAGTACACGATGTTTCAACAGTCCCCAGAAAACGAGCCAGAGGTAGAGGGAAAGGTATTGCAACGAACTTTTGAAAGTATTGTATTCAGTTGTTTACAGTATTTGTATAATTATTTTACAGTATTTGTAGACGTAATTTACAGGATTCATAGAAGTAATTTACAGGATTCATATCACTATAATTTTTTTGACAGGCCAGCCTGTAATTGGTGAAACAAATGGTGATGTGACTTCAACTGTCACAAGTACAGGAAGAGGTTATAATTTTATTATTTTGTATAGTTTTTTGGCATGTTTATACAGTATTGATTGTAAGATTTTATTGTATTTGTTGAAGTAATTTACTGGATAATCATAACAATTTATTACTTGGCATTCTACAGTGCTAATAAATGTTTTAAAGTATTGACTAGTCATTTTTACAGTATCTGTGCTAGTAATTTACATGATTGCAACTTTTGTAAATTTTTTTAACAGGCCAACCAGCGACTGGTGAAACAAATGGTGACACGATTATTGGTTATCCAATTACTCATGATTGGGATGCACTCATCGCTAGACTTGGTAGAAATGAACCTGTAATTCATGAAAGAAATGGGGAGTCAATGCCTGGTTCTATTGTCAGAGGTATTTATTAAGTTGTTTTCTGAAAGATTTTACCTTATTAGTTGCCTATATTTACAGTATTTATTAATACAGGTGATGAAATTCTTATGCAATCCTCTTCAAGTCATCACCAAGAATTAAATACCACTGCCAATGAAGTGTTAAATTCTGCACCATCGATAAATATATTACCACCGCAGAAATCAAAAAGGAAGGGACGACCACCGAAACATGCTTATAAGAACCCGATGGATGTAAATGTGAAGAAGAATGGCACGCGATAAGTAGTATGGAATAAATAATTTTGTGAAGATATAAAGGAGTAATATAATGAAAAAAAATTGTTTCTAATTTTTTCTTTTTCAGTGACCTTGCTTGTAAATATAATTTTTTTTATGTTAGTAGAATCTGCTATGCTATTTTATTACATGATGTATAAATCAGGTGCGTAGGTTATGTACATTACTTTACAGGACATGCTTAACAGTTTTACGGGATATAGCTATTATTTTACAGGATATAAATAGTTGAAGATTTGTATATATTGGTAACATTGTCATGTTCTTTTTGAATGAATGAATCTGCTATGCTCTTTTTGTGTACATGTTTAACAGTTTTACAGTGTTCTTTTTGAATGAATTTGGATACAGTTGTGTAAACAGTTAATCCAGAATAGTAATTGAAGTCATAATATAAACAGTTGGAATTACTTTTTTGAAGTCTTTTATGAATTGTTTTATAGTATATGATATACACAATTATATTGATTTTATGAAAAAATTGTTATTATACAATAATTGGATTTATAACTTTTATACAATTAGAAACAGTTAATTCATAATCAAGTAAAATTATTCATAATATAAATAGGTGGAATTAATAAATTGGATTTATAACTTTTATACAATTAA
The DNA here is from genome assembly GCA_025461125.1 of Carex kokanica. Taxonomy (NCBI): domain Eukaryota; kingdom Viridiplantae; phylum Streptophyta; class Magnoliopsida; order Poales; family Cyperaceae; genus Carex; species Carex kokanica. Next base: position 487,010 of record JAJGRX010001358.1, on the reverse strand, counting down.
ATTACGAGATTATTCGATTAATTTACAGTGTTCTTTTGAATGAATTTGTATACAGTTGTCTAAAGTTTAGTTTGAAATGGAGAAGATAAGTTGTGTGGACCCCAAATTATACAAATTTAAACACCAAATACTATACTTTGCGCCATTTCATTCGCACCATTTCATATGATCTAACTATATAACATTTCATATGATCAAACTATATAAGTATCCCCTAATGATAATCATTAATGATAATCATTAGTCGTGCCGTTTCATATTTCCGCCTGAATTCAGATCGCACCCGACTGCTCTCCGACTAAACCCCTAAACCCTACTCACTCTCTCACTCTCTCACTCCATCAGTCGAGTAAACCGCTCAACCCTACTCTCTCACTCTCTCACTCTCTCACTCCACCATTTCCGACTAAACCCTGCTCTCTCTCCTGCTCTCTCTCCGACTTAAGCATCGCACCATCGCACTCCACCATTTCTCTCTCAGTCAGCGAGATCGCACCATCGCACGAGTAAGCCTACTCTCTCTCAGTCGACTGATCGCGCCATCGCCGTTTCATACTCTCTCTCCGACTTAACCCTACTCTTTCTCAGTCACCGATCGATTTTCTTTCAATCGGTGTTTGTTCTCCGACTAAAGCCGTTGCTCTCAGTCACCGATCGCACTATCTGTCTTTGTTCTCATCTAAACCCCTCTCTCTCAGTCAGCTGTCTTTGTTCTCGATTGAAGGAAATGAAGAAAAGTACTAAAGGTAATGCATATTCTTTTTATTTTATTCAGATTGTGAGATCTTTTATTTATTGATCTAATTTTTTTGATGTAAATTTCTTTGTCAGATGCATCGGAAAAAGGATGTGCAAGTCAGCAGTCTAACTCTTCCGAAGGTTAGGGTTATTCTTTTATTGTTGTTATTTTTACAGTATGTAGTATAAGTCTGACAATATTCACAAAGTTATTTTTCAGTATTTGTTTTATTCATTCATCACAGTATTTTACATATTTGATAAGTAATTTCACAGTATTCAATATTTATTCACAGCATTTTGTCTAACACTTGGCAAGGTTAGGGTTATTCTTTTTATTTTCATCAGATCTGTAATATTTTGCTTTTTATAGTTGTTATTTTTGCAGTATGCAGTATTTCACAGTATTTTACATATTTGACAGTATTTCACAGTATTTTACAGACTTCGTCAGTAATTTTACAGTATTCACAGGATTCTTTTACAGTATTTGTTTCATTCATATCATTCATCATTAATTCTGTATTTTACATAATTCACAACTAATTTCACAGTATTGACAACTAATTTCACAGTATTGACATACAATTTTACAGTATTCATAAGTATTTCACAGTATTTTACATATTTGATAGTATTTTACAGACTTCATCAGTAATTTGAGAGTATTCACACGATTCTTTTACAGTATTTGTTTCATTCATATCATTAATCATTAATTATGTATTTCACAGTATTCACAACTAATTTCACAGTATTGACATACAATTTTACAGTATTCATAAGTATTTCATAGTATTTTACATATTTGACAGTATTTCACAGTATTTTACAGACTTCATCAGTAATTTGACAGTATTCACACGATTCTTTTACAGTATTTGTTTCATTCATATCATTAATCATTAATTCTGTATTTCACAGTATTCACAACTAATTTCACAGTATTGACATACAATTTTACAGTATTCATAAGTATTTCATAGTATTTTACATATTTGACAGTATTTCACAGTATTTTACAGACTTCATCAGTAATTTGACAGTATTCACACGATTCTTTTACAGTATTTGTTTAATTCATATCATTCATCATTAATTCTGTATTTTACATTATTCACAACTAATTTCACAGTATTAACTGAGTTCTTTTACAGTATTAACTCAGTTCTTTTACAGTATTAACTGAGTTCTTTTACACTATTGTTTGATTCATCATTATTCATTAATTTCAGTATTTTACATACTTCATAAGTAATTTCACAGTATTGACCTACAATTTTACAGTATTCACACTATTGTTTTACAGTATTTGTTTCATTCATCATTCATCAGTCATTTCAGTATTTTACAGTATTCATAAGTAATTTTGCAGTGTTGACATACAATTTTACAATATTCATAAGTAATTTTACAGGATTGACAGAGAATTTTACTTTGTTTTGCAGCCACTGGAAGAAAGAAGTTGGATAGGTATGGCATAGTCACCAACAAGTGTGTTGTTGACCTTGCCATGACATTTATCCACACTAAAATTTTTCATAAACTCAATGTGGAACATCGCAAACTCCTGTTTGCCACACCCTTCCTCCATCTTTTTGTCATACCCAAGAAAATGCAAGTGTCAAATGCTGTATTACAAAGCATTTTAACCCGATACGACCATGCACAAGGTCATTTTCTTTTTAGAACTAGAAAAGTGCATTTCACGTCTGGAGCAGTGAGTCATTTCATGTGCTTGCCTTCGAGAGGCGACGTTGTGGACCTCAGTCAGACAAGGTCTTCAACGTCAGCTCTTCGTGAAAAATACTTCCCGAAGAAATCACAAATCAGGAGGCAAGAGCTTGAAAAAGTAATTGAGGAACTTGTAAACAATGAGAAATCAGACCCAAGAGATTTGGTATCTCTGTTGGTGCTGTATTTGTTTACAACTATTTTGTTCCCAAACACGGCTGGGAGTGTCCCATTACATCTCTTCAGGTACGCAACATCTTCAAATATATTATCTAAAAGTCCAGTATTTATCTAGCAAGTTTATAGTATGTATGCAGTTTATTACAGGATATATGAATCAGGTGTGAAGGTTATGTACATTACTTTACAGGATATATTTGACAATTTTACAGAATATATGCAAGAGTTTACAGGATATCTTAATTGTTTTTATTTTATTGTTTTTATAATTAATTGAAATATATTACACCATATGTCATTCAGGTACGCACAGCGTCTTGAAGATTTGAAAAAGTACAATTGGGGAGCAGCTGTTTACAACTTGTTGCATACGCACCTTGCCAATGCTGCTATATGGTGCAAACTCCAAGAAGAGGGTGACACTGATATGACAGAGGAGGAAGGTGCAAGCCAGAAGGAGATGACAGAGACGAAGGAAACTGGCTATCTGCCAGGCTGTACTCTTGCCCTCATTGTAAGAAATGCATTAAACTATTCCAGGATTAGGTGTTGATTAGCATTAAACCATTATGTAATATACTTAACAGTTTTGTAGGATATATGAGGTATTTTACAGGATTCATTGTCTAGTTTTATAAGATTTGTGAGTTATTTTACTGGATTAATATCTTATTTTTATAAGATGTATTAGGTATTTTACAGGATTCATGTGTTAGTTTTATAAGATGTGTGAGTTATTTTACAGGATTAGGACTATTACATAATATACTTATATAAGATGTGTGAGTTATTTTACAGGATTCATGCCTTAGTTTTATAAGATGTATGCGTTATTTTGAAGGATTCATACCATGATTATATAAGATGTATGAGTTATTTTACAGGATTCATGCCTTAGTTTTATAAGATGCATGAGTTATTTTACAGGATACATGCTGTAGTTTTTTAAGATGTATGAGTTGTGAGTGTTTTCTTTAACTTTTTTTCTTTTTATTTAGGTGTGGTTTTACGAACAGACTTCGTTCGAAAAAATGAGGACTTCCACAGGACGCATTCCACGATATTTGGACTGGTACGAGGGCTTATCGAGTAAAGTAAAGAGGCCACATTTTGAGAGGCAGTTGTTTCACATATCACAAGCGAATATAAAAGAAGATCCAGTACCATATTTTGTTGCGGAGGAACAATTAAGGGAGAAAGGTTTTATCGCTGCGAATTTCTTGGAATATGTTTGTGATGCTCAGAAGTTGCAAAGTGTTTTGAATACCCCGACTTATGATATGCTGGCAGAATTCACTCCGGTTCTGATGAAATTTGGGGTTGTCCCGTGCTCCTTTTTGAAAGATCAATTCAGAGATCTGAATCCAAAAATTGTTTATGTTGTCCCAAGTTTTCCCAAACTTGAAGATATCGAACCAGAAATTATGGAAAAGATCATACAAGAAAGTGATGAAATAGTGCTGAAGTATTCTGCAAAGAAGCTTGCAGAGAAGAAGATGTTCGACGATCAATGTAAGTTTTACTTTATGTACTGCCTATATTTACAGGATTCACTTTGTTATTATACAGTATACATATTGATTTTAAAGTTATAATTAATCTCGATATTTAAATGTTTGTTTTGTTTATTCTACAGCTAAAAGGAAGAAGTTGGATTTTAGTAGTACTCCCTCAGGTGAAAAGCGATCCAAGAGAAGCCATGATACAAGCCAACCATCATTTAGCTTGGGAATTAGACTTACACAGTCCCAAAGTACGCCAGAGGTTGAGGAACCTAAAGATGAATCTGACAATAAGGAGAATTTGGGGAAAACTGACAAAGATGAAGACGCTGCAATTGTACGAGATGATGATAGTGAAGATGACGAGGAGACTGAAACAGATGAAGAGATGAAAGAGCAAGAAGGAGATACTGACAAGGAGGAAGACACCGAAGGAGATGAAGGGAAGAAAGTGCAAGAGGGAGATACTGACAAGGAGAAAGAGACCGAAGGAGATGAAGATATGAAAGAGCAAGAGAGAGATAGTGACAAGGAGGAAGAGACCAAAGGAGATGATGAGAAGAAAGTGCAAGAGGAGACCGAACCAGATGATGCAACGAAAGAAGATGGCGCAACTGAGAAGGTTTTTATTATGTTATTTTGTTTTATTAACCTAGAAGTTCTACATTATTTATACTTTTGTTTTACATTATTTAACTTTGTGAAGTACAGTATTCATATAGTAATTTTACAGTATTCCGTTTTTTACCCAACCTGATCCGTTCGACTAATTAACTGTAAGTAACTAATTAACTGTCTCGGTCCAGTAGAATCCAGTAGTGTACGGGTTGGAAGAAATAGAAGCAGAAATTATCCGTCGTGCTAAAATGGGACTAGAGCAACCGGAGCAGGTTTTTATTCTGATTTTTTTTGTATTATTTTTTTGTAGTGTGTTTTAAAGTTGAAACATACTTCTTTTTCCAGTATTCATATGTTGTTTTTATAATATTCACAGAGGTGTTTTACAGTATTGAGAGGATCATTTTATATAATTCGTTTCAGGATGAACTAGAGAGCAAGTTGCATGACATACGAGAAGGAATTGAAGGAGGAGAAGATGAGGTTTTTATTCTGATTTTTCTTTTTATTATTTATTTATATTATGTTTCACAGTTGTAACATAGTTATTTTACCAGTATACAATAAGTTGGTTTATAATATACACAGGCTTTTTTACAGTATTGACATAATGCACAGAGTAGTTTTAAAGTATTTCACAGAATTTAACAGACTTCATCAGTAATTTTACAGTATTAACTGAGTTCTTTTACAGTATTGTTTGATTCATCATTATTTCTTAATTTCAGTATTTTGCATACTTCATAAGTAATTTCACAGTATTGATATACAATTTTACAGTATTCACACTATTGTTTTACAGTATTTGTTTCATTCATCATTCATCAGTCATTTCAGTATTTTACAGTATTCATAAGTAATTTTGCAGTGTTGACATTCAATTTTACAGTATTCATAAGTAAAATGTACAATTACATAATAACTGTGATTGTACAGTATCTATGTAGTCATTTTACAATGTTTACTTGTTTTATTTAAATAGGTTGTACGTCAACTTTTTGAAATCCGTGACAGCAAGAGTAGCCAAGAAGCCAATGAGGAAGATGAAGTAACACATCTAGCAACTCTGGTGTTTGAAGATGTGTGCAGAAAATCAGTACTTGAATACAAAGAAGAGCAACTAGTGAAGAAAAGAGAGGAGTGTGAGAAGAAGAAAGCAGCACAAAGTACTGCCGAGGTAGTGGAGCCCAAAAAAGTTATCATGAAAGGGAAAAAACCAGTTGCGTGTAGGAAAGGGAAGGGGAGAAAACCACCTCCAAAAACCAAAAAAAATGTGGGACCCACCTCCCCAAGGGTCATCCTACCAACGAACAGAACTGAGAATGAATCACTAGCTCTCTTACAAGATTTTATTGTTGACAAGACATACAAAGTTCCCTTGACTTGGCATTATACTTGGGAAGAGTTTAAATCATTAATTCCTCATATAGAAAACTGCAGACCTGCAAAAGATGTCCCATTCAGTACTGATGTTACCCAGTGGAGTCACGAGAACAGTTTGTTCTATGATGGAGGTGACACAGGTGCTGAAAAGCCTCCAATGATAAAACGATATGGGTATAAACATCGGGAGAAGCTGTCTATTGAAGTCATCCGAATATTGGATGATTGGTGGGTGGAAGTGAAAAATAAGAGGCTGATAAACAATGAAGAAGCCTTCTGCCACAAACCAGGAAACTTCCATTGCAGAATGTCAGCACTAAAAGACTTGATGAATCCTGAGCTGCCAGTTAGCAGTGAGGTATGATTTCTACAATATTGAACATTATTTACTTTATAGTTTTATAGGATATGCAGCATTTTCAGATTTTATTAAATGTAAATTATTTTACATGATGTACATAGCATTTTTATAGGATACAACTGTTAAATTTATTTTACTGATTATGATTGATTTTGCAGCTCATTGATACTGTCCTGTCAGTAATGCAACACGAGACTCCTGTGAATCACCCATGGTTTTTCATCTCACCTTATCTATCCGTAAGTTATTATGTACTTTTATATATTATGAATTCAATGTTCAGACTTGAAATGTTGAAATACTTCAGTAATATTTTACATGATTCATACAAAAATTTTGTAAGATGTATGGGTTATTTTACAGGATTCATACAAAAGTTGTACAAGATGTATGGGTTATTGTACAGGATTCATTTAAAAATTTTATAAGATGTATGATTTATTTAACAGGATTCATACAATATTTTTATAAGATGTATGAGTTATTTTACAGGATTGATCCAATAGTTTTATAAGTTTTATGAGTTTCTTTACAGGATTCATTCAAAAGTTTTATAAGATGTATGAGTTATTTTACAGGATTCATACAATAGTTTTATAAGTTTTTTGAGTTATTTTTATTAGATGTATCAGTAATATTTTAATGTTTTATTTTTGTCTATTGCAGATTCTGATGCATATGCACGATGAAAAATCAGCATTACAGTCCCTTCCACAGCTGTTTGGGCCTCAATTTGAGCGCATCAAATGGCTGTTCATTCCCTGTTTGCAAGAAAAACCATTGGGTGTTTTTTGCAGTCGATCTTCATAATGTTAAGATGCATTACTACACTTCTCTTAATGTTGAATACATGCAATACCATTGGCACACCATGAGATGGCTTAAAGATTTTCTTAGCTGGAGGACTTGTGAGTATTCTTCAACTATTTAGAGGATTTTACAGTATTCTTCAACTATTTTTTCATTATTCTGCCATTGATTTAGAGGATTTTCTGTTGAAATGCATTAAACTATTAAATAATATACTTACCAGTCTTGTAGGATAAATGAGTTAGTTTACAGCAATCATACCATAGTTTTATATGATGTATGAGTTATTTTACAGGATTCCTTAAATAGTTTTATAAGATGTTTGAGTTATTTTACAGGATTCATACAAAATTTTTATAAGATGTATGAGTTATTTTACAGGATTCATAAAATAGTTTTATAAGATGTATGGGTTATTTTACAGGATTCCTACAAAAGTTTGATAAGTTGTATGAGTTATTTTACAGGATTTGTACAAAAGTTTGATAAGTTTGATATGTTTGATAAGTTGTTTGATAAGTTGTATGAGTTATTTTACAGGATTCTGCCACTGATTTAGTGGATTTTCTGTTGAAATGCATTAAACTATTAAATAATATACTTACCAGTCTTGTAGGATAAATGAGTTAGTTTACAGCATTCATACCATAGTTTTATATGTTGTATGAGTTATTTTACAGGATTCCTTAAATAGTTTTATAAGATGTATGAGTTAGTTTACAGCATTCATAACATAGTTTTATATGATGTATGAGTTATTTTATAGGATTCATAAAATAGTTTTATAAGATGTATGGGTTATTTTACAGGATTCCTACAAAAGTTTGATAAGTTGTATGATAAGTTTGATAAGTTGGTTAAAGTGCTGATAAGTTTGATAAGTTTGATAGGTTTGATCAGTTTGATAAGTTTGATAAGTTTGATAAGTTGTATGATAAGTTTGATAAGTTGGATTCCTACAAAAGTTTGATAAGTTGTTTAAAGTGCTGAAATTGGTTACATGAGTTATTTTACAGGATTAATACAAAATTTTATAAGATGTATGTGTTATTTTACAGGATTCATTACATACTTCAAGTTATTAAAGATGTTGATATCATTTTTTTCTTTCAGGTAACGCTGCATGGAAGGATGTTGGCATTATTGAGCAGAAGTGCCCACAGCAGGCACCAGGATCGATGGATTGTGCAATTTTCTTGCTGCGTTATGTGTATAATCTGATCACTGAGACGCCAATGAACTTTACACAGGTAATTTTATGATGTATATATTTTAGTTTGAAATACCCGTAAGCTTCCATTACATATTTCCTGATATTACATATTATGTAAAGAGGGTAGTGTATTCATAGTATTTTACATACTTCATTTGTAATTTCACAGTTTTTGACATACCATTTCACAGTATTAACACAGTTCTTTTATAGTATTGTTTGATTCATCATTATTCATTAATTTCAGTATTTTACTTACTTTGTAAGTAATTTCACAGTATTCATATACAATTTTACAGTATTCACACTGTTATTTTGCAGTATTGGTTTCATTCATCGTTCATCATTAATTTCACAGTATTCACATACAATTTTACAGTATTCACTGTGTTGTTTAACAGTATTGCATAAATCTAAATCCCTTGCAAATCTTTTTTTTTGTAGGATGACATTTCCAAGGAACGTGTCGTTCTAGCAATGAAACTCCTGACGCATCCAAATAATTCGCATCAGCGTTTTATGAAATGATTGAACAGCTTTGATTGGTTAAAGTTTAATCCAAATATTGTTTGTATTTGATGTTAGATATAGTTGAAAATATTTGTGAATACAGTTTATTGGTTAAAGTGCTGAAATTGGTTACATTAGTTAAATTGGTTAAATTGCTGAAATGGTACGGTTTATTTTGTGCTGAAATTGGTTAAATTGGTTAAATTGCTGAAATGGTACAGTTTATGATTTTTTTTGTCTGTGGTATCATTTTATAGTTTGTATAAGATGTTTTTATAGTTTAATGTGTCAAATTTACAGTATTGAAATCTTGTAGTTAACATCTGTTATATTTATAGTTTGCATCTTCTAATTTTATAGTATTGAAATTTTATTTTACATGATATTCAAAAAAAAAAAATTGAAGAACAATTGATGAATTGAAAAAAAAACAATTTCAAAAAAAAATTAATTTTAATTTCGAAAAAAAAAATTTAATTTTGATGCAAAAAAAATTAATTTTGATGCAAAAAAAATTAATTTTGATGCAAAAAAAATTAATTTTGATGCAAAAAATTTAATTTTGCATCATTTTCAGTGTACAAATTAACGAGTTTTTAGAAGTTTGTTTTTCAAATCTTCTAGAAGGTTGAAGTACAGTTGGAAGTGGTTTGTGTTAAGTCTTCTAGAAGCTGAAAGTACAGTTGGAAGTACAGTTAATTTTCTAGTTCCTAACAGTTTTTAACTAACTTGGTAAAATCTGGGTTGTTGCAATTTATAACTAGGTATTATGCATGATTTGTTGTTTATTTTACAGTATTCATTATAGTATTTTACAGTATTCGCACAAGTCAAATGACAGTTTTTTTGGGTAAAAACTGGGTACAACTCCTTGGGTACAATTAGTCGGACCCTTTTCACCGCATGATCATTCCATTTTTAGCTAATTAATTTGATCTGCATTAATTTCTCCCTGCCATTAATAATAAAATATTTCCACATTTGCAAATTGGAAATCCAACCGACAATGCATTCTTACAAATCTCCATTATTGTAATAAATGGAAGTCTCCATTGTTTTCTCAAATCCTCCATATCTCACAAATATAGAAAAGTAATATTTTGAAAAAAAAAACAACGACATAAAAACAACTTACTTTAATTTAATACTTAAGTAAATAAAACTTCAATTTCATCAATTGTTATTCCTTTTGCTATTTTGAATATCTCTTATCAACTAATTACATATAAAATATATAGTTGCCAATTCTAAAGATCATGAACAATATATATATAGGGATGGGCTATGGTGAGCTATGGAGTAAAACGAGTTTTTACTCCACGCCTCATTATTTCCATCTTGAAAGTCCAAATGGTCGATCCGAACCGTTAACATGATCTCCATATTGAAATGTGCTTGGAGACCAAATTTTACATTTTTTGGAATTTTTTTACTATTTATTAAGCCACTTTGAAAATCGCTGATCCATTGGTTCAGAATTTTTTACTGTTTTGCTACTGTTCACCCGGATCAGCGATTTCCAAAGTGGCTTAATAAATAGTAAAAAAATTTCAAAAAATGTAAAATTTGGTCTCCAAGCACATTTCAATATGGAGAACAACTTGAACGGTTCGGATCGACCATTTGGACTTTCAAGATGGAAATATGGCGTGAAGTACAAACTCGTTTTACTCCATAGCTCACCATAGCCCATCCCAGATATATATATATATATATATATATATATATATAGTTGTCAATTCTAAAGATCATGAACAATATATATATATATATATATATATATATATATATGGAGCGGCTAAGTTGCTGCCGGCAGCATTTCGGCGAGGTGCTTACGGAGGCATATCTTGCAATTTGATGTTCAAACAACAAATTCAAACCGTTAGATGTTCAATCTATATTAAAATCTACTTGGAGACCAAATTTTACATTTTTTGGAATTTCTTTTACTATTTTTTAAGCTGGTTTGAAAACCGTTGTTTTTATTAAATTTTTGAAGTATTGAAAACAGCGGTTTTCAAACCAGCTTAAAAAATAGTAAAAAAATTCCAAAGAATGTAAAATTTGGTCTCCAAGTAGATTTTAATATAGATTGAACATCTATCAGTTTGAATTTGTTGTTTGAACATCAAATTGCAAGATATGCTCCCGTAAGCACCTCGGCCGAAATGCTTCCGGAAGCAAATTAGCCATACTCTATATATATAGAGTAGAACTAAGGTGCTCTTAAGCTCATCAAGCCCTTTGTGAACTTAACTCAAAAACCTATCGGCTTGACTTCAAATGACATTTTCAAACCGTTAGATGTTCAATCTATATTAAAATGTGCTTGGAGACCAAATTTTACATTTTTTGGAATTTTTTTACTATTTATTAAGATGGCTTGAAAACCGCTGTTTTTATTAAAATTCTGCACCATTGGAAAACAGCGATTTTCAAACCATCTTAATAAATAGTAAAAAAATTCCAAAAAAATGTAAAATTTGGTCTCCAAGCACATTTTAATATAGATTGAACATCTAACGGTTTGGAAATGTCGTTTGAAGTCAATCCGATAGGTTTTTGAGTTAAGCTCACAAAGGGCTTGGTGAGCTTAAGAGCACCTTAGTTCTACTCATATATATATATAGAGAGAGATCGACTATGGTGAGTTGTGAAGTAAAATGTTGTTTTACTTCAAGCTCATATTCCATTTTGAAAATCTAAACAACTGATCCGAACCGCTCAACATGTTTTCCATATTGAAATGTGCTTGGAGACCAAATTTTACATTTTTTGGAATGTTTTTACTATTTATTAAGCCACTTTGAAAATTGCAGATCCGGGTGAACAGTAAAAAACAGTAAAAAATTCTGGACCATTTGATCAGCGATTTTCAAAGTGGCTTAATAAATAGTAAAAAAATTTAAAAAAATATAAAATTTGGTCTCCAAGCACATTTCAATATGGAGAACATGTTGAGCGGTTCGGATCGGTTGTTTAGATTTTCAAAATAAAAATATAAGCGTGAAGTAAAAATGACATCTTACTTCGCAACTCACCATAGCCCAGCTCTATATATATATATATATATATAGAGAGAGAGTGGCTAATATCAAAACGTTTGCACCACGCCCCTCGTGCAACCAAGTCGTTTTCAGATTTTCAAAGTCCAAACGGTCGATCCAAACAGTTAGATGTGATCTCTATATTAAAATTTGCTTGGAGACCAAATTTTACATTTTTTGGAATTTTTTTACTATTTATTAAGCCACTTTGAAAATTGCTGATCACATGGTCCAGAATTTGGTTGCACTGTTTTCACTGTTCACCCGGATCAACAATTTTCAAAGTGGCTTAATAAATAGTAAAATAATTCCAAAAAATGTAAAATTTGGTCTCCAAGCAGATTTTACTATAGATTGAACATCTAACGGTTTGGATCGACCGTTTGGACTTTGAAAATCCAAAAATGACTTGGTTGCACGAGGGGCTTGGTGCAAACGTTTTGATATTAGCCACTCTCTGTCTATATATATATATATCGTTCAAATTTTATTTTTTTTCTTATAATTTTTAAAGAAATAGGATTGACTTGAAGAAATATGAGATGTAAATTCTTATAAACTTTTAAAATATATTTAATGTGAAGATAGAAAATTTTGAAAATTAACAATGCAAAATACAAAAAATGAAGAAGAAGCAAAAGTTATGAGTAAAAGAGGTGTTATTTTGACCGCTAAATTTTTTAGGGAGCGCCTAGCTATTCCCCTTTAACAATCTCACATTCGGTCCCCTAAATATTAACTATCTAAGAAACTACTAACTATCTGGGGGACCACTAACATTTAAAAGATTTTCCAACTGGCACGCACAAATATGGATACATATGCGCGCAAGTATTAATCTATAATATATCAAGTATTCATACCTATGATATCAAGTATTTTGAAAAAAAACTAGACATATCAGCTTTCTTTTATCTCTCTCAACACGCCCATATTTTACACGTTTTTAGAGGTGAGTTTTTTTTCTCCGTTCAATCTCACTAATATTTCTGACGATCTGTGATAAATTTTGCGAATCTAAAATCACAATCGTCTTCTACGCAATTTTTTCTCTTTCAAATGAGATCCATGATGACATACATTCAGGTTGTCCGTCATGCAAATATTCATACCTCGTCATCGTGCAAGTATTCATACTTCGTCGTCGTACAAGTATTTATACCTTGTCGTGCAAGTATTCCTATCTCGTCATGCAAGTATTTATACATCGTAATGCAAGTGTAAATAGTTCATGTGTTAAGTGTTTGTACCTAACAGATTCTGACACCGCCCGGATTGCACCATTCTGATACTCATGAAGCAGATAGGCCTTATCATTTAGTGACATGTCATATGGGACACTTCAACAGGCCTAGAGAATATCCATGTGCTTAGACAAAAGAGAATTAATCCAATAGTGGCTGTTTTATGGACCAAACCGCGATTGAGTGAGAGATCCGCAGCTGTTTGACACGCTTCAGTATTTTGGTCATATCAGGCTCATACGAACTCGGATTAAGGTGATTCAAAGTTATGTGGAAATTTTACAAAATTATCTATAACTTTGGTGTCTTACATTTGTCCATAATCTGAAGGCATCATTGTCAAAAGGTGTGTCAAGAGAAGTTGTCAGTTTTGGGCTGTGTGTTATTAATTAGTTAGTTGAGATTTTTTAGTGTGTTTTAATTATGGTCAATAATGTGTTTGTATCCAGATGAGTCAAACTATGTTTATGGATCTTTAGGATGTTAATTAAGACTATTTTGGAAGAATAAAAAGTAGTTGATGTAGTATTAATGTCTAAGTGCCTTTTGGGGGTTAATGTAAGGTTATAAGAGAAGCCAAACTTAATTTGTAAGACAGCTTTTGATTATATACGAATTTCCTATTTTGAGTTGAGTTATCTCCTCTTTGTGCTCTATAGAGTAGAGCTTGCTCCTCTTTGAGTGAAATTTAGTTGAGATAGTTGTGTCCTTGTGCATCTCCTTGGCCAGCCAGTGTCATTTGGTATCAGAGCTCGAGGTTGAAGATGGTTCGAATCGACGTTTTGAACTTTAAAATTGAAGATATAGACGTGAAGTAAAATACTCGTTTTACTTTCCAAAGCACCGTAGCCCAACTCTATATATATATATATATATATATAGGGTCCGGCTAATTTGCTGCCGGCAGCATTTTAGCCGGAGGTGCTGCCGGCAGTTTTACTGTTTTCTGATGTCCAAACAACAAATTCAAACCGTTAGATGTTTAATCTATATTATAATCTACTTGGAGACCAAATTTTACATTTTTTGGAATTTTTTTACTATATATTAAGCTGGTTTGAAAACTGCTGTTTTCAGTAAATTTCTGCAGCGTTAAAAACAGCGGTTTTCAAACCATCTTAATATATAGTAAAAAAATTCCAAAAAATGTAAAATTTGGTCTCCAAGTAGATTATAATATAGATTAAACATCTAACGGTTTGAATTTGTTGTTTGGACATCAGAAAACAGTAAAACTGCCGGCAGCACCTCCGGCTAAAATGCTGCCGGCAGGAAATTAGCCGGACCCTATATATATATATATATATATATATATAGGGATAGGCTATCATGCTTTGGGAAGTAAAGAGGGTGTTTTACTTCCCGCTCATATCTCCATTTTCAAAGTTCAAATCGTTGATCCGAACATCTCAACATGATCTTCATATTGATATATGCTTGGAGACCAAATTTTATATTTTTTGAAAAAAATTTACTATTTTTTTAGAATTTTTGAAAATCACAACTTTTTATTAAATAAAAAATAATAAAAAATTAAGAAAAACACTGATTTTCAAAAATTCAAAACAAATAGTAGAAAATTGCCAAAATATGTAAAATTTGGTTTCCAAGCACATTTCAATATGAAGATTGTGTTGAGAAGTTCGGATCGACTATTTGAACTTTAAAAATGGAGATATGAGCGGGAAGTAAAACATCATCTTTACTTCCCAAAGCACCGTAGCATCACTATATATATATATATATATATATATATATGAGTAGGGCTATTGTACTTCACGAAGTAAAACGACGTTTTACTTCACGCTCATACTCCCATTTTCAAAATCCAAATCGTCGATCCGAACCGTTCAAGTTGTTCTCCATATTGAAATGTGCTTGGAGACCAAATTTTACATTTTTTGGAATTTTTTTACTATTTATTAAGCCACTTTGAAAATTACTGATCACATGGTCCAGAATTTTGTTGCACTGTTTTTACTGTTCACCCGGATCAGCAATTTTCAAAATGGCTTAATAAATAGTAAAAAAATTCCAAAAAATGTAAAATTTGGTCTCCAAGCACATTTCAATATGGAGAACAACTTGAGCGGTTCGGATCGGTAGTTTGGATTTTCAAAATGGGAGTATGAGCGTGAAGTAAAACGTCATTTTACTTCGCGAAGTACAATAGTCCTACTCTATATAGAGAATGGCTAAGCTCAAAACGTTTGTTCCTGGGCTCAGGAACAAACGGGTCGGTTCTCCAATTTCCGAAGTTCAAACAACAAATCCAAACCGTTAGATGTTCAATCTATATTAAAATGTGCTTGGAGACCAAATTTTACATTTTTTGGAATTTTTTTACTATTTATTAAGCTGGTTTGAAAATCGCTGTTTTTATTAAAATTCTGCGCCATTAGAAAACAGCGATTTTCAAACCAGCTTAATAAATAGTAAAAAAATTCCAAAAAATGTAAAATTTGGTCTCCAAGCACATTTTAATATAGATTGAACATCTAACGGTTTGGATTTGTTGTTTGAACTTCGGAAATTGGAGAACTGACCCGTTTGTTCCTGAGCCCAGGAACAAACGTTTTGAGCTTAGCCATTCTCCTCTATATATATATATATATATATATATATATATGAGTATGGCTAATTTGCTTCCGGAAGCACTTTGGCGAGGTGCTTACGGGGTCATATTTTAGTATTTGATGTTCAAACAACAAATCCAAACTATTAGATGTTCAATCTATATTAAAATGTGCTTGGAGACCAAATTTTACATTTTTTGGAATTTTTTTACTATTTATTAAGCTGGTTTAAAAACCGTTGTTTTTATTAAATTTCTGAAGCATTGAAAACAGCGGTTTTCAAACCAGCTTAATAAACAGTAAAAAAATTCCATAAAATGTAAAATTTGGTCTCCAAGCACATTTAATATAGATTGAACATCTAACAGTTTGGATTTGTTGTTTGAACATCAAATACTAAAATATAACACCGTAAGCACTTCGGTCGAAGTGCTTCCAGAAGCAAATTAGCTATACTCTATATATATATATATATATATATAGTAGAACTAGGGTGTTCTTAAGCTCACCAAGCCTCTTTGTGAGCTTAATTCAAAAGCCCATTGAATTAGTTTCAAGCGACGCATCCAAACCGTTGAAACTGATCTACTTCACGAGTGATGAGTTTACATGTCAACTTTATAAATTTCCGAACTAATTTAGTATAAAGTCAAGCGGTAAAAAAAAGATGGTTTATAAGTTAATTTTAATGTGTTCATTTTTCATCATTTTTTGACCACTTGACTTTATATTTAATTAGTATAAATTAAAATTTATAAATTTGACATGTAAATGCATCACTCGTGAAATATATCGGTTTTAACGGTTTGGATCCATCGTTTGAAGTCAATTTAATTGGTTTTTGAATTAAGCCCACAAAGGGACTTGGTGAGCTTAAGAACACCCCACTTCTACTATATATATATATATATATAGAGTAGAACTAGGGTGTTCCTAAGCTCACCAAGCCCTTCCGTGAGCTCGACTCTAAAACCTATCGAATTGACTTCAAACGACATTTTCAAACCATTAGATGTTCAATCGATATTAAAATGTGCTTGGAGACCAAATTTTACATTTTTTGGAATTTTTTTACTATTTATTAAGATGGTTTGAAAATCGCTGTTTTCCAATGGTGCAGAATTTTAATAAAAACAACGATTTTCAAACCATCTTAATAAATAGTAAAAAAATTTCAAAAAATGTAAAATTTGGTCTCGAAGCACATTTTAATATAGATTGAACATCTAACGGTTTGGAAATGTCGTTTGAAGTCAATTCGATAGGTTTTAGAGTCAAGCTCACGAAGGGCTTGGTGAGCTTAGGAACACCCTAGTTCTACTCTCTCTCTCTCTCTCTATATATATATATATACACACACACAAGTTAATTGAAACTACTGGGGATCTACCGAAATTTTTAAATATAGCACAGGCCAAAAAAAAATATACCAAAACGGCACCGTTTCGTGGGAATTCCAGATTTAGCACGGCCGCAGATCGGCTGAGCGGACCCAGAAATAGGGCCGCAGATTGGCTGAGCGGCCTCATTTTTTTTTTAGAGACAATATGAATGAAATTGAACCATAAAAATTCGAATTTTGTTTTTAATAATTTTTAGATTACTTCTTTTGATGTATCTGAATTTTTTTTAATTTATATTAAAATACGCTAAATTACTTAAAATTATGTTAATTTATGCTGAATTACACTAAATTACTTAAAATTACAATAATTATGTAGAATTATGCTAAAATACGGAAATTACGCTAAATTACGTATGAATAGGGATGATATCTTCACTGAGAAGGCGAAAAACGACGACGAAACTTCAAACGGCTGTAAAACGGCACTCGAGTGTCCGATTTCAGCAAATGACAACTTTTCGGAAAGCTTGTAAAAATACGCATGCATTAGAACTCGAAATGCCGGATTTCCATATTCAGAATCGCCAAAAAACAAAGGGAAGAGTGTCAAAACTTCAGTTGAAGTTTCCGATTAAGATTTTCATTTCTATTCTCCAATCTACGTAGCTCAGTAAATTAGTTATGTAATGAACTTGTAGAATACCATTTTTTATTATTTTTGGAATTTTTTTTACTATTTTTTATGATTTATGAAAGATGCCAAAAAATAGCCTTATTCGTACGTAATTTAGCGTAATTTACCGTATTTTAGCATAATTCTACATAATTATTGTAATTTCAATTAATTTAGTGTAATTCAGCATAATTCAATATAATTTCAAGTAATTTAGCGTATTTTAGTATTAATTAAAAAAATTCGGATACATAAAAAAAAGTTATCTAACAAATATTAAAAACAAAATTTGAATTTTTATGGTTCAATTTCATTCATATTGTCTCTCAAATCTTTTAAAAAAAAAAATGGGGCCGCTCAGCCAATCTGCGGCCCCGGGGTCTGCTCAGCCGATCTGCAGCTGTGCTAAATCTGGAATCCCCACGAAACGGTGCCGTTTTGGTATATTTTTTTTGGCCTGTGCTATATTTAAAAATTTCGGGAGATCTAATTGGAAAATAACTAAAACTTTAAAATATCATACAAATATTGCTAAAAGAAAAAAAATATATGCGAGGAAAATTAAATGACACAATCAATTGAGAGCAAGAATAGTTAATAATGAAATATGCACCAATTTTATTGAAATTATGATTTAAATAAAAATTCACACTCCGATATCTATTGAAGATTTAAACCTACAATACCAACTAAATATCTATGACATTAATCTACATTAACAAGTACCACAATTCTGAAAGCAACAAATATTACCTCAATCTTTTTATTGTTCCATGTAATCTTGAAGCATATATTTTTTCCTAAAATCTAGAAGGCACAAAAGAATACACACTAACTAGTAAACTAAAAGGCATCACCGACAAGGTGGCTTTCCTGCTCCTGCATATCTAAAATTGTCTCTTAATTTTATATCATTTTTCTTTTCCACTTTATTTTGATGAGGATCTGCATTAACTCAAAAGAGAATATTTTGAGTTAATGAATTTCAACTGTCTGATTTTAAACAGAGCCAATTCGGCTCGTGCCTATAACATAGGGGCTTTTTAATATTAGTGCAGATCTAGTTCGCACGAATTTTAAAACAGATCGGATGGTCGAGATGCATTAACTCAAAAGATTCTCTTTTGAGTTAATGCCGATGATACGAATTCTACGATTGTACGGTTTGGACATTCAATTTCGAATCGAATTGGTCTGAATTTTGATTTTTGATTGAACGGTCCGGAACAAAATTCAAATATTATGTTACCCCACAGGATATGGATTCAGTCCCTCCTCCTTTTCTTTTATTTTTTTGAAAAAAACAACTTCATTCAGAATTGAACTTAAAACAAGTATTTGTTATACCTAATTAAAGTAAAATCTTATTCAACCGTGTTTGACGTAATCATTGGTTCAAACTTCAAACAGATTTAATAAATAATTAGTTTAACTTTATCTTGTAAAACCGGTTCGATGTGATACATGATACAATACAGAACACGGTTAGAGAAACATTGATTCTAGCAATGAAATGTTACTTCTTCTTTTTTTTCACTACACAACAAAAAATTCTATTAAAATTAAGAAAGTTTTTGAAATCATTCATCACTCTTTATTATTTTCTATTCTCCCAAAGAATATATATAGACTTGTTCCACTAGGAGTACGTAGAAGTGGATTCACCATCAGAAACAGAGAGCGTCAAATCAATGTCAACAATGAAATAATAAATAAGAAACAGAGAGGCGGTGGATGCAATGTTAATGGAGTAGAACTAAGGGTGTGATGTGCTCACCAAACTCTTTGGTGAGCACAACTCTATATAAATTATCGGATTCACTTCAAACGAGATTAATCTAACCGTTGAAACCGATGTACTTTACGAGTGATGGGCGTACATGCAAAATTTTGAATTTTTTGAATTCATTTAGTCTCAAGTCAAGTGGTCAAAATTGATGAAAAATGAATGATCCAAAATGAAGTTGTTTTAATGCATTCAAAAAATTTCCAATTTTGACCACTTGACTTGAGACTAAATGAATTCAAAAAATTCAAAATTTTGCATGTACATGCATCACTCGTAAAGTACATCGGTTTCAACGGTTGGATTAATCTCGTTTGAAGTGAATCTGATAGTTTATGTAGAGTTGCTAAGGTGCTCACCAAAGAGTTTGGTGAGCACATCAAACCCTAGTTCTACTCGTGTTAATGCTGTCAACAAAATATCAACAACAAAAGGTATTTCTTTAGGAACACAACAAAGCTAAATGGTATCTCTTTTGGCAAAACTGTTAATGCTGTCAACAAATCTTCAAATCAAATCTTTAGCTTGTCGTATATATATATATTTCACTTTAACTCAAAGATTAAGATTTATATTATTTTACAAAAATAAATATCAACAACAAAAGCTATACAGCTTTTAATGAATTACTCTCATTCATATGATGAGGTCTGTGCATTAATTATCTCCAACATTAAAAGGAATTGGATTCTCTCCAAGACGTTATTAGAAAAAAATTATGAAACAAATGGATGATCAAGCAACCGACATTTTTAAAAATATCCTAAGTTAATTACAGATTAATAAAAATGCCCACTACTGTTCCGAAATTTTAAATATGTCCAAACCGGCCATTTAATGGCCGGTCCCGCAATTTTTTTTTTTTTTTATTAAAGAGGGGAACCGGCCATTTAATGGCCGGTCCCCCATTAATTTTTTTTTTTTTTAGAAAAATAGATAAAATGCTGAAATCAAAGACTAAAAAATCGAATTGTTTTTTTAAATATTTGTTATATTACTTTTTTGATAGCATTGTTATACTAAAATACGCTAAATTAATTTATGCTGATTGACACTAGATTACTTTAAATTATGTTAAATTTTTTTAAGAGACAAATAGCTAAAATGCTAAAAATATAACACTAAAAAATTGAATTTATTTTTAAATATTTGCTAGATTACATTTTATATATATAATTAGCATATTTATACTAAAACACGCTAAATTACTTGAAATTATGTTAATTTATGCTGAATTACACTAAATTATTCTTAATTACAATAATTATGTAGAATTATGGTAGAATACACTAAATTACGCATAATTACGTATGAACAGGGATGATATCTTCACTGAGAAGGCAAAAAACGACGGCAAAACTTCAAACGGCCATAAAACGGCGCTCGAGTGTCCGATTTCAGCAAATGACCACTTTTCGAAAAGCTTGTGAAAATGCGCATGCGTTCGTACTAGCTTTGCTAGTTTTCCAAATTCAGAATCGCCAAAAAACAAAGAGAAGGGCCTCAAAACTTCAGTTGAAGTTTCCGATTAAGATTTTCATTTCTATTCTTCAATCTACGTAGCTCAGTAAATTAGTTATCTAATGAACTTGTAGAATACCAATTTTTATTATTTTTTGGAATTTTTTTACTATTTTTTATGATTTATGAAAGATGCCACAAAATCGGCCCAATTCATACGTAATTTAGCGTAATTTATCGTATTTTAGCATAATTCTACATAATTATTGTAATTTCAGCATAAATTAACATAATTTCAAGTAAATTACCGTATTTTAGCA
This sequence comes from Carex kokanica, assembly GCA_025461125.1. NCBI lineage: Eukaryota > Viridiplantae > Streptophyta > Magnoliopsida > Poales > Cyperaceae > Carex > Carex kokanica. The sequence continues at coordinate 465,509 of JAJGRX010001358.1, read as the reverse complement.
TAATTCTAGTGTAAATCAGCATAAATTAACATAATTGCAAGTAATTTAGTGTATTTTAGTATATGCTATTAAAAAAATAATATAACAAATATTTAAAAAAAAAATTTAATTTTTTAGTGTTATATTTCAGTATTTTAGTTATTTGTCTTAAAAAAAAAAATCAAAGGAATGGCCAATCGGGCTTTTTAATCGGAACCGGCCATTAAATGGCCGGTTTGGGCATATTTAAAATTTCGGAACAGTCGTGGGCATTTTTATTAATCTGTAATTAACTTGGGGTATTTTTAAAAATGTCGGATCAAGCAAACTCAAATTAGGCCAAAATTGATATACATTTACAAGTTCAATTTTTGTAATCTAAATAATTTGACTATTATTTTTAGAAATATTTATATTACATGAATATATCATAAAAAAGATTACTTTAATTGCACTATTTATTTACCACTTCCATCTAACTCCTTAAAAAAAAATGAACCCTAGATTTAATGAGTTCATTGTTACAATTTCTCTTTAATCAATCTTTTCTTAACCAGAAAAGCCTACAATTTCTCTTTATGTAGATGTATTTATTTCATCAACACTTGACAAAATTGTGACCATGCCAATATGTTGTGCATGCCATTATATTTCGCTTTTGCCTTTTAAAGGGTCCGACTTAAAAGCCCTGTCCTTCCATTTAAAACCACATATCACACATGGCGTCAAATCCCCCATCTTTTTCCATTCACTCCTCTCCGGTACAACTAACTGGAGATATCCATTACTCAAAAATTTAAAGGAGCTTAATAGACATAACAAGTCTGTTACAAGTTTTTTCAACAGAATTCAAGACTCCATTTGTGCCAGAGAAGAGAGGAGTTCAATATACTTTCTTTTTTTGCTAAAAGTTCTCCACCAGTGATGTCATATATAACTATTAACATGGCCTAATATTTATTATATAAGGCCTAAAGAAAGATTCATTTTTTTTGGTCAGAGATTCATCTCTAGCACAAAAAGCTGGGATCTTTATGTTCAATCAAACTCATTGCACTCAATGCGATAAATTATATGTTCAATGAAACTATAATCTTAATTCATATGAATCATATGTAAGCAAAGCACTACTTAAACTTTATCTAGATTATCTTTATTAGTTATATATACTAGTTAATTCATTAGTTATAATTTTTGAAGTTTCTTAATACAGTAGCTAACAAGAACAACTGACTACAGTGTATTTCCATGAATGTAGCTTTAAAATGAACACAAATGCATTGCCAGGATTTTATGAACTTTATGTGTATTGAATGGTGCAACTTGAATTGAAATCTGCTGAAATTCCTCATTCATGAACAGTGTTTCTGAAATTTCTAAAATTCTGAATCCAATCGTCCAACTTTTTTTATGCACGCATCTCGAAATAGCTAACAAGGACAACTGACTACTACACTGTATTTCCATGAATGTAGCTTTAAAATGAACACAAATGCATTGCCAGGATTTTAGAGGAGGGTTCCAATACATCATGTCTTCCATACCTCATTATATCTCATATTGTATATTTTCATTCTTAAAGTCCAAACTGTCAATCCGAACCGCTCAATATGATATCCATACTAAAATATACAAATTGTATAATTTTTGTAATTTTTTTCCTATTTTTTAAGATAGGTTCAAAAACACTGTGTCTGAACCGTTCAAAAACAGTGATTTTCTGCCTATTTAAAAAAATAGTAAATTTTTTTCAAAAATTATAAAATTTCATTCTTAAGCATATTTTAGTACGGATATCATATTGAACGATTCGGGTTGACATATTAAACTTTAAAAATAAAGATATAAAATATGAGATATGATGAGGTATAAAAAACACGAGGTATTGAACCCTCCAGGATTTTATGAACTTTATGTATATTGAATGGTGCAACTTTAGCAAAATGTATAGCCCAAGCATGAACAGGTCAAGTCGACCGTTCAAACGTGATTTATAGAGACAAGACTCCATAATAGAAAAAAGAAGGGTCGATGGAGATCGATAAAAAGTGATGATTAAAAGAAATCAATTATTAGAGTGCACTTTATTAATCTCAGATGATCACACGAATTAAATGTCTGTATATATGTCATCTTCCTAATTAAATTTTATGAATTTGCTTTAACAAAATCGATCTCTTTCGATAGAAAGGTATTTGAGTCTGGCAAGTATATATATAGCTACAATGTGGATTAAAGATAGTCCTTTTGAAAAATTCAAATATGAATTAAACCGATCAAGCAATAGCTACAATGTGTGGATCAGTCATTTTTAATGCTTGGAAGTGGTTAGATTTTTTGAAAAAGAACAAGTGTTTAATTAGATTATTGATTTAATTAGGAGTAAAATATTGTATTATTGTAGATTTGTAGACTTTCAATATCTTTTCTTTTATTCTATATTTTATCTTGATAAATGAAGTTCCTTTAGTAGTAATTAATCTCCAACTGACTTTCAAAGAAATGCAAGAAAAAAAGGAAAAATATTAAGGAAATGATCAAATTAAAGAAGAAGACCACAAATCAGGAACGGTCGTTTATAAACGACCGTTCCTCATTGAGAGGTTTAGTATCGGTTATATAACCGTCCCTGATTAGTTCAACTATCTATATCGCCTGGGTCAGTATCGCCTCTAGGTCCGTTCCTGATATGTGTTTTTGACCATTCCTGATGTGTGTTTTTCCACTAGTGATAGTTAGCTAGGCCATCTGTGTAGTTCAATTAGTAATATCTTTCTTAATTTTAGTATATCTCAATCTGTAATTTGTTGCTATTAAAGTTTAGTTTAGTAATAATATTTGACTTTTCTTCCACGTTTAATTTGTTCTGGTTGCAAATAAATATCTACACTGTCTAATTCTCTCAGGATTTTGTATGAGGATTAAATAGGAAAGCTTTAACTTTGTAAGTTTCTTATAAAATAAGAATCTTGTGAGTGTTTATTATCAACATCAGCATCAACTATAGGTACTTAAAAATTATTTACGCAAGTTCTTTCCTAGTAAAAATTGATAAAGGTGCCAACTTTAACAAAGCTCTCTTTTTTGTTGCAAATAAGTTAATCAGTAGTAACAAATCCAAACTCCGGTGAGGCATCAACCAAGGAAAGCATGATTTGTATGATTGATAGATACATAACTAGTGATTTGTGTAATACAAATTCACTGGAACATAATTTTAAACTAATGGCAAGGGACCATGTCTGTTAGTATTATATTAATTTTCTTTGCACATTTTATTGAAATTTATTGTTTTCCTTTATATTTTGTGTGTGTGTTGAGAAATAGAAAAATGGCCTCAGAAAATCACTGTAGGCTCATTTAGGCCATAGTTAGTACCTATATATAGCATAATTTCTGTAATTAGGCAAAAATCCAACAACATGTATATTTTAGTAATATAGCCAACGGCTAGAAAGGAATTAGGTTATAAATACGTACAACACACATGTAAAGATCAGAACAAATTATTATGAAATTCATTCATCATTTCTAAAATCATTAGTGTGTTTATTTGGTGATTCAGTTCATTATAAAGAAAATGAAGGCAGAATTAGCATGTTCTACCTGTAAAAACCGGTACATATAACCATGCATGCTAAGTTTTTATCAGCATAGACAGTCATAAAAGTTAAAAATTAGCAACTTGATATATAATTTACACTTTAGGCCTTTAGGATATAATAGGAAAAATATAGGACAAATAAAAAGGATATCATAGGACAAATAAAATGATGTAAGCTTGTGCTTGAATGATAGGACAATTAAAGGATATAATAGGACAAATAAAATGATCTAACCCACAAAAAAGAAATACGGTTTGCGCTCGTCGGACGGACAGAGTACCATCAAGTGATTAATTGGTATGCTGCCGATTAATCGGAATTATGCAGCCGATTAATCGTTTTCAATAAATTTATGTGTATATATTCATAATTTATTATAAATAATTTATAACTCATCAAACTTATCAAATAAATTTAATTTAACTTAGTTTTATTATTATAACATGACACTACGCTTATTTCTTCTTAACAACACATACATATTTTACATTTGTAAGTAACACATTTATTTAATGCAAAAATAAATTCAAAAATTAACGTTTTTCAATTACTAGTAATATATTATTTGAAAGAAATGAAACATTCCAACATAAAATCACTAAATTTAATTTATTATAACAACTTAATTTCATATATGAACATGTCGTACTAATTGAAAAAATTACATCAGTAAGTAAGAAAAACATATGCTATATAAATAATAGAAGAATTAATCAAGAGTCCAGCTAGTATGACATCGGTGTCATATGACACAAACTACAAAATTGATTGGATAGACTTCAAATGACTAATTCAAACCGTTCAAACCAATTTACTTTATGAATGATGCATTTACATGCAAAAATTTTATATTTTCCAGTTATTTTAGTATCTAATCAAGCGGTAAAAAATGTTGAAAAATGAATGTATTAAAATTAATTTAAAACTCACACATTTGACCGCTTGACTTGATACTAAATAAATTTAAAAAATTATAAATTTTGCATGTAAACGCACAACTAATGATATAGATCGGTTTGAACGGTTTGGATTCACTGTTTGAAGTTGATTGGATAGGTTTTGGAGTTGGTGTTATATAGGCTGAAATGACACTGATGTCATACTAGCCAGACTCGTTAATCAATTAAGAAGAAAAATATATATATAAAAATATTGGATATACATCCAAGTACAAATAAAACTACAATATACAATTTCTGAAACTTATTATCACACACAGTCACAGAAAAAATAACAATATGAAAATAAATATTCACTGGAATAAAAGGAAATAAACGGGAATAAACGGAATAATCGGCCGATTAATCGGAAAATTCCATTAATAGACCTCCGACTAGTGTATTCGTAATGGTTTGGCCGTTGTTAACGATTAAACGGACGTTTAATCGGCCATTAAGACCGTTTTTTACATCACTGAACAGGACAAATAAAAAGTGAAGCAAGCTTCACTTAGTTGCAGTTGACAGTAACTAGTAATATTAACATGTAATGCTTGAATGATTCATTTACTCACTTCCACAGTTTTATTAATTAAAGTCAATACCACCTTGGGAGCCCATGGATTAAAAACTAGTAGCTGCTCCTGATAGTAACTTGTACCATAATATATACATCAATGAAGCAAATTAACTTATAGAAGGAAATGTAATTAATCAATCATCTGATATAAAAATTGACACTAGTGGAATACACCCAGATATGGTTCTCATGATAAACATCAAATTATAGTGCTGAATGATTAGTCTTGATTGTGTATTACATGATGTAAAGAATGAATAAATTCTGTTATGAGCTTTTGCAAACATGCAAATCAGGTTTCCAGATCTAGCTGTTTGATGCCAAGTATTTATTTAATATTTTTTTTAATTCTCGTTTGACTCATTAGTGAAAAGGCTTTTTTTTTTATATATATATTTTAGAAATTTGCATAAAAAATTAATAGTGCAAAAATGAAAGAAGACTTATCTGTACTAAATTCAGTCTTGGCATTTTTTTTAACTATCACAGACCTCATTGTGTTTCTGAAAATAAATTAATTGGAATATCAAAAAAGCTTTTTTGAGAAGTGAATATCAAAGAACTTAACCTATAACAAACTCGTGAAAAGCTCTCTAAGTAGGGGTGGCAAAAAAGCTCGTAGCTCGTGGCTCGATTGTGACTCGCACCTGACTCGCTCGCTAACAGCTCGCTCATTACTGGACCGAGCTGTTAACGAGCTAGCTCGCCACTAGCTTAGTCCAGAATTAACGAGTTCAAGCTGGGACCTAGCTTGCTCGCGAGCTAGCTCGGCTAGGCATCAATCTGTGAATTGTATGAATTTATATGCATTTTATACTATCTAGCTCGGTCCAGTTCGGTTTAAACAAGATCCAGTCAGACCCAACGAGTCAGCTCGTCAGCTCACGAGCTAGCTCGGGCTGGCTCGTCACGATTTCAAGCTGAGGTTTTAACTCGGATGCCCTAGATCCAGCTCACTCGGTAAGAGCTCGGTCCAGAATTAACAAGCTGAGCTAGGACCTAGCTCGTTGACGGGCCCTACTCTTAAGCCACTAGACAGCAAAAAAATAATATTCCAATCTAGAGGTTTCGTCGTTCTAATATATATTATGGATTCCTAGACCTTTAATTATTCCATAAGTTGTTCATTCGTCTATTATAAATTCTAGATTCCATTATAGGACATCCAGCTGATGTTTTATCTACTGGTGCAGTTCCTTATAACTTAATGGAAACCTCAATAATTCTCTTGGTTTCTTTATTCTCCATTTGAACAAGACTAGATAAGTTAGCATTAATTGCTTCGGAAAAGTGGATCTCATTCTGCGGAATAAGCTTATGAATGATGATGAATGATGATGGTGACAGCGACATGGACATATTCTAATTTTCTGCTTATTTATGGTGGATTCCGAATAAAACATTCCATCATGATAATTGCGTGTTAAGAGTTAATTTACCATATTAAGGTTACCAAATTGATATTTCTTTACTTTCACTATAATTGTACATTCAGAGAATTTCCAACTAAAAACATGATAAATAGATTCATTTCCATAAAATAAAATTAATATTTGATATGGAAGAACACGCCTTTATTTTGCCTATTTATTTATTTGATATGGAAAAATTTACACAGTGATAGGCCTACTCAGTTTGGGTAATGTTTACTATCTAACTTCTATGTTTCTGGGCTTTGGGTCTAACATGGGGAAACTCTCTCTCAAATCCTAACCCCAAATAAATTTTCTATAGAGTTACTTTAGGTGATATGAATTCTGGTTGAACCTTGTAGACAAATCCACCAGTAGTCTAGGATAAATTTCAGGAATATCAGGTGTCAGACAGAAAAGTCTGATTCCTGGATTATGGAAAATAGAGAGCTTGTTTGGATGTATAATATGATCTGGCTCTAACACAAGTGAACTACACCTTGCAAGAGGCAATTAATTGTGTTCCTTCCAGCACTTCCTCTTCAACTATACAACAAACAAAGAAATAAATTGGAATTCCAAACCAGGAAGATTACTGAACTAACCAGGTAAGTTGTATTTTTTTTTTCTTCCATTTCAGAATTCTTTTGTTGAAACCCTATTGATTTTACATGCACCAGAAGCTCTTACCTTTAGCTAAAATGTAAAATTTGCTAATGCCTTTTGCAACAACAATGCATTGATATTCTCGTCTCCCATCTTAAAACATAATTATACCCGAAAGAAATGTCTCAGCGATAAGATATAGAGATTGGAAGTTATACTTTCTCATGATATTTATCTTTTAGTTTACCAAATCCTAGGATACAATTTTTTTTGCTAAAACTACTTATTTATCTCTTAGCAATTTCAGCTTCCATTTTTTGCTATGCTACCTTCCACACATTATCATATGTTGTTTGTTATAAGTGAATGGTGTTGTTTTATTGTTCCTTCAGAAATGTATGCCAACACCAGAGTTCAAAGAAGCAAGAAGGTAGATAAGAATCTAGGACATGAAAGAACCTAATATCTAGCCAAGATAGATAAAGTCATTGCCAGCACAAAATAACCTTCATATATGCAACAAGATGTCGATTTAGCTAAATAGGGGATGAGGTCACCAACCTGATACCAGTCTAATAAGAGTATTGAACATCATCTAGCTACAATTGAGTATTCAATTTTTTATGATTGCAAACCTACAGTACCTGCTGAAACTTCCTATTTATTAGTCTTCTCTTGTTAGTGAAAATTAGTACCTTTCACAAATCATAATACATGACAAGCTTTCATTCAGGAAACCTGACATCTTACATCAACATAGTATGATTATGACTCACCCTTTTCATGTGCCGTGTAGAAGCCATCTAACTAGATTGTGCTCCATCCAGGCAACTTCACTACATTGACATCCTTCATATATTCTCTCACTCTTTCAGACTCATCATACCGGCCGACATCAGAATATATATTTGCCATGCTCATGTAGCATCCGCTCTTTCCCAGACTTGCTACCATTAACTTCTTTGCAACTCTTTTTGCTGTTTCCATGTCACCATGGATTCGGCAAAAAGACATTAAAGCCCGCAATGTGGCATCGTCAGGTTTGAAAGGCATTTGATTTATAAACCTCTCAGCCTCAACTACCTGACCAGACCTCCCTAATGCATCAGCTACGCAAGAGTAGTGCTTCAACTCAGGCTCCAATCTTAAACTTCTCATCCTATGAAGAAACTCCCAAGCTTTATCAACTAACCCGGCATGTCCACACGCAGAGAGCACACCTAGAAATGTTACCGAATTTGGTTTGATGCCTTCAATACACATCTCATCAAACAGTCTTATTGCATCATGCACATTCCCATTCAACCCATGCCCGAGAATCAATGTGGTCCATGAAATTACATCTCTATACCGCATACTATCGAAGATCTTCCTTGCATATCCAAAGGCCCCACATTTCACGTACATGTCAATGAGAGCATTTCCCAAAGCCAAAGGAAAACCATGTGTTCTACGAATGGCGCAAGCATGTATGCTTCTCCCATGATTGAGCTGGCTTAAATGGGCACAAGCAAGCAGCAAGCTCACCATGACCACCGCATCAAGCACAATACATTCACGTACCATCTCCTTGAAAAACATAAAAGCCAACTCCGGATTTCCAGACTGTGCATATCCTGACAACATAGAAGTCCAGAGTACAGCATCTCTCTCAGCCATTTCATCAAACGCCTTTCGTGCATCTGAAATCTGAGACAGTCCATTGTAGCACATCACCTGAGCTGAAGCAACAAACACATTCTTATCCAAACCCATTTTCACGGATAATCCATGAACTGATGTACCGAGTTTTAAAGATCCAATAACATTACATGACCGCAGGACAGGTGGGATTGTGAAACTGTCGACTGACACGTCAGCATAACGCATTTGCCTGAAGAACCGAAAGCTGAGGTGAGAAGCATCCGATTTAGAGAGCTCTGATATGATAGTGCTCCATGTGAAGCAGTTGCGATGGGGCATGAGGTGGAAGATGCGGAGAGAGGAGGGGAGGAGGCAACCATGGCGGGAGTAGGAAAGAAGTAACTTGGTGGAGAGGAAAGGATCGGAGAATAGGCCTGTGCGAAGAATCCGGGCGTGAAGGTGGCGGAGGTGGCGGAGCTCCGGCGACGAGTTCAGCAGGTGGAAGTAATGAGACAGAAGGTTGGTGCTGGCAGTTGTCGCCGATTGTTTGTAGACGACGGATTGCATATCTTGTCGGCTCAATTAAAATCGAACGGCCTGAGATAGGGCTGTAAACAAGCTGGCCGAGCTGGGTCCTAGCTCAGCTCGTTAATTCTGAACCGAGCTCTTACCGAGCGTGCTGGATCTAGGGTATCCGAGCTAAAATCTCAGCTTGAAATCGTGACGAGCCAGCCCGAGCTGGCTCGCTGGGTCTGGTTAGATCTTGTTTTAACCGAGTTGAACCGAGCTAAACTGAATTGGACCGAGCTAGTGGTGAGCTGGCTCGTTAACAGCTCGGTCCAGTAACGAGCGAGCTGTTAGTGAGCGAGTCAGATGCGAGTCCCAATCGAGCCACGAGCCACGAGCTTTTTTACCACCCCTAGCCTCAGATAAGCACTCAATAAAAACAGACATTTCTTAACGCCATCTAAACTGTCTGATTCTAATCTAACGATCCGATTAGAATGATTGCCCCCGGCCTTCTAATAGTGCAGCGGATTCCAGTCACTATAAATCCGTTTTAAGGCCTAAATGGGCCGAGGGCTGCTTTATTTGGGCTTACTGTATGAAATTGTGAACGCTACTGAGAGCTCATCGCTTGGCAGTTTGTGACCCCAGATGTTGAAAAATAAACACTGAAAATATGCTCCTCAAATAGTTTTTTCACTCTGTTCTTTGATGTAGATGATTTTCCTAACAAAAGTAAGAATAAATGCGCTGTTTTTTTTTTAATGGAGAGCACCTCACTTTATATCATGGTGGGACGACAATCAAATGGGTGAGAATTGATTCGAGAGTCAACTGTGCTGATACCTATATAAACATGAGATTGTGCATCCATTTGTTTGAGCTCTGAAGTAATTGAAAGAGAAGTGTTAAATATATAAGTTCTCCGTGTAAACGGGGGTGGATTCAGGATTTTCGTCAGGGAGCAAAAAAATATCGAATCGGGTTTAATTACCTAATTGAATTTAAATTCATTAACTAATTAGGTACTCGATAAAAAACAATACTTTAACTTATACTTTCCAATGCTTTGACTTGTAATTTCTGATTCTCTGACTTATAATTCTAATTACCAATCAAAATTCAACAAATTTATTTCAATTTTAATCCTAAATTTAACCCCAATTACAAATCAAATGTCCAGAGGGAGGCAAAAAAAATTTCAGGAGGAGACAAAGTCGGTCAGAACCGATAAATCTTCACTAAAACTAAAAATCCAGGAGGGGGCAGCTGCCCCCCCCCCCCCCCCCCCCCCTGGAATACACTGGGTCCGCCCCTGCATGTAAAACACAAAATAAACGGAAAGAGTAGTACGAGAGAAATAAATATATGGATCAAATGTTCAATTGTATAGATTGTATTGTTTACATGTCCAAGATCAGTATTTATAGAGAAGTAATACAATCTAAAGTTAACAATGACTAAACGCGTAGTTTGTTGAGGAAGATAAATTGGCATAGCATCATCCAGTGATTCTGAACTGGACATGTCCAGTGTAGTATCACATAAACTAATGATTACTGTAGTGATTGTAAAAACATATTTGGTACCAGTGACTTGGTATCTGATATAAACTCTTGGTTTTGAAATTTCAATAGAACCAAGGTTCTCCTATATTTTTTTAAAACAACAAATTATTCTGCTTATTCCAATCCAAACACTAGTTACAGTTCAACTATATATATATCGACATACAAATTTTACCAACATCGCCATTCGCCACACGACACGAAGAAAAAGTTGCCAAATCACAAATTCACAATACAATGCTTAAACGAAAGGCATCAAATTGAAAATTGATTCAGATCATTAATGGCGCTTGACGAAATCCTTGATGGTAGCGATAAGCTCTCGGGTCCTCTCACCGGTGGTTGGATCCATGTCAACAGCAAACTTGTTGAGGTAGAAAGAATGGCTCACTCCACGGCTGATCAACACCTCCACCTCCTTCCCGGCCTTTTTCATGGCCTCGCAGTACTCCAAGTTTGTGTCACGGATCAGGTCCAACTCAGCCACTCCGACCAAAAATGGCGGCAGCCTAACCGTATCCAATGGTGGTGCCGCCTCCCCCATGGGACACGTGTATGGATGATCCTTCGTGGCCCCCACCGGGAGTGCTAGCTCTAGGAATTTGTCTAACATATCTAATGTAAAGAAGACCGAGTCGGCCTTGAGATCTAGCTCTGACTGGCTCCGGGTTGATCGAACAAAACCGGGATGGAGAGGAATTCCACCGGCCACTTTAAGTGGGGCCCAGAACTCATCTTTTTCCTTGAAAACCTTGGCCGCTACAGCATGAACTAGGTTGCCACCAGAGCTATCACCGATAAGAAAAACACGAGAGAAGTCGACATTGTCGGAGAGCATCTCAGAAGCAAGATCATCAGCAGGGAAGCGGGCAATTGAGCGGAGGCGCAATAGAGCGGCAAAGCATGTATCAATGGCTGCCGGTAGGCGGTGCTCTGGGGCTAGTGGAAGCTCAACTGAGACGACAGCTGCATGGACATCACGAGCAACACGGGCATAAAACTGGTGGTACATGAGCCATGAGTGGTGGCTGATGCAGAAACCGCCGCCTTGGAAGTGGAGAAGAATGGGGAGCTTTTTGCCGGCATCTGACTCAGGCAGGTAGAGACGAAGGTTCGGACTGCCGGGCAGGTCGTGAAGAGTGATGCCATCACGGGAGACGTCATATGTTGGGACCGGCTCCAGTAAAGGAAGTGCCTCCGGTGGGCCTGTCCATGTGCGATCAACTGAGCCGTCATCGAAGACTCGAAGCCAACCGGATACCTCGTCGACCACCTTCTTTGTGACTGTAGTACTCACCATGGCTTTTATGTTGTAATGTCGATTTCAGATGGGTTAGTACTGAGTACCTGTATTTTTGGTCTCTTTGTTGGGTTGAAGTTGTCGATGGGATTGTTGGGTTTATATAGATCTAAAATTCCAAATTATGATGACAAGATATATTTTTAAAATTGAGGGGAAGTTCTTGACAATGAAGAGGAAATTTCAATGGACAATTACGTTTGATCAGATGTATATCATCAAAGGATTAATTTATTAAACTTTTACAGTTAAAATTTTTCAAATTATTAAATAAATTGTCAAAGATCGTCCTTCCAAAGTTAAAAAAAAAGTACATCAATATTTAAATTATTTATGAACGTCTTATTTGATAAAAAAATACATCAACAATTTTAATTTCTTTTATTTAAATATGAAACTTAAACTCAAGTTTTCCACATTCACAAATTCAAATTTAAAACCAACCTATCAGTACATATTTGATATTTAGCTGAATTATATAAAAACATTAAAAAAATCAATAAATTTTAATATTTTGTGATTGAAAATTTTAGAACCATAACATAAGAATGAGGTCAATTGACTCTATTTTTTTTTAAAAGTATTTTATTTGTAACTTATTTTCTATACAATTTATAGAAAAATGTTACAAGCAGTGTAAAACGACTCTTATTCGCAGCAAGATAATTTTATATAATTAACTTTTATTTCACAATTGATCTTCATAATTTAAAAGTCAGACTCTACCGCTGAGTGATTCAACAGTTGTTTGCTTAGACTTTAGTTTAGTTCTGCTCCTCAATGTTAGAATTATTTTTTTATATAATAAATAATGTGCGATCTATGTTCTTAGTTTAATAAAATACCCAAAATGAAACAACCATACTTAATTTCTTGACAAAATGATTTGTGTGAAATTATGCGTTGACCGTATAAAACACGGTGAGAGTACCTTTCAAGTGGTTTGCACGGATTTGCTCTGCAACTACTTAGCGGGTGCAAAAGCACCTAATTTGGACAATCCAAAATCAAGGTCGTTTTTTCCACGTAAATCCACCCATAGTTTAGCCGAATTTTTTTTTCTTACCACCCTCGAAAATCGGAATTAAATCAATACCACCCGTTTAATCAGAATTCAGATTTCGCCACGTACGCGCCTTGGATCTGCGCACGGATCCCAAATCCGTCCGCATAGTGGATATGCGGACGGATCGGTTCGTAAGGTGGATATGCGCACGGATCGGTTCTCAAGGTGGATATGCGCACGGATAGGTGCTCATTGTGGATATGCACCGATCCGTGCGCATATCCACCTTGCGAACCGATCCGTGCGCATATCCACCTTGCGAACCGATCCGTGCGCATATCCACTATGCGCACGGATTTGGGATCCGTGCGCAGATCCAAGGCGCGTACGTGGCGGAATCTGAAATCGGATTAAACGGGTGGTATTGATTTAATTCGGATTTTAGAGGGTGGTAGGAAAAAAAATTTCGGATAGTTTAGTCGACTATGATGACAAAGGAGAACTTTTTATTCATAGAAATTTAAAAAAAATGAGAGAGGGAAGTGGCCACGTAAATCCACCCCTATATATTAATTCCAGCGCTCCAAACGTTAATTTGTTTTATAGTTTGCGTAAGATTCTCTGTGGCCCGGAGCACAAAGACCATAAACCCATTCACTGAGAGATGACCATTAAGAGGAGAAGAGAGAGAGAGAGACATTTTTTATTTGATTTTTGATCCTTCTCTCACTTTCCCTGTTCTCGTGCTTAGGCAGTCTGTTAGGTTTATCGTTGCCACAGTGACAAATGAATTATTTGAGTTCGGTCGGCGAGGTCAAAAATTCGTGATTCAGAAATAATTCGGGTATAATTCGGGAATGATTCGGAATAATATGAATCAGATATCTCAGTCCTACAAGGAAGCAAAAACAAAAATAAAAAAAATGTTCTAGAAAAAATTCGGAAAAAAATCGCGAAAAATTCGTAAAATTCAGAAAAAGTTTGTAAAATTCGCGAATTATTCGGAAATTATTCAGGAATAATTCGGTCAAAGTTCGGTCAACCGAATAATTTGGCGTTCGGTTCGGCATCACAAAAAAAAAAAATTATTCAGGTATAATTCGGGTATAATTCACGAATCTTGTCACTATGGTTGTTGCTCGGTTTTCACTTTTCGACAGGGGAGAGATTGAGTAATTTATTAGAAAGTAAAAAACAGTTGCCACAGAAAATCTCAGAGAATCAACCAAAAGAAAAAAAAAGTTTTGGAGTCGAAATATTTGTTGTGGTTCAAAGTTTGAAAAAGAAAAAATAATACTCCGGTAGGAGTAACAATTAGGATATTTTTTCTCTTTTTCTTATAATTTTTTTATAATTTCCATTATTTTGAATAAAAAAAGATGTTTTCGATATTTATGTGAGTCTAACAACTGAGGCACTCTTTCTCTTTACCTCTATCATTTTTTTTATAATTTCTATGAACAAAAAATTCTCATGACAAAGTACTAACCTCATTATTAATTTTTCTTTAGAAAAAACATCATAATGAAAATTAATAATTAATATGGTTGAACCGCAGACTTAGTGCAGCGCACAAGTTCCATCTCTCTACGACGAGGCCGCAGATTCAATTCTCAAAAATAACATTTAAAAAATACTGGAGTATATCGGGACTCTTCAATAAAAAAAAAAAAAAAATTTACATGGTTATATCTAAGCAATACGAGTGATGATTGACCACATCTAAGAAGTTTGGAAAATAACTGAAAATTTAAATATCATAAAAAGTTTCTCAAAAGAAAAAAAAAATATGCAAGAAAAATTAAACGACACACTATGCACACAATATAAACAATTTTAACTAAATTTATCTTGATTAAATAACTAGGATTGGAATGAACACTCAACTTTGCATTTGTGTGAAGTGCTTAAAATTTTGGCTAGGAAAAATTTATAAAATACTTCACTTTTAAAAACATCAAACAAAATATTTCGCCCTTTCCATTTATCTCTTCTTTTCTTCTACAATTATAATTATGTTAATGTGTGTAATTAGAATTCTGAAATTTTTATAATTATTCAATTTTCTAATTCTACAATTTTTATTTTATTTTGCTGCAATTCAAATTTTAATTTTGATATATTCACAAATTACAAGTATGAAACCTAAATATTGGAATCTTTAATTTAGTTTTATAATACTATATTGTTTTCAAGAGAGTGAGGCTATGGTACATAGTGCAGATTGGTCTGTACTACAAATCAATATTTTTTTTTTCAATGCCCAAATTGTCGATCTAAACCATTCAACATGATTTTCAGATAAAAATGTGTTTGCATACTAAATTTTATATTTTTTAGAATTTAGTTGTTATTTTTTTAGATAAGTAAAAAGTCACTATTTTTGAATAGTCTAGATTCTTTAGATCGTGTGATTTTTTTTACCTATTTAAACAAATAGTAAAAATTAATTTAAAAAATATAATATTTGATCTACAAATACATTTTCACCTAGAGATCATGTTGAACTTTTATGATCTACAAATACATTTTCATCTACAAATACATCTGATCTACAAATACATTTTCATCTACAAATATATTTGATCTATAATATTTGTTTAATATGAATCAATAAGTTGAAAAATCAATGGCCATAATTTATACACATCGGCGTATTGTTATAAGCTCTTGATACTAATCAAAATATAATCAACATATCATGATATAGATTATATCTCAAAACAGATCTTCTATATTTAATTATTTATAATAGACATCGAACTTTTTTTAATCTGGCTGAAATTAAATCCAGACCATTATTTTTCTTACAATTAAATACGGTATCCGAGGGGATACAGATTCTAATTAGATAGGATGAATTCACATCCTCCCAGGTACCTCACTGAACCTGACCGGAACGGACGGTCCAGATTTACTCTCAACCCAGATTTTTAAATTGACACGAATCTCAAAGCACAAATAATACTGCCCCCAAGTCATCCTGAGTAATCACCGGCTGAGAGTAAATCTGGGCCATCCGTTCCGATCAGGTTCAATGAGGTACCTGGGAGGATACGGATCCAGATAGGATGGCTTATGAGGACAATATATTTTTTTTATTAACATGAGATCTTGGTTTAATATATCGGTTCTGAACTTGTTTCTCTAATTCAAAATATATCATCTTAGTCAATCTGTTACAGGTAATTTTTGTGAGAGTTCAGTCGTAATTTATGCTGATATTTCATATTTGTAAGTCAAGTCATGGAGTCGTAATTCCCATAAGTTGATGAGATTTTCAGGGCAATTTCCCATGTCTCACTTGACTTGGTTCGAGTAGTAAACGGAGAGTGACATCAACGCTGGCGGAGACGCGTCAAGTGATGCACCAGCCAGCTGCCAGTAGTTAGTAAACGGAGAGTGACATCAAAGTGACTACAAGTCTTCTTTGAAAACTATTTCTGACTTCTGTTCTTTTCCCATTCATTTTTGGAATTTTAAATAGTTCCAAATTAGAAAATTTGCACCAGCCTGTAGTTGCAGATAGGGGGAAGCTGATATGAGTACCCACGCTACACTACCCGCACTGTACCTACACCTAAACTACCATAACTGCTTGTGGGGACCGCAACTATTCCAAAACTGTAATTTTGTTTTACAAATTTAATAGTAATACTGTCAAGTATATATGTCAAACAGGGCAAGTATTTATACCTATACAATGAACTATATCTGATATATAAATTTTCCTAAAATAACTGTACCCGCACCTTTTTTTGAAAAATTCTCATGTTGTACCCGCATTAGGGGACCACTCAAACGGCATGTGGGGACCGCAACTGTTCCAAAACTGTAATTTTGTTTTACAAATTTTGATACTGTCAAGTATATAGGTCAAACAGGGCAAGTATTTATACCTATACAATGAACTAAATATGATATATGAATTTTCCTAAAATAACTGTACCCGCACCTTTTTCTGAAAAATTCTCATGTTGTACCCGCATTAGGGGACCACTCAAACGGCATGTGGGGACTGCAACTATTCCAAAACTGTAATTTTGTTTTACAGATTTTGATACTGTGAAGTATATAGGTCAAACAGGGCAAGTATTTATACCTATACAATGAACTACATATGATATATGAATTTTCCTAAAATAACTGTACCCGCACCTTTTCTTGTAAAATTCTCATGTCGTACCCGCATTAGGGGACCACTTAAACGGCATGTGGGGACCGCAACTGTTCCAAAACTATAATTTTGTTTTACAAATTTTAATAGTAACACTGTGAAGTATATAGCTCAAACATGGCAAGTATTTATACATATACAATGAACTACATATGATATATGAATTTTCCTAAAATAACAGTGCGGGTACTGATATATGAATTTTCCTAAAATAACAGTGCGGATACTGTAGCGTGGGTACTGAAATAATTATTCCAGATAGGGTGTCGGGTACACATGGGTCCGGATCCCTAAAGTAACCCAATCTTTGGGTTTTGGATCGAGACCGTCCGATTCAAATTCGTCGCTCAAGATCGTCTCGAGATTCGAATTCGTCATCAGAATGTGTGCGCTCACTTCGCGGATGGATTTTCTCGGATTCGAATCGGACGGTCCTGATCTAAAACTCAAAAGTTGGGTTACTTCACTGGATTCGAATTCAGGTACACATGCGGCTCATTCAATCTCAATCAATCGCTCCTTGCGAATTCGTATCCTCTGAGATATCTCATATTTGCGTGACTTTTTGGGAAATCTAAACCCTTCAAATACGCAATGCATGAATCTCAAAGCTCAAATAATACTGCCCCTGCACTAATCCCGAATAGGCATCGGATGCGTCCTTCACGTAAAATATGAGATATCTCAGAGGATACGCACTCCTTCTTGCCGACCTCGGATGCTCAATCCGTATGCTCGAAAAAGGTAAGGAATTCCGTCTATTCCGATCGGGAGTATTATTATTGGGCTAGGTAGCTAGCTGTTCCCGAGTCTTCGAGGAACGAAGTCGCTTTCGCATCTCGATGGAAATACTCAATTAAGAAATTCTTTTTTTTTTTGAGAATCAATAAGGGTCCAGCCCTTATTTTTTCATTAACCAATAGTGGTTACAATTTTTTGAGTTTCTGAGTAGAAACCCGTTGTACAGAAAAGCAAAACAAAAAGGAAATAACGGAAGTAAAGAAAGAAACAAAACAAAAGGAAGTAAGAGAAATACACGAAAAGAGTAAATAAAAAATTTAAGGTCTTTGCTGTTGGCTTCGCTTGTCAGTCCACACCGGTTTCCACCTCGTTGTCCTCTAACTGCCTATTCCGATTCCTCCCCCACTGTGAATGAACTTCCTGTATCAGTTCGTCCGTGTTTTTGGTTGTTTCTCTAAAAATACGATTGCATCTTTCACGCCAAATTACAAAGTAAGATATCAACAGAAGTTCCTTCGCTTTCACAGGCATATCCCTTTGTATAAGTAGCTGAACACTATCCCGTACCGGGCTCTGTACTAGTACCTCCCTTAAAGTGCCTCGGAGGACTTGTTTACTCATTGGGCATTCCATGAATAAATGTCTCACCGTCTCATCACTTCTTCTGCACATGTAACACATTCCAACTATATGAAAACCCCTGATCCTCAAATTATCTGCCGTCAGCAGTCTATTATGTAACAACAACCATCCAAACACCCGCATTCTTGGTGGTACCCGGATCCGCCAAATTTTATAAATATCCGATTGAATTGCAGGTGTGTTTTCCATTGTGTGGTATGCTGCTTTGACTGTGAATGCCCCTGTTCCTTCCATTTTCCATTTTGCATCATCTTCTCCCATCTGATTGTTTTGCATTTCGTGTATAAGTTGGTTCCTATGCTCCAGTAGCTGTACCAGCTGAAGATCGGCATCCTCTGACAGTACCGGTCTGAACATAGACGATACGCTGCGACATTGTATGAAATCCCATAGAGTGGCCTCCTTGTGGGTAGTGAAGGAGTACAAGGTTTCGAATTTGTGTTTTATGATACCCATACCCCAATCCTGGTTCCATAACTTGATGTTCTCTCCCGTACCCACTATTCTTTGAATGAAACAGTCACAAAATATTTGCACCTTCTTCAGATTTTTATTATAAAAGGCCGAATTGGAGATTCCTTCTTGTTGCTCTCCGTATAGTCCTTTGAATAATGTCTTCCATAATTTTTTCTCCTTCGTCTGCCATTGCCAGTACCACTTGGCCAACAGTGCCCGATTGAAGCTCCTGAGATTTTTTATACCCAATCCTCCCATTTTTTTCGTTCTACACACTAGTTCCCAATTTGCCAAATGCACTTTCCTATTTGTCTGATCCCCACCCCGCCATAAAAAATTCCTTCTTGTCCTATCCATTTCGTTTATTACCCAAATCGGCAAATTAAAAACCGACATATAATATATTGGCACTGCGGTTAACACTGAATTAATTAATACTATTCTCCCCGCACTTGACAGTATTTTTGCCTTTCATTCTGAAAGTCTCTTGTTGATGTTCTCGATTAGTGGCATAAAGGCTGTTTTGGGTAATTTGGTGTCTGAAAGCGGTAAACCGAGATATGTGAAAGGAAATTTGTTTTCCTTGCATTCCAAAATGCATGCCAATTCTGTTGAATCCCGCTGACTCGTGGTCGTGGCCATTATCTCAGATTTCTCAAGATTTATCCTTAGGCCGGATATAATCCCAAATACAAGTAATACAATCTTTAAAATCTGAACCTGTTGCTTCTCCGGTTTGATGAAAAAAAGGGCATCGTCTGCGTATAGCAGTGATGGTGACATTCCCAAAATTGGCATTCTGAGAGCCCCCATTCTTGTTAGTCTTTCTAACCACCTCGGAATGTAATCCATGGCAATGATGAAGAGGAATGGTGACATTGGATCCCCCTGCCGTACCCCTCTTTTAAGCAGAATTTTTTTCCCAAAAGACCATTTATGATGATTTGCGAAGAGCCCGGTAAAACCAATGTTTTGATCCACCGCACCCATTTTTGTGGGAAACCTATGCGTGTCATGACCTCTAACAGAAATTCCCAACTAAGCGTGTCGAAGGCCTTGTGTATATCTGCTTTGAAAATTGCTAACGGTGTGTTACTCCCTTTTGCCACATGTAGCAGTTCTTGTACACAGATGAAACCTTCCGTTATCTGCCTTCCTTTCAAAAATCCGGTCTGTGATTGATGTAGGATGTGCCCTATCCTGTTTTGCAGTCTATTCGATAGAATCTTGGAAAAAATTCGTTGTATTCCATTTATTAGACTGATCGGTCTAAAGTCTTTCACCTTGTTGGAGTTCTGATTTTTCGGTATCAAAACCATGTAAGCACTACTAAGCGGCTATAAGGTACCGTTCCTCCCAGTGATATGTGATATTACTGCCGTTATGTCTGGTATAACACTATTTGCAAAAAACTTGTAGAACTCTCCACTGAAACCCTCTGGACCTGGTGTTTTGTTGGCCGGCCATGTAGTGATTACCTCCCTTATCTCTTCTTCCGTAATTGGCTCCGCCAACTCTTCCAAATCCATCTTCGATGGATATAGGTGATCCCATTCAATGCTCGGCAAATCTCCATGTGCTGTTCCCATTAAATCAATGTAAAAGTCTCTAAATACTTTTGCCTTTGTTGCCTGGTCCCTGTATATTGTTCCATTGTGCTCTATCGCGTTGACCGTGTTGTTTATTTTCGATGCTGATGCATAGGCATGAAAGAAGGTCGTATTTTGATCTCCCTGTAAATCCCATTTTATCTTTGCACGCTGTTGCCACATATCTTCTTCAAGAACCGCCAATTGCGTGTATCTTCTCTTAATGAGTGCCTTTGTTAGTTTTTCGAGCGATGTTATCTGTCGCCTCTCTTGTGCTTCTTCTACCCATCCCAAAAATTCTCTACACACCTTTATTTGCGTCTTTATGTTGCCCACTTTGTTCTTAGTCCAGTTCTGAATTTTTTGTTGTATTTTCTCCATTTTTCGGCTCAACATCAATGGGTTTGCTGTCGTTGGTATTTGCTGCCATTCTTGCTCAATCATTTGCTTAAAGTCCGGGATTCTCAACCAAAATTTTTCGAATCTGAAAATTTTTGATCTCTTGAAATTTGTGAGCGCTTCGAATCTTATCGGACAGTGATCTGAATTAGTATTCGGTAGTGTCTGTTGTTTGGAGTTTGGAAAGGTTGCACTCCATTCCGTTAAGATGAAAAATCTATCCAACTTTGCCATGGCCGGTTGTTCCCGCGTGTTTGACCAAGTAAAACGACGGCCTTTCATTCTTATATCTTGCAACCCAACTTCTGAAATTAAATTTTGGAATTCCGTAGGCCATCTTGTATCCTGAGTAGTTGTGTTTCTTTCACTTATCCCCAAAGTTGTGTTAAAATCTCCCGCCACTAACCATGGTGTATTGTCAATTGGTCTCATATCCTATAATTCTTGAAAGAATAAATTCCTCATAGCCGCACTCGTCGGGCCATATACTCCAGTGACTGTAATAATATGGTTGAGCAGTACATCCCTCAGTTTTACTGTTAAACAAAATCTACCTTGCTCTTTCATCACTTTCTGAAACCTCCTCTCATGCCATGCCATGATAATTCCCCCTCGAGTGCCCATTGCCGGTAGAGTTGTAAATTTGTCTAATCTCCTTCCACACATCTCTTTTTTTGCCATATCATCAATGCTACTCATTTTTGTTTCCTGAAAGCATATGATATCGGGTTTTTCTAAGTAGACCGTCTCTCTTATTGCAAGTCTTTTCGCCCTCTCATTAAGCCCCCTTACATTCCAACTTATCATCTTGATTTTTGTTTTATAATTCATCTAACTCTTTTTTGTTCAATCACAATCGCTGCCACTAATTTAGACCCCCTTTTTTTTTTGACACCAAGAGAATCATCATTGCAGTAAAAGATCTTACAAACCAGTTTTTGGTGCGACATCTACCTTCTGCCCTTCCCTTTCTTTTTCTTACATTTTGCCCTTCAGCCTCCCTAATATACCAGAACAATGATTTCTTTTCTCCCTCTCTTAACCCCCTATTAGAACTATATCCATTAAGAAAAACAAACCCGCTATCATAAAATACCCGACCCGCTAAGTTGACACAACCCAACAACCGCGAACTGCCAAAAGCTGTAACTAACATAGATAACTATTAATCTACTAAACTTCTAAAACATGGCAAAAGATACACCTTCCTTGTTTCTTCGCCTCCTCTTAGTTCTCTCTACTGCTTCTTACATTGCCAACACTGTCTTGACTTGATCGGCCACCTTGCCTTCTAATTCAATGCCCGCTGCCATAATTATTGCCTCCGCGTGGTTGCCGGTCAATGGTTCATGGTTTGTGAGATATTCTGGTTGGATTTGTGGGGTCTTTTGTTTTTTCCTCGAAGAATTTTTGGTGATGGAAACCGAATCCGACTTGGTTACTAGTCTTGCCCTTTCTTCCGGATTAACATATTCTCCCTTATTTTTTGCCTGCAATCTCTTACTTCTCCGAGTCTGCCCTGAGTTTTCCGAGGAACTGGCATCTCGTGCATCAGGCGACTCTGACATCCCAATTTCAGATTGTAAATGTATGGCATCCCCCATGATTTGTGTCTCTTCATACATGAGCCCATTTGCCTTTCCCATTTTGCTTGGGCCGCTACTCTCACCTTCCAGTAAAGAAAGGTCCCCAGCTAGGCCTTCCAGAAGAGAATCTGTCCATTTTATTTGAGATTGTATAAATTTTCCCTTGAGCCTAGCTGCTTCCTCACTCCTGAGGCCATATATATGATCTGTTTTTTTGGGCCTTCAACACTATCTTTTGCTTCACTTGTTGGGCCTGGAAATAAAACTGGTTTCTCCTGATTTGGGATGTCCCTCACGTGAGGCACCATCTGTAACTCCTTTTGCCCTTGTACCTCTTGACTTTCATGATCCCAATTTTCTAACCCCAACTCCTTTATGTCCTTTATGATCTTGTCCCATCCCAACAGTGAAATGTTACTTTCTGCACCCCCCTGTGACATTAGAGTTATTTTCTTTTGCTCACTTCTTTGGTTTACCGTCTGTGGCATGCGCAGGCCTACCCTTTTTACCCATTCTGACAAGTTGGGTGTAAGTTTGACCCATGTCTCCTTGAAAACCCTTCCTTCTTTAGTTTTTGCGTGTATGAAAACCTCTGTATTAAATTGATTGGACATAAAGAGCACTTCTACCTCTGTAACGTTCTGCACCTGCTTTCGTTCACTCTGCCCCAGCTGTATCACTTCCTCTGTTTCGATTTGCACCCTACTGACTTGACCTTTCTCATTTACTACCAACACCTTATGTTCCCTTTGAGGATCTGCTATGACCTCCCACTGCTTGTAATGGTGTTGCCTATTGTATTGAGTTACCGGACCAGATGAACCGCCTGAGTCCGATGAGTCTCGCTTGTTCTTCTCTCTATACTTATCTTTCCATTCCTTATCCCAGTAATCCGCCTCATCTTGACGACCCCCCTGTGGATGCTGATCTTCACCACCCCCCTGTGGGTGTTGATCTTCATGTATTGCTGCCTTCAA
The DNA here is from genome assembly GCA_025461125.1 of Carex kokanica. Lineage (NCBI taxonomy): Eukaryota > Viridiplantae > Streptophyta > Magnoliopsida > Poales > Cyperaceae > Carex > Carex kokanica. Next base: position 441,818 of record JAJGRX010001358.1, on the reverse strand, counting down.
TAACCACCCTTCCAACTCAAAATGCACCGCCACTGAACATTGATTCTGGGTTGCTATGGTGACCTCATTTATGTGTGTCGGATGGTAGCACGCTACTAACACCCTTAGCTATGCATAATTTTCATTGTTTGGGAAATCCGACATTCTCTCTAGTGTTCCGAATCCGGAAACTAAGTCAGAGAGATCTTCCTTGGTCCAGAACTGATGTGGTAGATCATGGACTTTGAGGCGTGCCATGTGTGTTGTTGGGTCAGATATCATACCTGAATTCTTGACCCATTTTGCCAACTAAATCTGCACCCCTTCCCCCAAATCAAATGCACAGATATCACATGCTCTGTCTCTAAGAGCGACATTGAGGAAGATAACAAAGTAGTCTCCCATGGTTGGCGGAACTGTTCTAACCTTGATATGATTTGGGTTCACTCTAAAGCTAACCGCTAATTTTCGGACAATGCGGTATGCCAAGGTGGGTGTGTTATGATTTGGTCCTGTCAGCATTATGGCTGTTCTCTCCAGGTGGTCGTTGGCCGGCAGTAGGCGGTCTCTGTTTTTGAGAAATACTCTGCCCTCTGTGGGTTTCTTATTTGCAAAGTATTTTGGGTCTATTAGATTCATGGTTTCCCAATTGGCCAGGGGGTCCATCGCGTGGGTTTGATTCTTTAGCATTGTAGAGGCTTCTTGTATGATGTGGTTTTTCGGTTGTGTAATGGTTTTGTGAGGAGGGAACTGTTTGTGTGGTTTGAGATTTAAGGGCTGTCTGTTTGAGAGTGTGGTTGGCTTTGCCTTTACTTCTCCATTAATGCGTGTAGTAGATGTGCATCTGTTTGAAGCATGGCCAGAACTGTTGCAGAGGCGACATTTAATTTGCCTTGTACATTCGAACTTCATATGTCCTTTCTGCAAACAGTTAAAGCACTTCCCTTGCTTCAATAGCTCCTGTCTCCACTGCTGAGGGTTTGCCTGTTGGTTGAATGGTTTGCTATTTGTTTTCTTCCTTCGTACCTCAATCCATCCTTCTGCGTCAGGTTGCTGTTTTGTTGCCCCTTGCTTTCCACCATCAATGAGAGTGGCCTGCTCCTTACGCAAAGGATGAACTATCCTTACCATAGGCCTGACCTGCTCCTTTATAGCCTTCTCTAGTGCGTCCTTGTAGGATTGTTTACGGAATTCACCCAGCAGTTCATTACGCCTGAGAATGGCCTGCTCTGTTGCCTTCTTGGTCTTGTTGCGCGCTTCCAGCCAAGCTTCCCTTCTATTGCCCTTTCCACCTTCTTGGTCGCTCTTTCTATCGCCCATAACGCCCTCCCTTCCCTTCAAAAAGAAGACACGCCCAGTGGGACCTGACTTCAACTGGTGGACAAGTATCCTCTCCAATATTGTAAAAGATTCTTTTCACTTTACAGTTTGAGAGTAACTCCCATCCGCTTTGAGATTCGGGCTAGCGCAGGAGCAGTATTATTGGGCTTTGAGATTTGTGCCAAGTTAAAAAGAACGATCCAGATCTAGTAATTATAAAAGATTCCCTATTACAGTACCAAAAAGGATCTGAATTCGTCAACTGGTAAGATAAGAGTTGGATGGAAGTATTTATGTTTGTCCTCATTATAAAATGTTTTTATTCATATTCTACTTTTATCTGTTAGAATTATCTTATCCGTTATGATTGTCAAATAATGTAACGGTAGCGATTAAATAATGAATAATGCTAATATAATAATTATTTTTATTATTTATTAAATAAATTATTAAAACATATTCATTTTACACATATATATGTTTTAAATGTCTGAACTTTAAAAAATATACTAAAATTTATTTATGAGTTTTAATAATTAATTAAGTGTAACATAACTATCAAGAGTAGTTGAAGAATAAATATTCGTTGCTCATTAATATATAATATATATAATTATTATTTTTAGAATTATCCAATCAGACAACAGTTACGAAATATGTTTTATTTATATTTTATCTGTACCCTTTCCTGTTTAGATAACTAAAAAAAATCTTTATCCGTATCTGTATCTAATAAACTTACAAAAAATGAAAAATCTTATCCGAATTCATTTTATTGAATATAATACGGATCAGATAAACAAATAAAAATAAAAGGATGTCATTAGCACCCCTAGTTGCATAGCAAAATCAGTGTAAACTTGGGGAAAGCTCTGAAGGTGACCTCACCATCTTTCACACGGTCAACGCATAATTTCGCTTCTTTCACACAAATCTTTTTCTCCTTTGCGCTCATTTGGGATATTTTATTAAAGTACACAGAAATTATACAAAGGGGGTTTGAGACGTTTTAGCCTTCATTATATTTCTATTTTGCAAAGAGTGATATCTTAAATTTTAAAATTTAATGAAACCGTTAAATTTTGATCTATATTATTTTTTCTATATACATATAAAAAATTATAACACTTTGATTTTATTTTGATCATATCAAAATGTTGCAAAAATATATTAATATGGATTAATTCTAAATGTTGATTTTTCAACTTATTAATTCATATAAAAACAAAATCAAAAGTAATGAAAGTGAATGAATTAAAAAATGGGCATGAAGAAAAAATAATATAGATCACATTCTACCACGTTTATGTTATCCCTACGGTACTTAGAGAGAGAGAGAGTGAATAGTATGTTTGAAATTTAAACTCTATTTACTAAGTATCTAACGTATAAAGTAAATCTAAGTGTGCGTGTGTTAGAGTGTAGTTCTTAGCAGAATCAAGAACTTGTAAGTAAAATAACTAAATCAATAAATAATAAAGTACAGTAAGTAAATAGATAGAGTTAGAAGGCGTGACACAGAAGTTGGTAACGAAATTCGGTCTCTGAAGGATTTACGTCTCCGGGGCAACGCAACCTTAATAGGCGCGCCTTTCTATTATCCAATAAAGAAAGGAATACAAGTTGTGACCGGTACGAGACAACACTCAAGTGATTCACACAAACTACAGATTGAGTACAACAGCTCAAAGAAAAGAAAGGTGACCACACAGGCTCCAATATAAGCAAGCTCGCAGGCTCTAAGTCCAGATAATCACTACTCTCACTCTAATCTCACTCTGGATCAATTTAGATGAAGTATATATGAGGTTGCTGGAAATGATATAGATGGTTTAAGTACAAGTAACAATGGATTGGCTAAATCTCAAAGGATTTCTAAAGTGGAGGCGCAAAGGTTATTCTTTTGTGTAGGTTTTAGAGGAAGAATCGATCCTCTATTTATAGTGGTGGTTTTGAATCTCCTAAATGGAGAAATAAATATAGGGTTTTAGGTCACACCCATAATGATAAAGTTTTCACTATGGCTGAAGCAAATCTCAAAATTTGCATGCTTGATTAATTCATATTTTGAATTCGAATGTCTAGCTATGCAACGGCTAGATTCAGGCAGTCACAACCTCATATCTACTTTACCATATTTTTGGACATAAATAAAAATTACAACACAAAATGGTAAAGTGTGATCTTCATAATCTTCACGAGCTTGATCTTCATATGATCTTCCGTAATCTTCAGGATTCAGCATCTTCATTCATATTGGATATTTCAAATGGCTCGTGTGAATCTTCCATCATATGATATTCATTAAGTAATTCCTTGTAACTCGAGGAGATCATGCAACAGATTATCTTGTGCAGCTTGTCACGTTCCAACTTGTCAACGTATACACTTTGACTTTCTTTGACCTTTGGATGCGACTTGTTATGCTAGCTTGTCATAATATGAATTGTTGACTTGCGTTGACCTTTGGCCGTAACTATTAAACCTGCACATATCTCAAACAGAGAAACTATAAAATTCAATAATTATACGTTTTGCAAATTAGTCAAACAGCACATAAGATTGCTTACAACAATAGTTTATTTTGAACGTATAAATTTTAAATTTTTTATTATTAGAAAATTGAAAAGTGGAAGAACAAAAAATAAAGACATTTGAACGACCCTCTCAAATTACACATATATTTTCTTTGCTCTTTAAAAAAGAATAAAATTTAACTCATATGATATATATTTTTTAAGAAAATTTTGAAATTCAAAAACGTCAATTATTTAAATAAGTTGTGTATTAAATTAAAGTCACCGTTTTCACACTGTCAACACATAATTTTACGTTTTTCACACAATTTTTTTTTTTCACGGAATTACGTTCCACTTATTTAGGATATTTTATAAAACCAAGAACATATAAATCACAAATAATATTTCTTTGCTTAAAAAAAATAATTTTAGCATATTCTTACTCTTATGGTATATCTATTTTAAAAACAATTACTGAAATTAAAATTAAAATTGTAGATATACTTTCAATTTTATTTAAATAAGAGCGCATTAATTTTGAAGTTTTAAATTATATGATTTTATCAAATAATTGAATTTCTTTAACAATAAACTTTTAATGACTTTAGATCAACTAACTTTTCAATTGATTTAGATTTAATATATACCTGTCTAAAAGAAATTGAGAATAGTTGGTCAGTCATCACCCCTACTTTGATCAAGCACCATTCAATAGCCTGTAATGTCCTTTTTGATTCAATAGTTGGTCAGTCTTGTTAAATGTAATTGTCCGATGAAATTTCGCTCAACATTGTTAAGAACTTCCCCCCAATTTTAAAAATATATCTTGTCATCATAATTTGGAATTTTAGATCTATATAAACCCAGCAATCCCATCGACAACTTCAACCCTACAAAGAGACCAAAAATACAGGTACTCAGTACTAACCCATCTGAAATCGACATTACAACATAAAAGCCATGGTGAGTACTACAGTCACATATCAGCCCATGACAAAGAAGGTGGTCGACGAGGTATCCGGTTGGCTTCGAGTCTTCGATGACGGCTCAGTCGACCGCACATGGACAGGCCCACCGGAGGCACTTCCTTTAATGGAGCCGGTCCCAACATATGACGTCTCCCGTGATGGCATCACTCTTCACGACCTGCCCGGCAGTCCGAACCTTCGTCTCTACCTGCCGGAGTCAGATGCCGGCAAAAAGCTCCCCATTCTTCTCCACTTCCAAGGCGGCGGTTTCTGCATCAGCCACCATTCATGGCTCATGTACCACCAGTTTTATGCCCGCGTTGCCCGTGATGTCCAAGCAGCTGTCGTCTCAGTCGAGCTCCCACTAGCCCCAGAGCACCGCCTACCGGCAGCCATTGATACATGCTTTGCGGCTCTGTTGAGCCTCCGCTCAGTTGCCCGCTCCCCTGCTGAGGATCCTGCTTCTGACATCCTCTTTGACAATGTTGACTTCTCCCGTGTGTTTCTTATCGGAGATAGCTCTGGTGGCAACCTAGTTCATGCTGTAGCGGCCAAGGTTTTCGAGGACAAAGACGAGTTCTGGGCCCCACTTAAAGTGGTCGGTGGAATTCCTCTCCATCCCGGTTTTGTTCGATCAACCCGGAGCCGGTCAGAGCTAGATCTCAAGGCCGACTCGGTCTTCTTTACGTTAGATATGTTAGACAAATTCCTAGAGCTATCGCTCCCGGTGGGGGCCACGAAGGATCATCCATACACGTGTCCCATGGGGGAGGTGGCACCACCATTGGATACGGTTAGGCTGCCGCCATTTTTGGTCGGAGTGGCTGAGTTGGACCTGATCCGTGACACGAACTTGGAGTACTGCGAGGCCATGAAAAAGGCCGGGAAGGAGGTGGAGGTGTTGATCAGCCGGGGAGTGAGCCATTCTTTCTACCTCAATAAGTTTGCGGTCGACATGGATCCAACCACCGGTGAGAGGACCCGAGAGCTCATCGCTGCCATCAAGGATTTTGTGGAGCGCCATTGATGATCTGAATTGATTCTCAATTGTCATTTGTTTAAGCATTGGATTGTAATTTGGCAACTGTAATTCGTCTTAATGACCTATTTACATAAATAAATAACCAAATAAATAATTAAGTTGAATCATAAACGTTATTAATTTAAATTATGGAGATAGTACAAATAATGATCTTGTGAGGCAAAAAAAAAAAAAAAAATTTGTACCCTCCTTTTATATTATATTATGGTATAGTAATTTTGAAAGCACTTTCTCATCAATATTTTTAGCATTCAACTAATCTAAGTCAGAAAAACTGGTAAGTTTCAAGTGAATTTTTGCCTAATTGTTAAGATCAGTGTTCTAAATAGCGCGCTATAGCGTTTTTGGACCCCAAACGCTACGCTATGACATCAAAATGCGCTATTTGCGCTACGGCCGCTATAGCGGTCCGCTATTTGCGCTATACAATATGGGTTTTTTTTTTAAGCAATTTATATGGGTTTTAAATAAAGATAAAAAAAGCTCAAACCGAAATTGAATTTGTTGCTACTTGCTACAGATAAATCAATTTGAAATTGGGAATATAAATTGAAATTTGAATAGAAAAAAAGTCCAAACCGAAATTAAAATTTGAATAGAAAAAAAAATAGATTATGTCATGAATCATGATGCTTAAGATATTTTTAATAGGAAAAATCGATAGTTTATGATATTACTATAGATATTTTGAACCACAATTTGGACTTTGTACGGGTTCAATATGAATATTATAATTTCTTAATTACTTTGGTATTATTTATTGTTCTATGAGACTTTAGATAATGTTGATATTTAGTACAAATATTGAATATACAAAATGTAAAAAAAAAACGCTATTTGAAATAGCTTCCGCTATAACGACGCTATTCGCTATAGCTTTTTTTTTTAGCCTTCCCGCTACGACGCTATAAACGCTATTTAAAACCTTGGATCAAAGGGCTGGTTTGGCCTCCATTAGAATAGCGGAATATTAAAATAGTGTGTTATTTCAGCTGAACGGTTCCAAATACGAATTAAAGGTATTCTACTGTGTGTATTAACATGTAATTATTTGTTGCCTAAAAACATTGTTCTTCCTGTTTAGCTATTATGGATCAATAATATAATTGTTGGTGTTAAGTCATATATACGTTTAACTAATTAATTGCGAGAGTGACATATCATTGTGTCTGTTGGATTTATTAATTGGTACGCCCGTTATGGAAAACCTGAATCCAAAACCCGACCCGTTATGAAGAGGTGCAGACCCTTTATGAAGAGGTGCGTTGGTTTATATATACCAGATTCTGTCATTCTGTCTACTCACTCTAATATATCATAACAGAAGAGTGACTGACAAGAAAGAGAGAAAAACGCACCAAGAAACTCTGTTAAGTCTGAAGGTCTTAGTTCGTGGAAAACGCAGGGCTTTCGGCTTCGGCTTGTGATTCCTTGCAGAACTAGTGATACTACTACGCTCGCAAGATCCGCTTCCGCACGAAGATTAACGGAGCAATTTGTAAGTTCTATCCGTTAATTAACAGTGTCATTAGTGGTGGTTAATTAGGTTAGCGTGTATTGCAAATAATGTCCCCGTAATTATCTCAAATTTAGTGAGAAATTAATATACAATATTAATCTTAAATGAATTTGTTTATTTCTAAATATAAAAAATCACCATTTTGGTTCTAGCTAGAAAATTATATATATATATATATATATATATATATATATATCTGCGGAGTCAATCTAGAGAATTATATTGTAATTTTGTGGTTCTAGCTAGGTTTAATTTGATCTCGTGCCGTTTGTATCCGATTCTTTGAATTTCAATAAAAATCAATTTGAATATTTCTCTGTTCGTGTTCAATTCACATTGATTCTGATATCGTTACGCCTTGCGCGTAACACCTTTCAATTCTAATTAAATAGATGCCGTATCTACATTATTTTACCGTGCATAAATATTAGCATTTGATCTTCTATAATTTTAGCGATAAAAAGTATGAAAAGTAATTGTAGAAATAGTCTATAGTAAGCAATTTTTATAAAATTTTCATATATGTAAAAAAGTAATTCCAAGTATCATTATATTTCATGGTATTAATCACGGTTTGTTGGTATATTTATGTCCTGTCCCTTATCTGGTGACAGGGTAATATTATAATTTATTGCATCTTTTCTCGTTAGGTACTTTTTTAATTTTATTTTGTCAGTTCATCTTAAAAGTCCATTTTATGTTCAAATATGAATATGTTTAATAATTAGATTATTTTAATATATATGTTATACATGTAAATATTTAATTATCTTTATCCGGTTACAATTTTTAGATAGTGTATAATAATTATATAAAAAAAATCATATGATCATTATTGTACTTTCATAACAATATTTAATACCAGATAGTAAAAATATAATGTTAAAAATAGTTAGCTTAATCCATTGTATTTGCATAGTTATATTTGCTACATATATATTAATTCTACTGAATATATTATATTTTGTATGATTATCGTTGGTCATGACCAGTGTTGTAAATAACAGTATGTGCTTGTCGAATGGACGGGATACCGCTAAGTGATTAATCGGTATGCGGCCGATTAATCAAAATTATGCGTCCGATTAATCGTTTTCATTAAAATTATGTGTATATATTCATAATTTATTAAAAATAATTTATTTAACTCATCAAACTTTTCAAATAAACTTTATTTAACTGATTTATATTATTATAACATGACACTATGCTTATTTTTTCTTAACAACACATATGCAATTTACATGTGTAAGTAACACATTTATTTAATGAAAAAATAAATCCGAGAATTAAGCTCTTTCAAATACTAATAACATATTATTTGAAAGAAATGAAACATTCCAATATAAAATCACTAAATTTAGTTTATGATAACAACTTAATTTTATATATGAACATGTCATACTAATTGAAAAATTTTAAGAAAAATATATGGTATATAAATAATAGAAGAATTAATCAATTTCAAAGTAGGAAGAAAATACATATATAAAAAATATTGGATGTATATCCAAGCACAAATAAAACTACAGTACATGATTTATGCAACTTATTATCACATGCAGTCACAGAAAAAAAAACAATGTAAAAATAAATATTCATTAGAATAAACGAGAACAAACGAGAATAAATGAGAATAAACAGACGATTAAATGGAAATAAACGGAATAATGGGAATAATCGGCCGATTAATCGGAAAAATCCGTTAACATGCCTCCGATTAGTGTATTCGTAACGGTTTGATCGTCGTTAACGATTAAACGGCCGTTAAGACTGTTTTTTATAACACTGGTCATGAACTCATGATATGTCATGTGTGTACATCAGTGGGTCCATTAATATTTATTTGCGGAATTCAGAGTAGGTCCGATGGGTGTGATGACCATCCGATCAGCATCAAGATTCGTGCACTCCGCATCAAAATCCGTGCGAGTCTGTATCAATTTCCGTGCACACAGATTTAATACTAATCGTACGGTGCTAGAGTTAATTGAACCTACTCCTATCTCTCATTTGCAACATGTATGTCTGTTCCTTCAAGCAGATCGGACGGTCCGGATCCAAAAACAAAATTAGAGTTAGGTGATATGAATTCCGCTTGGTGGGCGCAGTCACATCTGATTTTTTTTATTAATAGAAAAATAAAAATATATCGAAAAAGAATTAAGTTCTATGAAATTTCAATTTATAGAACAAACGCGATAGTCTATTCCATCCGAATCTAATCGTAACCTCAAATCAGATCCTTAATTAATTAAAAAAAAATATCCTGAACGGAATAATCTATCTTGTCCAAATTTTTGTTTTGTTTTGTTTCATTTTTCTTTTGGTTTCATTTTCAAACCCACTGTTCAGGATATATATATATATATATATAGGGAGCAGCTAAGTTGCTGCCGGCAGTATTTCGGCGAGGTGCTTACGGGCGCATATCTTGCAATTTGATGTTCAAACAACAAATTCAAACCGTTAGATTTTCAATCTATATTAAAATCTACTTGGAGACCAAATTTTACATTTTTTGGAATTTTTTTACTATTTTTAAGCTGGTTTGAAAACCGCTGTTTTCAATGCTTCAGAAATTTAATAAAAACAGCGGTTTTCAAACTAGCTTAAAAAATAGTAAAAAAATTCCAAAAAATGTAAAATTTGGTCTCCAAGTAGATTTTAATATAGATTGAACATCTAACGGTTTGAATTTGTTGTTTGAACATCAAATTGCAAGATATGCCCCCGTAAGCACCTCGCCGAAATGCTGCTGGCAGCAACTTAGCCGCTCCCTATATATATATATATAGAGAGAAAGAGAGTGGCTAAGCTCAAAACGTTTGCACCAAGGGTTTGGTGCAAACGATTTGTTTTCGGATTTTTGAAGTCCAAACGGTCGATCTGAACTGTTGAAGTTGTTCTCCATATTGAAATGTGCTTGGAGACCAAATTTTACATTTTTTGGAATTTTTTTACTATTTATTAAGCCACTTTGAAAGTTGCTGATCACACGGTCCAGAATTTGATTGCACTGTTTTTACTGTTCACCCTGATCAGCAACTTTCAAAGTGGCTTAATAAATAGTAAAAAAATTCCAAAAAATGTGAAATTTGGTCTCCAAGCACATTTTAATATGGATTAAATATCTAACGGTTTGGATCGACTGTTTGGACTTTGCAAATGGGAGAACCAAAACGTTTGCATTAAGGGCTTGGTGCAAACGTTTTGAGCTTAGCCAGTCTCTATATATATATTTTATAAACTCAACGTCCAAATTTAAATCAGACCTACAAAAAATAAAAAAAATAAAAATTATCAAATCCGAATAAATTTGTTATTTGAAGAAAACTACTAATAATAACTATTTAAATAATAGGAATCCGACCTGCTTGATTTATCTCTGAGACACATAAATTACATGTTACTTACTAAAATTCAAATTGAAAACAAATCAATAACTGATTTAACTCATATCAAGATCAATATGATATCTGATAAAATTCAAATCCGCATGATCTAATTCATTAATCATTAAAAATTCAAGAGTATACTAAATTTGAAATTATTAGTCCGATGAAATATGAACTCGATATTTATTTAAATATACAAATAACAATAGAAATGAAACCAAAAAAGAAAAATTTGGACGAAATAGACTATTTCGTTTTTCTATTTAGTTAATTAACGATCTAATTTGAAATTATAGTTGCGATTAACTGCAAATGATAGTTTATCCCTTTTTCCTATATATCAATATTTAATATTTGGTGGAGTCATACCTAGAGGTGAAAACGGTATGGATAATATCTAGTGTTCTAAATAGCGCGCTATAGCGTTTTTGGACCCAAAATGCTAAGCTATAACATCAAAATGCGCTAATCGAGTTACGGCCGCTATAGCGGTGATAGCGGTCTGCTATAGCGCATAACGCGTAGCGCAAATAGCGCGCGCTATACAATATGGGCTTTTTTAAGCAATTTATATGGACTTTAAATAAAGACCCAAAAAAGTCCAAACCGAAATTGAATTTGTTGCTACTTGCTACAGATAAATCAATTTGAAATTGAGAATAGAAATTGAATAAAAAAAGCCCAAACCGAAATTGAAATTTGAACAGAAAAAAAATAGATTATGTCATGAATCATGATGCTTAAGATATTTTCATTAGGAAAAATCAATAGTTTATGATATTACTATAGATATTTTGAACCGTAATTTGAACTTTGTACGGGTTCAATATGAATATTATAATTTATTAATTACTTTGGTGTTATTTATTGTTCTATAAGACTTTATATAATGTTGATATTTAGTACAAATATTGAATATACGGAATATAAAAAAAAAAAAACTATGTGGCATAGCTTCCGCTATAACGACGTTATTCGCTATAGCTTTTTTTTGTAGTTTTCCCGCTATGACACTATAAGCGCTATTTAGAACCTTGTTTACAACCATCCGCTCCGTACTTGCTCCGTTTTCACCCCTAACTCATGAGTTCAGATCCAATGAAGTAACTCAACTTTTGGGTTTTAGATCGGGACCGTCTGATTTGAATCTGAGAAAATCCATCTGCGAAGTGAGCTCACACATTCTGACGACGAATTCGAATCCCGAGATGATCTCGAGCGACGAATTCGAATCGGATGGTCTCAATCCAAAACCCAAAGATTGGGTTACTTTAGGGGATCTAAACCTGACTCATGGGAATTTTTTATTGATAGAAATTAATAGAAAAGAAGATAGAGAAATAGAAAGAGTACCTTGGTTGTTATATTGGTAGAAAGATCGGTAGAAATTCTACCGGTCCTAAAAATCTCAAATATTGGACCGGTATGGATTCCACCGGTCTTAACTCAAATTTCTAATTTTTATACTTTTTCTGCCGTAACTAGAATTGCTACAAAGTTGTAATTTAGATCGGTAATAATCTTACCGGTCAAAACAATTGACTAATGGAGAGGAGAGACAATTGGTCAAAACAATTGACTAATGGAGAGGAGAGAGGCAGGGGAAGGGACGGGAGATAGCCCAAAAAAATATATCCAAGTTTTAGGATCGGTATATGTTATACCGGTCTAAATATTGGCACCTCAATTCAGGATCCTATGTGACGCTATCTTCGTAACCCGTGGCAGAAAAAGTACAAAATTAGAAATTTGAGTTAAGACCGGTGGAATTCATATCGGTCCAATATTTGAGATTTTTAGGACCGGTAGAATTTCTACCGATCTTTCTACCAATATAACAACCAAGGTACTCTTTCTGTTTCTCTATCTTCTTTTCAATTAATTTCTATCAATAAAAAATTCGCCTGACTCATACCCCATTTTCCATATTTTTTATTTATTTTTTTATTAATAAAAAAATCGGGCAGTCACATTCCCACTTTATCACTCTCGCTCCATCTTTCCCTCGGGCGTAATACAAAATGGCGAGCTCTCTCTGCTGCTCGAACCCGCCGAATCTGAGCCCGACCAGCGGCGAAGGCACCGTCGTCGACGATTTCGGCGGAATCAAGTCGTACATTGCTGGTTCCATCGATTCCAAGCGCGCTGTCATTCTCATCTCCGATGTCTATGGTACTTCCGTTGCGCACTCTCTTTTCTAGACCTTTATTTGCCAAACTACAAATGGATTACTGTGTTTTCGGTCTGAATTAATTGAGTTGTGAAATAATTTCTATTAATTGCGGATTGCAATTGGCATTGTAGCCGCATAAATAATTAATATCTGTAATTTCGTCATGGGTTACTCCATCAGTTCATCTTGTGTGCTCACTTGCTAAACAATCTAGCTGTTGCTTTCATGTAATTAAAAATATCTTCTTTTGAGAGAAGGATTCAAAATTGTGGTGTCGCTAATTTTAAAATTTAGAAGGCTTGGCACACATGGATTGACTTAAATTGTTGATGTTGGTTCTTTAACATATGGGACATTTTACATTTGGTATTGATGTGTATTTTTCTAATTATAATTTAACTTCTTCCTGTTTCGTATTATTCCAGGATTTGAAGCGCCAAACTTGAGGTGTGTTTATTGTTGTCCAAACTGCATTCTCTTTATGAACGAAACGCTAATAGCTTAATTTGCCATATATGATAATGAATGTCTTTTAAAGCAAGTATACAACAAAATTCAATATGGACCAATGTTTTGCGCATGAACTATCACGGAATTTATAATTTCCACAAGCTGAACTATCACGATAAATGAAGTCTAAATTTGGAACCAATGTTTTGTGCATGTTTGCTGTTTTTGGACCTACTTAATATTTTTAACCATCCTAATTTTACATTCTTTTATGCATAAAATTCAACAGGCAGATTATCAAGTGTCAAACAACATGTTTATGAGCTGATTGTTTGTTTGTTTATTTTTAGAAACTTTCGTAAACATAAAGTGCGCGGTTATTCTCAGTTTACTTTACTCTTGAGTTTCTTCTTTTGTGCCTCTAAACCTTCAAGTGTTATTTCTGAAACATAATATACATACCTGATGGCATGGCTTATTTCACAGACTTGTGCTACCGATCCTTTATTTAATATACAGGCTTGTGGCCAAATTTTTTCAAAGAACTATGTTTCTTTTGAAAAAGGGCTGAAGAAAGTGTTATGTTCTTTAGCATACTTGTTTTTCACTGGAGTGCCGTCTGATATATACCAGTCATTTATCATCTGTAAGCTTTAATTTTCCCATTAGGAAAGCAAAAATTGCATTTGTAGGAAAATAGCTGACAAGATTGCAGCTTCCGGCTATTTTGTCGTGGTCCCAGATTTCATTCACGGCGATCCTTTCAAGCTTGATGATTCAACAAGGCCTTTTCCAGTCTGGTTACAGTCTCATACAACAGTTTGTTTCTGTCTCTGTTTCTTAAAATTAAACATCACTAATGTTTTAAATACTAATTTCTTAAGTCCAACATTTACAATGTTTTGTAACTGCAGGAAAAAGGATTTGAGGAAGCAAAGCCTGTAATAGCAGCTTTAAAAGAGAAAGGGGTCACCTCAGTTGGTGCTGCTGGCTATTGTTGGGGCGGTATGTGCTTTGCTTGTTATATTTAGATTAGATTTATACAGAATAAACCAAATGAAGAAAAAAAAATGACCGCATAATTTAATTTGATCAGAAGTACTCTAGAAGGCAAATAAATTTGCAAGATACTAGGTCTGCTACATTTGCATCACAGCTTGTATCTGTGCCATATATCTTCTTTCTGATTTGTGATTACTTTACAATTTTATATGAATGACTATTTGAGTTTTTTTTTTTTTTTTTATGTACTTGTACACTGGCAGCTAAGGTTGTCACTGAACTAGCAAAAGCTGCTGAGATTCAAGCTGCTGTTTTGTTGCATCCACATCTTGTGTCTGTTGATGATATTAAAGGTATAGTTCTTCTTCAGGAATGTTAATGATTCCAATGTTCATTCTCCAGAAAACTAACTACGAAGGTGTTCCAGTTTTAAACAATATAAATTGAGATCACTTACTAATTAGTCTGAGACTGGTTGGGGTCAAATACTATATAATTTTATGCCATTATAAAGGAAAGAGCAATTCTTGCCCTATACCATTGCAATCTATTTACACAGTTCCTTGAGCATTTTGTGTTTTTGTTTCCTTTTTTTTTGGGTTCATCAGCCTTCTAAACTGTTGGATTTGGTTCAATCAGGTTGCTGAATCATTTTAGTGTCAGTTAGCCCCTAAACCGTATGGTGTTGCAGTACTTAGTACCACCTAATCTAATGACATCCATATTAACTTTTTTTGAGAGAAGTGTTATTTACTAGATCCCTATGAGGTTGTAGTTACGGTCTTTGGGCCATTGACTAGTGAATGTAATGGAGAGGACTAATTAAAACCCAATGCCCAGGGGCTAATTGAATAAAATGAAATTTTGAGGGCCTCATTGAACAAAATGCAGTAATTGACAAAGCTTATTTATTATGGGTTGGAATTTGTTGACAACGGATTAGCTTGGCACTGCTGACAATCAACTAAGCTAACTTCTAGATTTGAAATCCATCCATTGAGTGTCATCTACACCATATATATACCATGCACATGAAAAATAATGAAATTTGATATAGTTTCACCATTATCAAATGACTTAAAAATCTGCAACGTTTCATATTTTATGGCCCGTGATGGAACATCAAATCAAATGACAATAATATTGCATGAAATTTTGTTCAAGATTGTCAAGTTAATCCATGAAGGCTGTTACTATAACTAATTTTTTTTTTCTTTCTATTTTTGATTTTTTTTCACTTTATTTGTTCAAGATGTCAAGCTAATCTATAGTTACTAATCCCAGTCCTGCTTCCATTTGTTGGAGTCTTAAATAAAAAAATAAATAAAGAGTCACCTCTGTGTCTTGTCTTTTACTGCATATACCACCCTCTTGGTATTAGTCTCATCCTACTCCGAAATTCGTATAACCTCCCAAGTTTATTTTACAAAAGTAAACGAGTCCCTAGCAAACAAGTTTGCATTTCTTAAATAAAAGCCCCTCAGAATCAACAATATAGAGAAAAACAAAAAACAAAAAACAAAAAAAACAATACTTTATCCTGCCACAAGAACCCGTCCCCTTTCCCTCTTCCCTGCAGGTGGGCTTTCTATATTGGCTCTCTATGGCAACTTCCAAGGTCATAGGCCTAAAATGAACAAGTCAAAATCTGACTAATTTTTTTTTTTTTTAATTATGGCTCTTGTTGTTATCATAATTCAAGGTTTTAGAAGTTATTTTATTTTACAAGTAAGAAGTAAGAAAACTACAATAAAAGATTTCAATTTCAATTTTCTTTTCCATTCTATGTAACAATTGCTTATATCTGAAACCCTACCGTATATCTGCAGTTGTTAATTTAATTCAAATGTTATTATTGCTTTTGTTTTTTTTGTTTCTAATAGATGCACTTGTAGCCACTGAAATTGATTAAAAACTTCCATTTCAATCAAATTGTTTTTTCTTGACACGAGTTCAGAGGTTAAATGTCCAATTTCTATACTTGGAGCTGAAACTGATCACCTCTCTCCACCTGAACTGGTGAAGCAATACGAAGCAGTTCTAGCTGAAAAATCTGAGGTTAGTTTCCTTACAAAATTTGTGACAATGGACAAATAAGGAGCTTTCATAATTCTCGGGTTAGCAGCATTTTGTGTTTATTCTGACAACCTATGGCACTGCCTTCGTACACAGGTTGATTACTTTGTTAAGATATTTCCTGGGGTTGCGCATGGATGGGCTGTCAGATACAAGGCTGACGATGCATCGGCTGTTAAAAGTGCTGATGAGGCACGCACTGACATGCTCCAGTGGTTTAATAAGCACTTAATTTAAATATGTATTCCATTATTGCTTCGATCTATCAATAAATATTGGTAGCTCATAATGGTCTGCCTAGTTCAATTTAGTGAAACATTGCTTTTGCCATCTGGCTGTTTGCCCTTTTTTTTTTTTTTAATTTCTTTGCTTTCTTGTAGTTTTGCTTAAACTTTAGTACCCTGCAGACATTATCTTTTGTGTTTTGAATGGTGTTCTAAATAGCGTGCTATACTGACGCAATAGCGGTGCTATAGCATTTTCGGACCTTAAACGCTAAGTTATGGAATAAAAGTGCGTTATTTTAGCTACGACCGCTATAGCGGTAATAGCGGTTTGCTATTTGTACTACACATAGGCTTTTATTTAAAGGCTCAAACTGAAAATTTATTTCAAAGATCAATGTTTTTTAAAATTCAGATTGCTTTTGTTTTTAAATATAAAAAGATAGATAGTTTATGCCATGATGTTTAGGTTTTTTTTAATAGAAAAAGATATATAGTTTATGCTATTATGCTTAGGTTATTTTGAATAAAAAAAGATAGATAATTTATAATATTATTAAGGATATTTCAAATAGCAATTTGAACTTTATACTAATTTAATATGAATATTCTAATTCTTTAATTAATTTTGTGTTACTTAGATAATGTTAATAATTACTAGAAATATAAAATATATTTTTTTAAACAAAAAACGTTATGTATGATAGCTTTTGCTATAGCTATGTTATTCACGATGGGTTGTTTTTTTGGCCTTTCTGCGATAGCATGATATCGCTATTTAGAACCTTGGGTTTGAACCATCTTAACCATGTTAATAATGGTTAGGTGAGTTCACAATTCACCAACAAAAATCTAGACATGGTTCATGTGCCAATGCTCATGTAATTCGGGTAGGGGTTAAAACGGAGCGAATACGGAGTGGATAGTGGTAAAACTATATTTATATTCTTTTTTAATTTTTTGGATACGGATACGGATCAGATATAAGTTGGATACAGATACGGATACAGATGATATATATTTAATATTAAAAAATATCAAAGTTCATAATATTTATCTAATTTTAATGGTGAACAATAATATTTTTTCATAATATATATTAAAATATATGATATATATTTACTATTAGGATACAGATAATTGAAACATAAAATGATATTAGTATCCATATCCACACGGATATTTGGGTATCAGATATCCACATCTAATTTTTCAAATACGAATCGAATACGGATCAGATATTATCCATACCGTTTTCACCCCTAAATCCGGGCCCTAGATGGGAAATCTGCTGTTATTCTAATGAAATAACAGTAACGCGAACAACCGTTCAAATTTTTCCATTTGTGAATCTCAATGAAATTTTTTTCATGCGTAAATCTCAATGAAGATCAATGGTAGAGATCGGAATAACATGTTCGTGTTATTCCATTGGAATGACTGCAGATGAGGTATGTATCCTCTAGGTATGCTGCAGTTAGGAATGGGCACATGGGAGCATCACGACTGTCTAATTTAACACAATCAACGGTTTAGATGTCAATTTCAGTGAAAGGATGCAAGTTGAGTCCGTATCCTCTGAGATATCTCAACTTTTGCGTGACCGACGTGTACGGTGCCTATTCGGGAATAGCGTAGGGGCCAGTAATATTTGAGCTTTGAGATTTGTGTATAGCGTATTTAAACGGTTGAGATATTCTGAAAAAAACACTCAAAGTTTGAGATATCTCAGAGGATACGAATTTATGCAAGTTGGCAAGTTGGCCTCGATAGAAAGGGCAGTGTTAATATCAAGGCCAGGTAGAGTGGAAAAAACGTGCCGTGCCGTGCCGTGACTAAGTTAATTTTTCAATTGCTGTGCCGTGCCATGACCAAAATGTCAAGGGATGATCATAGCACGCGAATGGTCACGCCACGTGAGTCACACCATGCCTAACGTGCCGTGACCATACGTGACTCGCGTGACTCGCGTGACCATTTAATCATAATTTAGGTTAGTTTATTCAAGATTTACCATTAAATCAATATCTAATGGTCCTAATTACATGTGACTCACGTGACTCCGTACCGTGCCGTGACTAAATCTTTCACATGTTGTGCCGTGACAAAGTTTCAAAAGATGAGCACGGCACTCGAATGGTCACGGCACGGAACACGCGAGTTACGACATGTAACTGACACGCGTGCCGTGCCGTAACCGTGCCGTTCTGTGGTGGAGCCAGCTCCGCTATGCCATTTTTCCGACTCTAAGGCCAGGTTATTGATCGGCGGTTAAAATGTATAAAATCGTCAACTTGACGAAAGATTCTGTTAAATAAGATAAAGTTATATATTTACAAATTGGGGAGTGGAATCTACATATTTTAGAAACGAGTAGTTGTACCAAGTTGTTAAAAATAAGATCTTAACATGAACTATTTCCGGAGTAGGTGTAATATAACTTCATGTTACTATGGCAAATCAATTATTTCTGTCAGCCATGTGGAACGTTGCTACTTACCACCGTGTTATTTTAATTTGGTCCTTTTTATTTCTCGGCGGTTTTATATGCATGCACATACGAGATATCTTTAGATATTAGAAATACCTTGTGAAGTTATACATTATATATGCTAGTATAGTGTTAACGAAAATGAGCTTTATTTTATTTTTTTACCCCTCAAAACAGGGGCGGAGGCATTAAGGCTGTGGTCCGCTCTAGAGGGATAAACTGCTCATTAAAAGGAAGGAAGGAGAGAGATTGGGGGTGAGACAACTTCCGAACAGTAATTTTACACCTCAAATCGAAGGTGATAGAATTCGTCAAAAATCAACACTACGCTCCGCTCCCTCTCCGGTTCTTCTCTTTTGGAGTAGGGGAAACCGTCGGGCAGAGTCGGTCTGGGGTGAGCGTCTCCCTCGCACAGTGATTGTCCCCTTCCTTTTTTCCGCGTCCCTCTGTCTGGAGCACGCCCTAAGGGGAAATGAGAGTCAATTGATTTTCATTTTTTTAATTTTTTTTTGTATTTAGATATGATTTTCTATATAATTTAGAGTGAAATGGCTTGATATTATAAAATTGACCCCATTCTCCATAGAAAAATTGTATATGATTGATCTCCATATATTTTTGACTCTCATAGTTCGAAAGTCTGACTCCGCCCCTGTCTCAAAAGTAAAATTGGGTGTTTGGATTACCCTTCTATCCTCTTGCCTTCTTTATAACTTCTTCTGCTTACCAAGTTGACTTACAAAAATGAATTAAAGTTTTTGTTTTTTTAACACATAATTTTTAAAATGTCCTATACGGAAATATTTAAAATGTCTAACAAAATTATAATTGTATGAGTGTTAAAGTGAATAACTAAATACACAATATAGCTAAATATATTTTAATGTTAAAAACAAACAATAACATGATCACAATTTTTATAACAATATGTTAAAAGCAATTAATGTAATATTAAAAAATAAGTATTTGTAGGTATAATTATATGTTAAAATAATAACAGAGACATCCAAAACTAAGCAAGATGAGTGTGACTGAAAATATTTCATACATAAAAATAATTAAGACCGTGCTGATGCAAATAGCAGTGCGGCTTGAAGCTAGCAACAAAAACAAAATTAAGGTCAAGAAGATACGAGCACAAGCCGAAATTTTTTTAGTTACCACAGTAAAAAAACAAAATTAAATGATTACCACTCTCTCCAGCGTAATTTCAATCCTACCACCCACGCGGTGCGCAGACTGGATTGGCGGATTGTAGTTCTGTTCTGAATCAATCACGCAAAATTTTGGTGCGCCAACTAAAAAAAATAAAAAAATTTAGTGCACTAATCCAGTTTGCGCACAAAAAAATAAATAAATCAATTTGGTGCGCTAGCTCAGAACCAACTTGGCACCAAAAAATAAATAAATCAATTTGGTGCGCCAGCTCAGAACCAACTTGGTGCGCAACCCAGTCCGCGCACCAACCTTTTTGGTGCGCGAACTGGGTCCGCATGGGTGGTAGGATTGAAAAAAAGAAGAAGAGGTGGTATTCATTTAATTTGATTTTTTGGCTGTGGTAACTAAAAAAATTTCGGGAGGACAAGCAACAGGTCAATTTGATAATCCTTTTTTTTCTATTTTACCTCAATTATGTAAATACTACATTATAAACAAAGAGTGGAGATATTTTATGACTATAGAACTGCAAACTTTGCCCCAAAATTAGGCCCTGATGAAATATGGAATTACTGTTGGGACTAATTGTATCTTGTCAGTTAATCATCATATGATGTGATGTACATCTTATAAAAACATAATTTATTTGTCAAATACTAATTTTTTGAAGTATGTATATGGATTAATTAATTAGGCAGGTCCTCTAAATGATTGAATCATTTCATAATATGGACAACATCTTTTCAATCAATTAAACAAAATAATATAAGTTTATGGATAATATTTGCATGATTTCGGTAGCTAATTAATTTTTCTAAAAAGAAGGATCTTGGTGCCAGTTTTATAATAATTTTTTAATTAGTAATTTAAATAACGAATTCTAGACGACACTAATGAATCATTTAATTAATGTTTTCAAAAAGAAGAGGCTCTCCATTTTCGGTGGAGTACAGAGAAATTTAGGATACATTACATGTACATTAGAAGAAAGATAAATGCTATTTGGTAGCTTCAAGTTCTATCTTTTCTTCACTCCCTGTTCTCTCAACTTCTTCCACTACCTTTTCATCCTCAGCTGCTTCCAAAGGCTTCATGGTATAATATTTCGCGCACACAAAATAGTACGCAATATTAAATATTTGTATCACTGTAACTAGCCAGTAATAACTATCCAATTTTCCCTTGTTAAGATCATCTGGAAGCCAATCTACTCCTCTTTTTGTACAATTATGCACAATAGTCACCAATGCTGTCCCTAAATAGTACCCAAATGATATCGCAAGCCAGAATAATGCCGTGGTGCTACTTCTCATGCTCTCCGGTGCTTGATCATAACAAAACTCCATCTGACCCACCGAGAAAAAGGTCTCGGTTAAGCCATGTATGGCAAACTGAGGCACCAGCCAGAAGATACTGATAGTATCCCCATGTAAATTCATTGCATTTTTTCTCTTTGTTTCGACAAGTGCGGCTGACACGTTAGACAACATAGCGAAGACAAGCCCGATACCCATTCGCTGGAAGCAGGTAATTCCAGTAGGTCTTTTGGTAAATCTACGTGTTAAAGGGACGAAAACTCGGTCATATAGTGCCAAACTAGTGAGCATGGTTATGACAGTGAAGATCGAGATCGACCCTGCTGGGAATTGGAAATGACGGGTGATATGCCGGTCCATTATGCGCCCTTGTTGTATTGCGAAAGTGCCGTTGTGTGAAAGAGCCATTATGAGAATTACATACATGACCCAGATTGGGAGCATGCGTGTGATAGATTTTAATTCCTCTACACGGTGCACCGTTGCAAGACGCCAAAGGTTGGGAGGGCCAGAGGGTAGCATGTCGCCGTCGATGACTATGGCAGCTCGGTCGAAGAACCTGCAATAAGTTACAAAAATGAGTTAACCCTATAATTTTTTTTATTGCTTAAAATTAATTAAATGGTTGCTATAGACAAAAATCTTGCTTATATTATGATGCATCCATGTGTTAGTTGTTATTTTATAAAATTTGAAAGCTAATCATGAAGTTGACGACAGTAATGTAAGATGTCTGACTAAACCAATTGTTTAAGCAATATTTGTTTATTAAAAGAACAGTACCTGCAAATCTTCTATTATAATTCACCAAAAGATAGTATTCACTTGAGCACACAGGAATAACAACAAAAAAGACTGAAATTGTATTCTGAACTCCTTTATAGCAGGAGTAACACAAAAGAAAGAAAAAAAAAAAAAAAAACTAAAGTTGTACTCTGGATTCCCATAGAGAACCTTATCCACCTAGCTAATTAGAATAGCAACCATATATAGGTCCATATATATTGTGTTTATATAATTATAATTATGAGTCCAGTCATTATCGTTCGACAATCAGTAACTACACAATTATAGTACTAACTACAGAAGATTTGGATTGGATCCAAGAAATAATTAGTGTAAACTTACTTCAGCTGATCAGTGTGCACTAATTGGCCAGTGACTGAGAGTTTGGCATCAAGCTCCTTGTTCTGATATAACAAATTCACATCATCTGGCCGAACTGCATTTCGTTTCTTGATAGCGGCAATGATGACCTGGGTCAACCGGGTCAAGGGGCTGCCGCCTGGCTTAATCCTGATGTAAAGCGGGTACCCCACGACAAAGAATACAACAGATAGTGCCATGACCATGGTTGGGATGCCGAAACCCCATCCCCACCCGACATTGTCTTGTATGTACACTATCAGTGTCAAGGCCAGCAAGGATGTGAATCCCATGCTAAAGAAATACAGGTTGAAGAAGCTATGTCTGCCAGATTACATGAATCATCTGTTAATTAGTATCCAAACAGACAAAATGTTGATGTACTTTAAATAATTTGGGAGTACGGTTTTAAAATAGTTGTTTGGTCTCTGTATGCTGGCTATAGCACTGAGCATTATGTATTCCATGTGTATATTTAAGCAGTTTGTTACGATAATTTGAATCCAAATAGTTTGAAGGCGTATGACTAATTATAAACTACAAGTTACGGTGTGAAAAATGAATACGGAGATTGGATACCCCTTTTTAGCAGTCGAGTGTGTGCCATCGAGTTCATACTGATCAGCACCAAAAGGAACAACGCATGGCCGAATACCTCCGGAACCGATTGCTGTCAAAAGCAATGAAGTATACAAAACGAAAAACTGCCACGAGGATGCCTTTTGACACTGCTGATGCTCTGCACATGGTGGCGGGTGAAGGGATGGAGCAACAGCTGAAATAGTTAGACTAATCATGCCGATTAGGAAGATGATCAAACCGACAGTTATGGACCAAAAACGTCCCGCAAAGGAGTCAGCAATTAAGGCACCGATGACAGGGGTCAGGCTCGAAGTGCCGCTAAAATTCGTCAAAGCATTGGAGGCTTCAACCATTGGCATGTGCATTATCTGGGTTAAGTAAGTAATCAAATTGGCATTGAATCCTGTGCTGGCAAACCGGTCGCATATCTCATTTGCTGTAGATAGATATGGGTATGGAAGATATATTAGTAATCAGGTTACTGTGATTTGTGATACTGCTGAACGCATTTGAGTAATGCACAAGAGTTAGATAAAGCAAATAAAACTTACCCAGTATGAAGGGCATGGTCTTGAAACCACCCTGTTTTCTTTTCTCCTCTCTTCCATCTTCTGACATTGCTGAGAGACCGAACCGTTTTGTTTTCTCTCTCTCTCTCTCTCTTTTTTGTTTATGAACTTCTAAGAGGTAGAATTGTTCAAACCTCTTTCAGTGGGAGAGATGGGGAATGAACAGTCACTCCAATCTCTTCATGCCCACTGGTTTGGATGGATTGATTTATAAATATACACACGTTTACCAACTCTGTCATTGTATAACATTTTCTGGCACATGGATTCTGCAATACTGAAGATTACAGCCTACAGTGACAATATTATAAGACAAGTTGGTCTCTTTATCTTAGTGAACCCAAAAACAACAGAAACCAAGAAGACTAGTACAGTACTGAAACTGCCTGTGATTGGTGAATTTAGATCTGTGATGAATTTTATTGTTTTCTTTGATTAAAGTTTCTAAAATATCACATATTCAAGTTAATAAAATATGTTCCGCCATCTGGCGTCAAATTTAGTCTGACCTATGAATTCAATGTAGTCTGACCTGCTAACTGACCCTGTATTAACGTATCAAAGTTATTATTTGTGACACTGTGAGTCAAAAGAATGGACCAGTTTCAACAGTAGCAGTTTTATCCGTCCAAAACTGTATTATTGACACACTTTTGTGTTTTGACCATATATTCTTCATACAAACTTCAATTAATATGATTTAAAGTTATACGGAAAGCTGGAAATATGCTCTACAACTTCACGTGAAATATTATGACAAAACTAGAATAAAACCTGGTCAAAATAGCGTGAAAATTAGGTGGCAAATTTTGAAAATTTATGTCATTAATAAGTTAGGTGTTAGTTTGAGAGAGTTTTTATTGTGGTCAAAGAGTGCTTGAATTCTATTTTATTTTGCGAGTTTTTAGTAGGATCTTTTGAGTGTCTCTAGATAATAATTAAGTGTATTTTGGGAGTGAAAAAAGTATTTGGAGAAGAGTTAATGCTTTTGAATATTATTGTAAGGTTATAAAAGAATTCAAAACTAAAATTGTAAGACAACTTATGAATTATTATGAATTTAATTTCAAACTTGAGTTGAGTTTATCTCCTCTTTTGTCTCTTTTGAGTTGAGTTTACTCCTCTTTGAGTGATTTTAGTTGAACTTGCTAGTGTTTTTGTGAATCTCATTAGCCTGATCGTGTCAATTTGCCACCAATTGGACCCAAATGTGCAGATTGGTCCATACTATGAATCCATATTTTTATTTTCAAAGTTCAAATAGTTAATCCAAATCGCTCACCACGATTTTCATATAAAATGTAATTGGGGACCAAATATATATTTCATCTTTTAAAATTTTTTTACTATATTTTGAGATAGGTAGAAAATCACTACTTTCGGATGGTCCAAAATTTTTAGATCAACTTATTTTCTACCTATCTCAAAATATAGTAAAAAAATTCTAAAAAATATTTAATTTGATTTCCAATTATATTTTCAGATAGAGATCATGAGCTTTAAAAATAAAAATATTGATTCATAATACTTATCGATCTATTGCTAAGTACCATAGCCTCACTCTTCTTACATATCTTACTGTATAATATATGTAATCTGAATTCAGAGTAGGTCCGATGCCCATCGGACCTACTTTGGTTCGATGGGTGTGATGACCATCTGATCAGCATCAAGATTCGTGCAATCCGCATCAACAGCCGTGCGAGTCTGTATCAATTTCCGTGCATACAGATTTAATGCTAATCGTCCGGTGCTAGAGTTCATTAAACCTAAAAGTAGATCCGATGGGCATCGGACCTACTCCTATCTCATGTAATCTTTTCACAAGAAATAGTAAGATGGACGAAATCCAACTATTTTTGTAAACTCAACAACTTGCTATTCTATGATCTTTAACCCTTCTTTAAAAAAATAAAAAAATAAAAAATAAACCGTGATACAACTACAATAACGGAGTCTCACTGTGAAAATATTAATGGTGAGATTTATGAGATTTATCTTTCACGCAAGCCAATAAATATACAGATAAATAGAGGTGTCAATGGCATTCTTTTATCTGTTTATTTGATTCGTACTGTATTTGATAAGATGCATTTGAATATATATATTTTTTTTGTAAATTTATTGGGTACGGATAAAGAGTTTTTTTCCGTTATCTAAATAGGTAAAGGTAAGAATAAAATCTATTCATATCCGTTATCTGATCAGGTAATTATAAATAAATTATATATTTTAATAAGTAATGAATATCCATTATCCAACTACTCTTGGTAGTTATGTTACACTTAATTAACCGTTAAAATACGTAATTAAATTTCAACAAATTCTAATAAATTTAGACTTTCGAAACACGTATATATGTATGTATTTTAATGTTTTATTTAATAAATGATAAAAATAATTATTATATTAGCATTACTCGTGATTTATCCATTACCGTTTTGTTATCCGACAATAATAACGGATAAGGTAATTTGTTGCTGGTAAGGATAGAGTACAGATAAGAACAATTTGTAACGAGTATGGATCTAAAAATGCTTCCACCCGATTCATCATATCCGTTAACACCCTACGTATAAAGAAATTTTATACGATGAGAAAAACAATCAACAATATTGGTAGGTCCCCAACTCACGGAATGAATATAAGAAATAAATGAATTACCCCGTCGCTAGAAAACAAGCGGAATTTTTAAGAGTAATATGTTAATGGAAAAATGGGCACAGAGCAAACTGATGACCGAGGAGGGGCCATGAGCAGGTCCCGGATGCCGATGGCCCCCCCAAGACTATAGGAGGGTTGTTTTCACGCAGGACAGGCGGGATCCGTATCCTCTGCATTAACTCAAAAGGGAATCTTTTGAGTTAATGAATTTCAACCGTTTGATTTTAAACGGAGCTAATCCGGCTCGTGTCTATAACAAGGGCCCTTTAATATTAGTGGAGATCTAGTTCACACGAATCTTAACAAAGATCGGACAGTCAATATTCATTAACTCAGAAGATTCTCTTTTGAGTTAATGCAGAGGATATGAATTCGGGCAGGCGAAAGGCCCAGAACTTGACCAGGAGGAGATGATCTGCTGAGAAAGATGGGCCAATAAAATGGGCCATAGTTGATAAAAGAAAAGTAGGCAGGAATTAAAGTTAAAATCTTGGAAAGCCGGTGGCCCAAGAGAATCACTCAAAAGGATTACTCAATATCGCTCTAGTAGTTAATTTTCACAAAGTTTTAGGACACTTGGCATGTTTTAGGTCTAATTTTGCAAATTTTGCACAATTGGCAGAAATGTATGATGTAGTGAAAAGAAAATTGCATGACAATGGATAACATCAAGATATGTTGCATTGCTTACTGCATGCTCAATTCGCAAAAAAGATTTGCTAACTGAAACTTCATCTCAGAACTAAGAATTATAAAATTGATAGTTGATCCCTATTTGGGTTTATAGTTGATTTGGATGTACCTGTCTCTATAGGCACAGCAAGTTGTCAACATGTATTCACACCATATATCAAGACAAATTCATAATTATTCAATATTCATAACAATAATAAGGTAAAAAAAACTCATCTATCTATATATTTGTTTGTATATATCTCCAAGGTGATCCAAGAGATGTGCACTTGCATGATCAAAGAGCGGTATGCCAAGAGTTAAGAATTGACCAATATCGGTCTCACTTTTTGTATACTGACCAACATGCCACTATGTGAGTGTGGTCATATGACACCAACTTCAAAACTTATTGGATAGACTTCAAATGACTAATTCAAACTGATTTACTTTATGAGTGATACGTTCACATGCAAAAAAAATTATTTTTTCGAGTTATTTTAGTATCAAGTCAAGCGGTTAAAAATGTTAAAAAATGAATGCATTAAAATTAACTTAAAAACTCTCACATTTGACCGCTTGACTTGATACTAAATAAATTTGAAAAATTATAAATTTTGCATGTAAATGCACAACTAATGAAGTAGATCGGTTTGAACGGTTGGATTCATCATTTGAAGTCGATTCGATAGGTTTTGAAGTTGGTGTTATATAGACTGAAATGACATTGATGTCATAGTACCCAGACTCATTTCTAAATTGTATTTGGTTTTTACAAAATTTAATTGAGGCTTTCATTATTTAATTTGCAGTTGATCTTCAAGGACTCCTGGCAAAAATTTGATCATGAAGCAATGGTAATCACTTAATTTAGAAAATTATTGCTTTTGTTCAAAAAATGCTTTCATAATTTGGAAGATTAATGCTAGCGGTGCCAGTTTTAAACTTTCAATTTAGTATTATGTTCTTATGTTTTCTTTATGTTGATATGAGAATGCCTTTTGCAATTGCTGTATTATCTGTTCTATTACTTCTCTAGTATTGACCAAAAAAGCTCACTTTGTGGGGCGTGATCCTTGATTTTTGGGATAATATTTTCTTAAGAATTGCATATTTCAAATGTTAGAAGACAAAATAATAAAACTTGAGCTGCTTTCTGATAGTTTTAAGTTATCAGTACACACGTACCAGTGGCAGTATCACTGGTATCATTCGAGACTTTGCGTGCTTATATCACATCAAAATGACAAGTCTTATTTGATTAATCAATGAGCTATCAATGTGTAGAGCGGTCATGATAAGATGGTAAAAAAAAAAATAAATAATAAGGTTTCTTTCTGTTAATATTCTTACTTTTGATAGAGTAATCAGCAAAATAGAAACAGGACGGCATCTCAATCCAAAGAGCAGTCAATTAATTTAATATAATTTAATTTAATTGTGCCAGACTAATAACAGGATTACTTTGTTATAAGCATACTTGTATTGAATGGGGGTGTGAACTGTGAAGCCAGCACGGATCCTCTTCAAAAGGAATAAGCATATATATTCAGAAAAATACGAAGAAATTGGAACTTAGTAGCGCAAGCGTAAGCCAGAGAGGTTAACATGATCACGTGTTTTTGGGTTTTTGCTCTTATATAAATTTATAATAAAGCGAAGTCTTTTATTATTCTCTTTTAAAAAGAGACATGCCAACTTGTAAGGATAAATCCAGCTATCTAACCAAGAAGGTTAGGCACAACTAATAATTCGTAACCCGACCAATAATTTGTAGGTATGGATATAAATTTAAAAACCGAATAAAACTCGACCCCATCCTAATTAAACAATCAATTATTCGGTAATTTTCTCACGGTTTTCTCCGAATCTCTTCATCTCAATTCCCTTTTAATCAAACGGTATGCAGAAGCTCATTCTTTTTTTTGAAAGATTTGACAGAGGCTGTCAAAGTACAACTACTGCATTACATTCAATAATTGTAGGCCAAGCGTCTATACTAGTTACACAATTAGTGATACGACCTCGCCATCTAACCTACTGCGCCCCACAGCTTGGCCTCTTGAGCCGCCCACCCTGCAGTCATCTCTGGCCTTAGGGACTTCCTTGCAAAGATCTTTGCATTGCGTTGTTTCCATATTGCCCAGCAAGTTGCAGTTAGAGCCAACACCTTTTCCTTATCTGTGCCTCGAATCCCACTCGTAGAAAGGTCACAAGTGGTCTGAACCGAATCCCCTCATTCCAACAGCCGGGTATTTAGTGTCCTTTGTACATGAGCCCAAACCCGGATTGCATAAGGACATTTGAAAAACAAGTGCAATGCCGTTTCCAGGGGACATACCTCACACATGGCACACTTAAAATCACAGTTGAAATTCCTTCGCGCCATAACATCGTGGGTTAGGAGTCTCCCTTTGAGTAGCAAGTAGATAAAAATCCTTACAGTTGGTGGGCACTTGATTTTCCATATCGGATTGTGCCGCCATCTGATTTTTCCTGTCCCAGACAACAAGTCATTGGCCTATTTTGTAGAATAAATCCCCGAAGGTTCTAAAATCCATAACATGTGGTCTTCATCAGCATTGAGAATTGGTTGGGGGAGGGGCTGCACCTCAAGGGCCATGTCTTGCATAATTTCTATGGCATCTCTTAGCGAAATCCTTTGGAATGGTGGGCGTGTCATATCCCTGCTTGAGGATAGGATAGGTCTATCTGTCCATGTATCATACCAGAATGAAATACCGGTACCTTGACCAATTCTCCATTTTGTACAGCAGTGGAAAAGGGTCTTAATTTTCCGTAATTGCCTCCAGAAAAAAGATCCTTGTACCAACCATATTAAGGGGCCATCTGTGTTTGTTCCGATTAATCTTAATGTAAAGATTACCGAAGTCCATAAAGAGTCTGGTTCCCTATATGCCCACCACCACCACCTCATTAACAGTGAAATGTTCCTTAATCTCAAGTCTGCTATGCCCATACCCCCCACCGCTTAGGTACGGTTACCGAGCTCCAGTTTATTAGAGAAATACCAGCTTTGCCATTTTCGTTTTGGCCCCACAGAAATCCTCTATGTATTTGATCCATCCGAGCAATTACCCATTCAGGCAAGGCGAAACACGCCATGTAGTAGATTGGGATTGCAGATAGTACCGAATTGAAGAGTTGCAGCGCCCACCTCTTGACACCAACTTCTTCTTCCATCCCTCTAACCGTCTTTCTAGTTTTTCGATCAATGGTACAAAGAGTTGCCTATTTAGTCTTTTAACTGTCTAAGGCATCCCTAGGTACGTAACCGGAAAGGTTGATTCCGTACAGCCCAGAACGGCATTGATTAACCGCATCTGTTAGGGCTCGATGTTAATTGGTACCACCGTACTCTTATGGTAATTAATGTGAAGTCCTGACGCAGCTAAGAACATTCTTAGGACCAGTTTTAGATTGATCACCGTTGCCATGTCGGAGTTTGCGATGATCGCCGTATCATCAGCATACTGAAATGTGACTATTGAGTCCATTATCCTTGGTGATATCGGGGAATTCAGTAGGGAGTTGGCGGATTGAATCATCTTTTGCAGCACATCAACCGCCAGATCAAAAAGGAAGGGGGATAATGGGTCCCCCTGCTTCAACCCATTGCGATGGACAAAAAAGTCAGATGGTTCCCCATTTATCAGTACCCTAGAAGAGGCCGTATAGAGCAGGTTTCGGATCCAAGTCAGCCAAGTGTTTGGGAATCCTCTAGCTCTAAGGACATTGATCAAGAAGTTCCAGTTCACTGAGTCAAATGCCTTTGCGAAGTCTAATTTCGCATAAATTGCCGACCTTTTCGCAAATGAGATATGTTGGATCATCTCTCTAGTAGCTATGAAGTTTTCGGATATTTGGCGCCCTTTAATGAATGCGGTTTGTCTCTCAGAGATCAGATCCGGCATGATCTCCCTGAGCCGGTTCACTAGTAATTTAGCGATAATCTTTGGAATCCCATTGATAATGCTGATGGGTCGATAATCATGCACCGTTTGTGGTGTATCTATTTTTGGGATCATGACGATGTTTGCTTGATTAATTGATGTCAACCCTATTGGCAAGGAAACCATGTATAATTGCCGTGATCTCCTCCTTAATATCAACCCAGTGCCATTGTAAGAACTCACTAGGGGCGCCGTCCGGTCACGAAGCTTTATTCTTCGCAAGCTGTTTGACTGCCAATTCTATTTCTTCATCAGAGAAAGGCCTTTGCAAGGGTATCAGTTCGGTGGTGTTTGGGTATAGGGCTGATGGGTCATATTGAAGACACTCCCTTTCTGTACCGAGTAATGTATCATATGGTTTTTGAATAGTGTTCTAATATCAGATTCTGATGTTATGACATTTCCTTCATGATGGATTTGAAGAACCGTGTTTCTTCTTAGGCAGGCCGAAGCATACGCATGAAAGAAATGGGTATTTTTATCGCCTTGTCGAATCCAATTGCATTGCGATCTCTGTTTCCATCGTGATTCAAGGATGTTGGCCAACATGAAGGCTCGTTCTTTGACCTTAGTTCTAAATCTGAACTCATGGTCAATCAATGGGCAGTTCTCCTCTATTGTGTCGAAGAAAAGGATAACTTTTTTGCAAAATTCGAGCTGAGGCCTCAGTTCTCCAAAATTGGATCGATGCCAGTCCCTCAGCTTGGCGTGCGTGTTGCTCAATTTTTTTTGAAATCTTGCCAACGGGTCTATCTCATTTGAACTAGTCTGCCCCTAAACCTCTTGCACTAGCAGCTTTGCTCGGCTGTTCTCTAACAAAAAAAGCTCCATTCTCATAGGCCTCTTTGTTGTGTGATTCTGTTTACATTCAAGCAATAACGGTGTATGATCCGATACCGTCATTTCGCGGGCGCGTAGGGTTATTATTGGGAATATTGAAGACCATTATGTAGACAGGAATATACGGTCAAGTTTAGAAAATACGGGCTCCAGTCTCTTACTAGACCAAGTCTGCTTGAAATTCAAATACGGGCGGCTCCGGTTGATGCAGCTCGTATTCTTCAAGGTATGGTGGCTCTGCATGTGTCTCATTTTAAGTTAGATCGGGCATTAGAGGTTCTTCGTAAGCTGTGCCGCTCCTTAACGTGATGCTGTGACAAGTCTCTCTTGGATTTTCTTCCGGTTGACCCGGAAGTTTGCCTTTTCCTCGTGTGATGTTCGAGAGGTCTCTTGCCAATTTAGGAATTTGGTCTTCTATATTTTTGTACTGGTTTGTTAAGGATTCGATCTTCTGTGTGATTTCAGTGTTCATCTTGTCTTACTTCTCGAGGAATATCTCCAATAGTGATGTGATGTCAGGTTGCTGTGGTTGGTTGTACTGCCTCGGTTGGTAATTTGGTTGAGAATTGTTGTATCTTGGCTGGTAATTGGGTTGTGGTTGGTAGTTCTGTTGAGATGCAGCGGGTCTTTGGTTGTTTGCGTATGAGAGATTTGGATGGTTTCGGTTGTTCGGATGGTACGAATTGTAGGCGGGCTGAGGTCGAAAGTTGTTAAGAGCATTTACTTGCTCTGTTTCTTCCTCAGTTTCCATCACATTCGTACATTCATTCATCTCATGCGCTCCTCCACAATAACCACATGCTGTTGCGGCATTAACTGCTGCTACCGTTCGCTGCTTGGTCTGCTTGTTGAGTGCTAGTTGTAATGCATCAATCTTTGCGCTTAGCATGGCTATTTCATCAACTCTGTGCATGCCAGGTGTTGGGGTTGGCTTCTTGCGCTCAGGGATCCAGTAGTGTTGGTTGATTGCAATCTCTTCAATTAGGTTGTAAGCCTCGTCAGGTTCCTTGTTCATGATTGCGCCTCCTGCGGAAGCATCAATAGACAACCTATCTGTAGGGTTTAGACCATTATAAAAAGTTTGAACAATCAGCCATCTTTCTAGACCATGATGTGGACAACACCTTAACATATCCTTATATCTATCCCATGCCTCACACAATGATTCACCATCTCTTTGTTCAAAATTAGTAATTGCACTTCTGAATTTTGAAGTTTTAGATGGTGGAAAATATTTTGCAATAAACACATTAAACAATTGGTCCCAAGTTTGAATAAAATTGGCCGGTAAGGAAAACAACCATGC
The DNA here is from genome assembly GCA_025461125.1 of Carex kokanica. Taxonomy (NCBI): domain Eukaryota; kingdom Viridiplantae; phylum Streptophyta; class Magnoliopsida; order Poales; family Cyperaceae; genus Carex; species Carex kokanica. The sequence continues at coordinate 408,430 of JAJGRX010001358.1, read as the reverse complement.
TCTTGCTTTATCTTTTAATGAAAATTAAAATAGCCTTAGCCTGATTGCTTCATCGGTAACTCCGTTGATCTTTACTGTCTCGCATATCTCAAGGAAAATTGACAAGTAAAGATGTGGATCTTCGCTTGGAAATCCTCCAAATTGCTGTTGCGAAACCATATTAATGAGAACAGGTGTGATCTCAAAATTACGGTTCGTAACAGTTGGTGGGTTTATGCTAGAGTTAGGATCATTCGCGCGCGGTACGCAATAGTCTTGTAGAAGTCTGGGTCTCGCTGTATTGTGAACTCCATTATCACCATTGCCTTCTTGTCCGTTTTGATTGTTATGAATCGGTTCATTTGGTGGGTTTTCCATGTTGACTGAATCTGAGTCTTCTTCGCTTTCCGAGTAACTTGAGGAAGGACTATGGTTGGTCCTTATCGGTGATGGGGAAGCGAATTGTCCTCTCCTACTTGCAATCCTCAGGGATCTCCGTAAGGATGATTCGGCCAGTGTGCAGTATCCTAAGAAACAAAAAGAAAAGAAAATCTGAAAATTAAACTAAAAACTGAAAAATAAAATAAAAATAAAAATAAAAACGAAATTGAAAATAAAATTGAAAAGAAGAAAATAAAAATGCAGAAAATTAAAAATCTAGGTGTCTCTAATTGATTGGATTCAATGGTCAAAGCAAGGGCGTCTCGCGAGGCCTTGCACAATAAACCGTTATTCCCCGGCAACGGTGCCAAAAAGCTTGATCACTCAAAGAGAGCGATGTTTCTTTTAAAATTTATAAACTCGGAAATGCTATCGGTTCGGATCGCAAGCGCACAATCCTTATCGAGTAGTATAATCGAGGTCGATCCACAGGAAATATTGGTCTACGATCTTGAGCGATCAAATCACAATCTTTCGAAATGTTAGACAAAATCTGAAAATTGAGAGTTTGGAATTGTGATCAATGTAAATTTGGCAACAATTAAAAATAATTAAAATAAAGATAGAGATAAGAATTCCTAGAGTTTCGGCACACCATTGCTACTCAATCCACTTTGATATTCTACTTCTGTCGGGTCTGATTACCTGTTGTTGTTAATGGAAGACACTACATAGGACACTGCGAGTCACTTACGCAAATAACGGGACTTCCACCGGGATACTAAATAAGACACTGCGATTTATCTTACGCAAATGACAGATCCCTTAAATACACAAGTTACTACATAGGACACTGCGATTTATCTTACGCAAATGACAGAACTTGATTTGCATTTTGTGGTTCTGATTTATAGTTTTCCCGCGAAGGTTTTCTTCACATAAATCTAATGGCTCCCAACGAGGCTAACTCGTCCATCATAGTTTTTCTACCAATAAAGTACTGTCACTACCCTAGGATTAAACTAGATCATCGAAATTAGGTGAAGGAGAATAAATTGCAAAAACATTTCAATCAACAACAAGAAATCATAATCAACAGAAAATATATATATCAAAGCATCATGAGTAACAAGGTTTACTGCCTAACCCTTAAGAAAAGAACTTAGCCGCGGAACGGCATCATTACAATACTCATCTCTCTCTCACTTTAATCAAATCTAACCCTAATTACCAAAATTACAAAGATGATCTTCTCTTCTGTCCAGGGGCTTTATATAGGAGTGGAGGGACGTCTGGAGATGAGTGGAGGCCAAGAAACACGATCTGGACACGTCTGTGGCAGTTATTCCCCAAAGGGCGCCTTGGTTATGGACCGTATTAGGTGATACGGTCCGTATTCACACCTTATCGCTGAGGGGTTTAATGTGTATCACACCATCTTCTGGTCCGTATTCGGCTAGGTCTGTATCAACTGGTACGGACCGTAACAAGGCCTTAGTCGATGAGCGTCACTTGTCCGATTGACCTGATTCTTGCTCCATTTGATGTGAAATAGTCTCAAAACCTGTTTTCTGCAATAAAACACAAAGAAGGGTGACAGTAACCTTTTTCTCTAATTAATTAAACATAAGTGTGAGATAATATGTAAAACCTAAGCCAAAACCCTACGTAATTCATCATCATTTTGACTCTGATCAGGTATTTTCCCAATGTTATTGTCAGCCTTCGATTATATTTCCTTACTGGCACTTCTGAATTTTCTCGAGAAATTCCAGCATTATCTGAAACAATCTGGCCTACAACAACATCTTCCATAGATTCTAGAATCTGATTTTTTGTTGTTTGATTATGTTGAGTTTGGTCTTCAATAATGGTTCCGTTTTTTATACTTGTATTTTGAGTTAAAGTGAGATATATGTCCATAAAACTCTCAACACCTGTGGAAATATTTGCATACTCCTCTTCGAATTCAAAATCCATTATTGTATCTCCCCCTGCAAACTCAACATTCTCAAAAAATTTGCATTTTCCGTCTCAAATACTGAATGTTCTGTGGGATTATTAAACTTATAACCCTTTAGCGCTCGATATACCCAATAAAATAGCAACTAACATTCCTTTTGTCTAGTTTCATCTTATGCGGCCTTATAAGACTTTGCATTATCTAAACATTCCCATACACATAAATGTTTCAAACTAGGCTTTCACCCAGTCCAAACCTCAAAGGGGTTTATATTAGTCACTTTAGTGAGTATTCTAATTAAGATATATGCTACATTCCATAAGACTTCATATCATAGAAAATGTATATTCAGGCACAAAGCCGCATTTATCTATGAATTGTGCATAAGGCCTTTGACATTGTTCACCTAATCTATCAAATATGCCATAGTATTCTCCACCACGGTCATATCTGATGGCCTTAATGCGTCTGTTAAGTTGTAGCTCAACTTCCGCCTTAAAACTTTTGAACATATCAAGGCTTGAGCCTTTTCTTTAATCAAATATACATAGCCATATCTTGAATGGTCGTCTATGAAAGAAATAAAATAACGGTGTCCATTTCTTTTGGCCGTTGGAAACTGACCACAGATATCCGTATATATCAATTCTAAGACTTCCGAACACTTTCTGGCTTGATATTTTTTTAAGTTGGTTTGTTTCCCTTTATGCAATAAACATAATCATTAAGATTTGAAAATTCAAAGGGTTTGAGAATATCATTACACACAAGACGTTCAATTCTTCAATTAGAATTACTTAATGTCTTGTGCTATAATGTATATGAATTCTCATTGGTTAATTTTCTCTTAATACTTCTTTTTATCTATATGCAAGACTTCTAAATAGGAGATATTGACATCAAAAGAATATAGATTATCATAATCCGAAAAAAACTAGAATTAACTTATTTTAAATTATGAAACAAATCAAATTTTCTATTTCCAAAAATACAAGTAAATCCATACTAGTTCAATATGGAAAATATAAATTATAAAAAAAATATCATAAATGTCTCATATTAAATTCAAATAAAATCTAGTTTTAAAAAATAATCTATATAAGTCTCAATAGCTTCCACTTTAACTTTATTACATTTGCCCACAAAGATGAGTCTTTCATCATCACTTGGCTTTGGTAATTTATGCAGCCTTATAAGATACACTTATGTGAGTAGTTGCAATCTATCCACAAATTATATCTAGATATAGAAATTAAATTAACCTCCTTACAAACCAAACCAAAAGACATACCATTCCCAACACGCCAAGCATGAAAATAATGGCTATGTTCTTTCTTGTGTCTAACTCCACCACAAAAGAATTAACCGGTATCATCTGATTTGGCAATTGTTTTGCCCCTTTTTTTGGTTTCTTTTGAGTGTACTCTGCAGCTTTCTTATTATCCCTTATCTTATTTGATTGTTTCTGATTTCCTTAAACCTTAATTTTGGAGATTGTAGCAACATGGGTCATTTATGTCTGAATTTGTTTCAGTCTTTCCTCTTCCTACACAATGTGGAATGAGTTCAATATCTCACCATAAATTGACCAAAGTGTGTGGGAAATGATATCAATGCTAAGTGCACTAAAAGATCATCAGAGATCTCAAACTTGAGTGCCCTCAGTTTTGAAACAACATTAGACATCTCCATGATGTACTTCCTAATATTTCATTGAGATGAGTTTGTTAAATAATGTACCAATCTGAAACTTTTCATTATTAACGAATTTCTTCTCAATGTCCTCCAAAAAATTCCTTAATGGTAACAATCAAATCTGAAATCGCGCCCCTTAATGCCTCTTGATGGACCTCTTCATTATCATAAGACACATGCGATTTAATTTGTCCCACTTTTCCTTCTCCTTTTGATCATCAGAAGTACTCTTATCCGTAAGAGTGGGACATACCTTCTTAATGCAAGGTCCAGATCCTTGACACCGAGAACTATTACTGTGTTCTCATATCAAAATTTGAAGTTGGTTCCATTCAACATAAAAAATGATGTTTAGGCCTTTAACAATGCTAACTTAAAAATTACAAACAAAAAATCACAAAGAACAACACGAATAAAAAATTATGAATTTATAAATTACATTCAAATAAAGGCCCAACTTGCTCAAAATATATGAGATGATTTTCTCTTTTGTTACTATACACACGAATTTCACAACCAGGTAAGTTCCCAGGTAAGTCAGGGATCCCTAAGGATTCACTTCGAATTCCGACTTGCCTAGACAAAACTTTCCTAGACATTGTTACATTCATAGTATCGTAATAAATCATCACAATTTATGAGCCTTAAAACCATCTTAAAATCGAAGTATCGGTTTCCATTAAGCGGCTATCTTTGGGTAATGGGTCAATTTCTTATTATACTTTGGTACAATAATAAAGTACTGATAACCTAGAACATACCGAACAACATGCCTTCCTTTGGGCCGACAATGTTGACATATGTGTAAAAAAATTTGTCATCACTATACTTTATTATCACTCACTTGCACAAATAATTTCAACAACCATTATCTTCCTTTGGGCCGATAAATGATTGCATCCATTAAATGCACACATAATATCCTTTTGTAAAATGAATTTAAATCATTCTTGTCAAAAGAGGTACCTTTGGGTACAATTAGGACTCAAATAATTCAATTCAAGATACATATAACTTTAATGTTTTTATAAGAATTATAATTTATACTTTAGCCATAAAACAAAAGTGCAATTAAATAAATATATATAATTGCATCATAATAACTGCAATTTTAATCTCAGAAAATATTCTATAATTTTCCAGAGAGTTGTGCAGCCCCCACAAAATTTTGTACGGTCTGCTAAATTGAAAAAGGTATTTTGTGCATCCGCATAAAAAAACGTGCGATTACATCAAAATCCGTGTGGCCGCATCTTTGTCTGAGTAACTGTAAAACTGCATTTATTGTGCTGAAATTGACCCATGATCTAGAGAGATTTCTTAATTTTGGAAGCACCTTAAATAACTTTTCAAATTTAGAAATTTAATTCCAAATCTGTTTATTTTGTTTTAGGAAATTTATCAAAAAAATAAATTTCACCAAAACCCAAAATTTCATAACTGCCTATTAAAATATGTGCGGAATTTTGTGTGGCCTCTGTGCGCCCGCACAGAGGGTTGCACAAACTCTGCCAGGACCGAATTTTGATTAGAATTTTGCGATTTCAATTGGAAATCTTCTAGCAAATTCTAACCAACTTAATAACTGAAAAATAGGCAATTATGGCTGTAAACTTTTACAAGTTTTGTGCTCTCCAAACCAAAATTTTCAGATCTAAAATAATCAAGAAAAATCCAACAAAAATCAACGAAAAAATCATCAATAATTCCTAATTCTCTCTAGATCCTAGAAGACTTAATCCTTCGGCATAGGAAGGCTTTGATACCACTTGTTGGGGAATCATAAAGGTCAAATAATTACGCCTTAATGTTCTATTTTTCATTCTAATGGCAAGAAGCCCTTCTTATTGTTTTGTCGTATGGTCGTAGGAATAAGTTTTTCAAGACAGCAAGATATGGCCCTTGAGATATCATCTCTAAATTTTCTAATGGATTTCTCTTCTCTATTCTTTGATGGTGGAAGAAGAAGAGAAGGCACACAAAGCTATGTTTTTCTAAAGAGAAAAAACGTATGTCCAGTTTATATATTTTTCTGTGTTATCTTGTGCCTTGAGGACCAATCCTTATATATAGCAACCTATCTGGTTATCTGCCAAATTGAAAAAGGTATTTAGAATGAAAGCGGCCCGCAAAGGAGTCAGCTATCAAGGCACCGACTAAAGGGGTCAGGCTTGCGGTGCCTTTGAAATTTGTTATCGTGTTGGATGCTTCAACCAGCGGCATGTGCATCTTTTGTGTTAGGTACGTGATCATATTGGCATTGAAGCCGGTTGTAGCAAACTGGTCGCACATCTCATTTGCTGTAAATTAAGAGAAAAGTAAGAACTAATTTGAAGTTGAAATTTATTCATTCACTATAATATCATGGCAAAGCTTGGTAACTACTTGTTCACTGAATGTGACTATGTGAGGCAATGCTACATGCTACAATGATAAAATTCCTTCCTTTTATGTTCTTTTTTGTTTTCCTGAATAGGTAGTAAAGCTCTGCTTTGTAAAATTATTAATTTCAAAGAAATCCTAAGCAGATTTTTTTTTTTAAGGAGAAACAGGAGCATAGAAGTACAATATAAGAAACCCTCAGGGAAAACAATTAAAGAGCCTTTTGAGAGTTCATCAATGAGAAGCTTACACTAATACAAACTAATAAAATTACCAAAATCATCAAATAAAGAGCCTTTTATTTTTGTTGATAATGTCATTTCAAGAATTGTCATTTTATATTTTGTAAAAAAATACTCATGATCAGCAATACTTGCTAAATGATAAACATAGAAATCTATAGCAAGTAGACCTTCCAAGGTAACTTAATGTTTGATCTGAAAATAAAAATTTCAAATTACATTGTAGTTGGAAATGTAAACAACTCCAAGTCTCCATCATAGGCTCAATGTGATTCTATAATAAAGTTTACAAGACAAAAGGTCTAATTAAGGACGTCGAACAAACCTAGTATGAAAGGCATGGTTTTGAAACCACCCTGTTTTCTCTGTTTCTCTTTGTTCTGTTTTCCTTCGGGGTCCATTGCAAAGAAACGCGTCTAAAACTTAACCAATCGAATTGTTGGGAAATTAACCAATCTGGTTTGTATTTGGAGCCACTGCAACACTGGCTGTCTGGTGCATTTGGAAGGAATGGGAATGGTACTAATATATATACACTACACTGCTACAGGCCTAGCATTCTTTCACATATACCTGGGACAGGTTATATCTTGGACAGGTAGAGGCATGATAGACTGGATCTTTTGTCTTGTGTCACTGACAAGTAAACACATGCAATGAGGAAACAAGGCAAAAAAAATGACGTTGTTTGAGTACAGGTACATTTATCGTATCTGATACAATATAAATATATGGGAGCCAGGATAATTTGTAAGGGTGGGACAAAAAATTTGGGGGAGGCATAATTTTGTAATAATTTTGTATATTAAGTATACTTATATAATTTTTTCTGAGAAAAACATAGAAATTTAAGTATATATTTGGAGAAAAAAAATCAGAAGTAGAACAATTTTATAATTTTTTAAGCTTAAGCATATTGTTATAATTTTTTTTTAAATACATAAAAAATAGAAATATATTTTTGAGCTGGGGCCCTTACTCCACTTAGCTCCGTACTGCTGATACAATGTAAAAAATGATAAAAAGACAAGTCAGGAAAAATGACAAATAGAATGAAGGAACACTAGTACAAAAAACCCCTTCACTGACCCTCAACCACTGACTGTTTTAATATGTAATAGTCAGTGTAGAGACTGCGTGGCAAAATTATAAATAAGAAGAACTTCAACACTGACTGTTCAATTGTAAACAACCGTCAGTGAACCAACACTGCATTGGATGTCAACACTCCAATGCAGTTACAATAACAAGCCCTATGGATTCGATTTAGGTATTTATACTTTTATTTACAACTAAAACTTGAAAGTGATAGCATTTTCTTCAATAGACAAATGTACTACATTGTCTAACTTAGATTTTTTTTATTTTTGTCAAATGTCAAGGTAATCTCACCTTGCTATCTCACTTGTAAAGTTGGAGAGGAGCACATCAAGATGGTGAACGCTATGGTATGGCCGAGGAAGAAGGACGAACATATCCACTATGTGCCTCTGTTAGAGGACCACATGAAGGTGCAAGTAGATTCTGCTGTTGATGAAATCTATCTCAAGTTTCCTCTCCCAACTAAAATTAATAAGGATTTTGTCAAAATCGAAGACACCTTGGGAAGTTTCATTCAATGGCTGAAAGATTCGATTATTTTAGACGAGGTGAAATAATATTTTTATATAATTTTTTTATTTCCAATATATTTAGTAGCCCACTGTAAATGTAAGGATTAGAATTCATCAGTTTTATCAGAAACAAAACCCTAATCAGCAAAACTAGAAAAATAACCATGTCTGAACCAACAGAAAAAATCCTAATCAGCAATATCTCATTACGTCTATCACAATTATTTTTATTTAATAAGTTATTATTTGTTCTAGTATATAGAGAAAGATGTTTCAATGCCCGAGTCGGCATCTAATGAAGTGGCGAAATCCATGCATCGTAAGGCGCTTATTTCAAAGAAAATGTTAGCGAAGGTGAGACCTGAGTTCAGAGTCATACATGAGAGGGTGATGAGAGAACCGCCTGATAAGAATGAGTTCCTCTTGAATATTAAGGAGGGTGTGTTAGTTCCTCAATCGACGTTAATCAACTTAGGTTTTAATGACTTGACGGATCTAGCGAAGCAAGACATGCTCGATATTTCAATAATATCCATCTGGGTTATGTGAGATTGTTTAACTTTATACGCGTAGAGATTAATTTTACAATTAACTCATTTCAACATTTACGTAATGATTTTCAGATATTTAAAGAGACATGTCACCGATCTAGGTCGCGAGGCTGACGTCGGTCTTTTGGACCCCAGTAGAATATCTCAGGCACTTTTTAATTCTGAAATGGAGGCCGCTTCAAGCTACTTGCTCGAGTCATTGAATAATATGCAGGATAAGAAATTTATCCTTGGACCATACTTTCAGGAGTAAGTTGTTACTTTTATTTGAGTAATTTATATACTTTTAACGACATATGTAGATTGATTATTATCATGTATGATTGTAGTGCACACTGGGTGCTTCTCGTTTTTGTCATGCATGATAATATGGTGTATGTTATTGATTCTCTAGCGCCAAAGGAACCAGTTTACGATATCACGTTGCCATTTAAAGAGTGAGCAATACATCTAACATTTAGTCTAATTTCATTTACTTACAATCAACGTACTATTTGTTGGTAATTACTAATTAATTCATTGACATTTAATAAATTTCAGCATTTTTGAATCTTATGTGGAGATCGGAGGAGTGCACAAGGAGGGATCAACGGGATGTGAGTAGAAATTCATCAAGGTGTGAACTTGTACACTTGAGTTTTAATTTGATACTTATTTTTTTCAAATTCTTTTACAACACTAATATTTGAATAGTTGTCTATTTAACATAATATGTAACCAACTTCAGTTGATTTTACTTATTGATTTTACAACCCAAATTGTGGCATGACCGAAGAAACAAGACCTATCAATCATTGACTCTTGTCTTTTGTTTTCATCAATTATGGTTATTCTTTAATTTTGGATACCAAATGAGCATTTAGTTTTATTTCCTTGCTGTCTAGAAAAGCACCTATCTGTAAAATCAATAAATAAATTGTCTTTGGGTTGTAGCTACATAATGTTAATTATTAATTTTACTTAAATTGAACATTTCATAGCCCTAGGCAAGAAGGTGACAAGGTGTGTGAATTTTACGTCATGAAACACATGCAAGACCTAGTCACTACGCAATTTAATGTTTTTCCTAATGTATGTATTTCTTAATTCAACTTGATTCATTTTTCATATAACTTGGATAAAATTAACTTCCCAATTTGTATTCATGGAGTGTGATTTACCGACAGAAAAATATACATCGACACAACTTCATTCAATAACACGACAATGGTGTACATTTTTCTTGGACAACTTCTAAACTATTTATAAGAAATGCAATGTTGTGAAGTTAAGATGCATATTTTGTAAATTTTGTAAATGTGTTATGTAAATTTTGTTATAGTGTACTTTTTTTGTGAATATGTTATGTTGTTTATATTGTGTGTCTTTTGTTTATGTTGTTCAAATTATTTGGATGTCATTCTATTTAATCTCAATGAATTCGAATAGTAATATATTGCTAAAAAAATATGGAGGCTAACCCCGATACAAACAGAATCATGCCAAAATTTTATGCCAACATTGACGGTTATAAAACCAACACCGACTATTTTATTAAAAAAACAGTCGGTGTAAGTACCAATGTTGCACCAAAAGGTAATGCACAAAGTTTCAGTACAGTAAACTGTACCTTTTAACCTTAAATACACCTTCGGTTCAGACTGCAAGTGCACAGTCCTATCGAGTAGTATATTGTCGGGTATCGATCACAGGGACGGTTTTGATAATTACCGGACTTTACTTAGACTACAGAGATTCTAGAAGTCTGCAAAGGTTGATTTGGTGTATTACGTTTCCTAACAGTTCAAATAACAGTAATTAAAAGATAATAAAGTAAAGTTTGATTTGGGTTTAATTAATTAAAAAGGAGTTCCTAGGGTTTCTGATTTCATCTCAGCCAAGTCTCAAGGTGCCCGGTCCGTGCACTTTCATGCACGGGTCGTGTGTAATGTACACGGGCCGTGTACTCTCGTACACGGTCCGTGTGGCCCTCGAGTTAATACAGCAGCCACTGGTTTCTGTGTTGATTTTTTCTGTGCAGGGTTCTATTGACCGAACCAAAAGTACCTAGACCTCAACTCTCGCATGTTGGCTTAATTACTCGGTGCGGGATTCAATTTCTGCCCTCCTAGGGTTCTCAAACCTCAACTTTCGCTTGTTGGTTTAATAATCCTAAGTCACTTGTTGGTTTACTAAAGATATCCTCGATCTCTCGATACAAGGAAAAGTTCACCTCTCGGCTACTACTTGGTTTCACCTCTCGGATCGTAAACCTATCTCAAATACTTAGTTTGGTCGAGTGAATATCAAGGTTATTTATATTCCATTTAGATGAGGCCTTTCATCTAGCGGATTAACAATTCAATCCAAACGAATTCTACTAAGCAATAAAATACTACACAAGCAAGCAAGCACAAGATTCAACACAAATTCCAAGTAACTAGCAAATAAAACAAAGCATTCGACTACATCATAACCCTAGAAACAATAAAAGTCTACTCAAGCATGATTAAAAAGCAAAAACAAATAATAATAATAAAGTTCATGACAAAACTCGAAGAAAGAGATGAAGATTCGTTGCCAAACTTCTTCTCCAAGCCAAGAGTTCTTCCAAGAGCCAGCCGTCCCTAGGTCTGGAATAATCCTCCTTTTAATGCCCAAAATCGCGTATTAAAACCTTTCCATTTCGACCTCCCCAGCTGGCATCTCTTTCCATCGCCAGTCTTTCGGATTTTCTGTGTACGGTCCGCACAGAAATCTGCACGGACCGTGTGCCTGTGCTAGCATCTTGCGTGAAACTCTCTGTCCGATCGGGCAGTTAGTGCACGGTCCGCACAAGAATGTGCACGGACCGTGTAAAAATGTGTCTTTGGCTCAGATTGTAGATCTTCTCGCAAGCTTTCCGAAAAGTGGTCATACACTCAAAACGGAGTTACGAGTCAAAATCTATGACCGTTTTAATTTCAGATGCTGAAATTTCAGCATCATATACAGGTCGTGTGGATGGTGTCCTGGTCGTGTCTGTGGTCAGGCAGAGGGTTGTACGGTCCGCATCAGAAGGTACACGGACCGTATATAAACCTTTGAATTCCATATTCTTCCTCGGTTTCGCCTGTTTTCTGCAAAGTAAGAACAAATGCGCAGCAGTACCACATTCTATAGATATTCAATGAAATAAAACACGATTTGACAGTTTTAGGCACAGGTTTTGGTACAAAGTTTGGTCGGAATATAGATAAGAAAGCGAGATATCAACCAACACCTAATAAACCCTAAATAAAACAATCAGTGTAGGTACCCAACACCGACTGTTTTTTTTTAAATCAGTCAGTGTAGGTACCCAACACCGACGATTTTCTTTAAAAAATAGTAAGTGTAGGTACTCAACACCGACTGTTTTCTTTAAAAAACAGTCGGTGTTGGGTACCTACACCGACTGTTTTATTGAAAAAACAGTCGGTTTTGGGTACCTACACTGACTGTTTTTTAAAGAAAACAGTCGGTGTTGGGTACCTACACTTACTGTTTTTTAAAGAAAACAGTCGGTGTTGGGTACCTACACTGACTGTTTTTTAAAGAAAACCGTCGATGTTGGGTACCTACACTGACTGTTTTTTAAAATCAAAGAGAAAGTCTCTAAAACCTTAAGTGACAAGACGAGCTTTATATTACTCCTCATTACTTTTTGAATCCCTTTTAGTTTTAAATATCCATTTGCAACTAATGGGTTTTTGATCACTCGAAAGAGAGTAATATTATCTTTTAAAACAATTGACAGCAACAATATGGTAAAACGTTGCAAGGGATACCAACAAATCATTGAAACGATACCACATAATGGTTTTATGAAAATATTGGATCCTATGATTCTACTGTTAAAATCTTTTTGTGCAATATGATCAAGCTCCACAGTTTATCAATTAGTAATATCACAGTATATTCTACCTGTTGAAGATACCTAGCATTTCACACTCTGTTGGAGACTCACTTCTCGGATAAGTTTAGCAAAATTATAGGGATTTTGCAAAATATACCCTCCACACTCATTTCTCCTTTCCGACTATTTTTTTCCCATTACCAGAAAAGGGATATTTTAGATGGCCGTTATGTATATATTTCTAACGGCTTGATTGCCTTGTTAAACTTACATATAGCTTTAAAGTATACAAAGTAAAGTATGAACAATTAATCAATAAAACTCAGTGTTCTAAATAGCGCGCTATAGCGTTTTTGGACCCCAAACGCTACGCTACGACATCAACATGCGCTATTTGCGCTACGGCCGCTATAGCGTCCGCTACAGCGCTATAGCGGTCCGCTACAGCGCTATTTGCGCTATACAATATGGGTTTTTTTTTATTTTTATTTTTAAGCAATTCATATGGGTTTTAAATAAAGATAAAAAAAATCTCAAACCGAAATTGAATTTGTTGCTACTTGCTACAAATAAATCAATTTGAAATTGGGAATAGAAATTGAAATTTGAATAGAAAAAAAGTCCAAACCGGAATTAAAATTTGAATAGAAAAAAAAATAGATTATGTCATGAATCATGAAACTTAAGATATTTTTAATTGGAAAAATCGATAGTTTATGATATTACTATGGATATTTTGAACCGCAATTTGGACTTTGTACGGGTTCAATATGAATATTATAATTTCTTAATTACTTTGGTGTTATTTATTGTTCTATGAGACCTTAGATAATGTTGATATTTAGTACAAATATTGAATATACGAAATGTAAAAAAAAAAACGCTATTTGGAATAGCTTCCGCTATAGCGACGCTATTCGCTATAGCTTTTTTTTTAGCCTTCCCGCTACGACGCTATAAACGCTATTTAGAACCTTGATAAAACTTGAACTCAGTTCAATTCAGTAAATTTTCATTACCTGCATTATGCTTAATTTGGTCTATCAAAAATTTTGCAAGCTTATTATATTGAGGAGTGGATTACGCTGGGATGATTAAAGTCCCCTTATAAATATAAATAAAAATTAACAATTTGCCTTCAATGCTAATATTTTTCAGCCATTCCCAAATATAAAATTATACTACTGAAATTTATTTGGACCCCTCCAAATTCAATTTTTTGGTTCCTTCTTCCATTTATATCAAATCAAAATGACAGATTTTATTTAATTAATCAATTAGCAATCAATGAGATCAGCAATCATGATATGATGTTCAAACAAAAGAAGGTATCTTTCTGCGAATTTTCTTACTCAACACGTGATAGAGTTACCAACAAAACAGACACAGGAAGGCATCTCAATCCAAAGAGCTAACCAAAGCAGTCGAAATCTTTGTATGTCATCCATTTGTTTAATTTAATTGTCTCAGACTAATCCGATTTCTTTTTTAATGAATACCTTCTTCTACTTGTATTAAATGGGGGTTGTGACTTGTGAAGCCAGCACGGGCCCTCTATAAAAAAAATTCCCATATATATTCATAAAAATACGATGATATTGGAATTTGGTAGCAGGTGTTTTTGGGTTTTTTGCTCCATATTATATTATTTTAAAGGGGGAATTTCACATATACCCCTCAAAAACTTCAAAATTACGTATTTCCCCCTCTAAACTTCAAAAACTCACAAATTTACCCATTTTATTGTCTTTTATATTAAAACTCATTCTAAAATTTTAAAATACCCATTTTACCCTTTATTAAAAGCATATAAAAGCCCATCAGACTCAAATTTGAATCTGAAGGGTTCCTCTACCGTCCGATCCGCACGCATCGCATTAAGATCTGTGCGCATCGCTTCAATATTCATGTTGATCTAGCACGCACGGATCTTAAAGCATTTTCGATCTGTGCGCATCACATTAAGATCTGTGCATGTCACTTCAATATGCTTGTGTGTTCGCATCAAGATTTGTGTCGATCTCGCGCGCACAGATCTAAAAGCAGTTCAGACGGTAGATGAACCGTTCAAATTCAAATTTGAGTCTAATGGGTTTTATATGTTTTTAATAAAGGGTAAAATGGGTATTTTATAAATTTATAATGAGTTTTAATATAAAAGACAATAAAATTGGTATATTTGTGAGTATTTGAAGTTTAGAGGAGAAATACGTAATTTCAAACTTTAGAGGGGGGAATACGTAATTTTGAAGTTTTTGAGGGGTATACGTGAAATTCCCCCTATTTTAAAAAGCGACATGCCAACTTGTAAGGATAAGTCCACATATCTAATCAAGAGAATTAGCCCAGCTGGCGCTTAGCAGTAAAATATGTTAATCCAGGCCCACGGGCCTTATAAAAGAAAAAAAGAAACAAAGGTGGGGGGAACAGGGTGCTATTGATGTTTGAATGGAAATGTTACATGTTGATTACTTTGCTCCAAAATCTTAATTTCTTCTCTGAGGTCATACCTAATTGGAATAAGAAAAAATTAAGAATTTTGGTGGATAAATGTAGCTTTCACAGAAAGATGCAATCGGTTTTTCTTATTAGGCATGACAGTGGATCAACAGAAGGTCCTCACCCCCAGCTGCATTTTGCTAAATTTGAATAGAATTTCAGTTTCATTTGCCACTTGGTAACGAAAAACATCCAAATACCAGAATTTAAATTTGATGAAATGATTGCAAACAATGATAGTAAGCTATGAGAAAGATTTAAAAAGTCATATATTCAAATCCAGTATTCTCAATTATGAACATTATTGGTAAGTTGTAAGTTCAATCAGATTAATCTGACCAACTCGACATATTTGACCAATCCAATTGAAAAATTAGATTGAGATCTTGTATGGTTAGTTACGGATTAAATTTTAATTAACTTTTTTTATAAACTTTTTAGTATGGATTTGAATTATTTTGCCAATTTGCTCACTGTTTTCTCTGAACCTCTTCTTCCCTTTTACAGTAAGTACTGTTATTGTTCGTAATTGTAATACGAAAATATGAAGAATTTTGGTGGATAAATGTAGCTATCAAAGAAAGATACAATCGGCTTTCACCAGCAGCTGCTTTTTGCTAAATTTTAATAGAATTTCAGTTTCATTTGCTACTTGGTAACGGAAAGCAAACAAGTGCCAGAATTCAAATTTGATGAAAGGATTGCAAACAATGATAGATGGATGCAACATTATTAGTAAACTTTGAGAAACATTTTGTAAAGTCATATATTCAAACCCAGTATTCTCAATTACGAACATTACTGATAATTTTATGTGAGTCTCTCAGTTGAGAGCTGCTCAACCAACTCTACCAAATTCTCCAACAGTAAGTACTGTTTTTTCCTTTTCTCACATTACAGTGACAATTTTATCATATGCGTTGCAATTAATCTTACTGAGAGAAATATCATTTTGCTACTCATACAGACATACAGTTTAATTACTCTCGTTTATTTATATATATATAGAACTGTACTCCATGTGTCATACACAGTTTGATTCTTTTTTTGTGCATGGAGACCAAAGAATTTAATTTAAGCACCAGACATGAAGCAGAGACTAATGAGAAGCAATTGAAAAATGCATGATTTTTTCTTGGCTATGGTAATGCATAGACCAGCCTTCTAATTATTTTAATTTTGTCCATGAAATGTACCATTATATTATTGTTCTTTGAAGTGTATTAATTTAAATTTTGTTGTTGTTAATTTTGTTACCATATTACAATTTGTTTAATGAATAAAACCTACGAAACTCACAAAATTCGACCACTTAAAAAAATTATATGGTTTGGATGGATTTGAACTTTGGTTGGTTAGCTACTACTTGGAGATATTATAATTTGACAAGTATGGATCTAAATACAAATTTACGCGAGATCGGATCAACCCGACCCGTTTACAACCACTAATGTGATAGTGGATCACTATCAATATGATGGAGATCACACACACATATATATAGTAAGGTACCAGAATGATTTTCTTAATGTTGTAAGTTGATCAGCTCACAATGCACAAATCATGGATACCAGTCTTTTTCCATTATATTAAAAAAAAAATAAGGAAAAAGGTTTCATAACTCATATCTATCATAATCTAGCGGCATGTAATATATGTGCAATATCTATTCTTACAAACTCTTATGATCATAAAACAGAACTAATTAATCCTAATTTCATACCACATTGCCTCCAATCTTAGTAGCTGATGATCCAAGTTCTACCTCTTCTTTCGCATCAACTATCTTATTTCCTTTCATATCCTTCTCATCCTCTATCACTTCCAATGGCTTCATGGTATAGAACCTTGCGCACAAAATATAGTAACCGAGATTGAGAACTTGAAGCCCGGTAACTAGCCAGTAATAATTGTCCAATTTGGCCTTGTTAAGGTCATCTTGAAGCCAATCTCCTCTATTCCTTGTATAGTTATTCACAATGCTCACCAGTGCTGTGCCCATATAATTTCCAATCGAAGCCGCTAGCCAAAACAATGCTGTAGCAGTGCTTCTCATGCTCTCTGGTGACTGATCATAACAAAATTCCATGTGACCCACTGACATGAATGTCTCGGCTAAGCCATGTATGGCAAACTGAGGCACTAGCCAGAAGACACTGATCGAAACACCATGCAAATTCATCGCATTTCTTCTCCTTTTTTCAACAAGTGCTGCTGACACATTGGATAACATGGCAATAGCAAGACCAATACCCATTCGCTGAAAATATGTTATTCCTGAAGGTCGTTTAGTAAACCGACGCGCTAGAGGGACGAAAAACCGGTCATAGATCGCTAGACTAATGAGCATGCTCAAAACGGTGAAGATTGAGAGTGTTGCGGCTGGGATTTGGAAATGACGGGACATGTGGCGGTCCATCATATGTGCTTGTTGTATGGCAAAGGTGTGGTTGTGAGATAGAGTAGTTATGAGGAGTATACCGACGGCCCAGATCGGAAGCATGCGGATTATGGATTTTAATTCCTCTACTCGATGAACGGTGGATAAATGCCAAAGGTTCGGACGGCCAGGGGGCAGAATGTCTCCCTCGGTCACTATGGCAGCTCGGTCAAAGAACCTTTAATGTCATAGAAAATAAAATTTTAGGATCATTTTCACGAAAAAAAAAAAACTAGATATTGAGAAACATTCCACAAGTCCGATTACTATAAGACTACAACCCTGTTAGTAACTTCATTTTAATTATTATTTTTACAATTTGATACACCGTTTTTCTATTGCTCAGTATCATAGTTGAGCAAAATCTTATTTGGACCCAAATAACTAATTCACACTTACTCAAGTTGATTAGTATGGAGAAGGCGGCCACCAGCAGCGATATCGGCATCAAGCTCCTTGTCTTGATATAGCATGTTTAGGTCATCAGGAAGAACCACTTTTCTTTTTTTAAAAGCAGCAACGACGACCTGAGCCAGCCGGGTCAAAGGGCTCCCGCCCGGTTTGATCTTGACATAGAGCGGATACCCGACCATGAAGGCTATGACAGAGAAGAACATGGCCACTGTCGGGATACCAAACCCCCATCCCCACCCCACATTGTCTTGTACATACACTACCACGGTCAAGGCAAGCAACACTGCAAGGCCCATGCTGAAATAGTACAGATTGAAGAAGCTCCATCTGTCACAGTGAAACAAGCACGTGAATTAAGTGTTCATATTTAACTAATTGTGCATTTAAGAAAAAAAATTTGTTTTTGTTTTGAGTTTTAATAAAGAGTGAAGTGTTGGATTAGTTCTCTTTTGTGGGGTCTATAATTTAATGAGGGAGATGTATGTACAAATGCTCTGGGGATCAATTATTTGGTGTAGTTACCTTCTGGTTATATATATATGCAGGTAATTCCATGTTTTTTTAACAATTAACTTCTATTCATGTGACCAGACAGAATTTTTTGATAACTTAATGATTGATATTGTGTTTAGGTAGTACAGTGATTAAATTAACTTTTGCTTGATTAGTTTATGTTTGGGAGGTGCGCAACCAGTGAATGCAGTGTATATGTCACTGATAGTACATGATAGGCAGACTATATAGTGAGTGTTTGTTGAACTAGAGTGTGCTAAGTATTGTTTATTATGATTCTGTGGACCTAATCATTGAATCTGATGGCTACTAATTACTATTATTATACTGATTAATTGAGTTGTATACCCTCTCTGACCAGTAGATTGCGTTCCATTCAGACCAAATTGATCAGCTCCAAATGGTACCACACAGGGCCGGATCCCACCCGAGCCAATTGCGGTGAAGAGCAATGAAGCATATAAAATAAATAATTGCCAGTCTGATGCCTTCTGACAAGTCTGGTTTGGAGCGCATTGTGGCGGGTGAAGGGATGGATACACAGCCGAGAGGGTTAGACTGATCATGCCGAGCTGGTAGATGATTGAACCGGCAGCTATTGTCCAAAAGCGGCCCGCAAAGGAGTCAGCCATTAAGGCGCCAACGAAAGGGGTCAGGCTTGCAGTGCCACTAAAATTTGTTAACGTGTTGGATGCTTCAACCAGCGGCATGTGCATCTTTTGTGTTAGATAGGTGATCATGTTGGCATTGAAGCCGGTTGTAGCAAACCGATCGCAGATCTCATTTGCTGTAAAATTAAGAGAAAAATAAGAGCTAATTTGAGGATGAAAACTCATTGATTAGCTATAATATCATGGCAAAGCTTGGTAACTACTTCACTGAATGTGAGTCAATGCTACATGCTACAATGATAAAAGCTCTGCTTTGTAGAATGAAATCAAAGAGACTTAAGTAGAGATTTTTTGGTGGATAAAGCAGAGCATAGAAGTACAATATAGGAGGAGACCCTCAGGGGAAATAAATAGCCTTTTAAGAGTTCATCAATGGAAAGCTTAGACTAACTAATACAAAGCATCAAATTTAGCAAAATTTATTTTTTGTTGAGAATATCATTTCAGTTTCTCTTCTTCATTTTTGTATAAACATAACTCAGACCAACCAGTATTTGCTAAATGATAAAAATAGAAATCTAGCAAGTAAACCTTTCACAAAAACAAATGTTGATCTGAAAATAAAAATTTCAAATTACAATGCAGTAGGAAATGTAAACAACTCCATTTATAGGCTAAATGTGATTCTAAAATAAAATTACCAAACTAAAATTTCTTGAGAATGCATTTATTTTCCCTTTTTGAGAAAGAAAAAAATGGTTATTAAGGTTGAACTAACCTAGTATGAAAGGCATGGTTTTGAAACCACCCTGTTTTCTCTGTTTCTCTTTTCCTCCAGCGGCCATTGCAAAGCAATGCATCTGAAACACTCCAATGGAATTGTTGAGAAATTAACCAATCTGGTTTGTATTTGGGGCCACTGCAACACTAGCTGTCTCGTGCATTTTGGAGGAATGGGAATGGTACCTATATATATACACACTAAGAGTGTAGTGTCTAGACTGCTTCTACAGGCCTAACATTCTTTCATTATCCCTGGGACAGGTAGATGCATGTTAGACCGGGTCTTTTGTCTTGTGTCACTGACAAGTAGGCTCATGTAATGAGGAAACAAGGCTAAATACTTACGTTATATGAATAATATGATATGTCTTTTATTGTCTATTTTATCATTATTATGCATTAATAATATAATTTTTGGGAAAATATCCTTTTCAATAATTGAGAATACAGAAGTTTAAATATATATACCAAATAAAGCTGATTTTTTTTTTTTAAAAAAAAAAAACATGAGTACGTATACAGAAAGTTAAAAAGGATCCATGAATGTTACATTCAAGTTAACAAAAGATTTGAGATCTTTCATGCATAGTTGATCGTATTCATGAGCCAAACTAACCAAAAAAAATAACAACTCTTCGATACGTATCATTCGAGTATTGTACTAGTATCAATATTGGATACGTATTCATTAAAAATATGGTTTTATTATATGAAGTGTCACAACAACATTTTAAATTATGAGACTCAATAACTTAGTTATTTTTATATATGCTTTTGTAAACCGGTTTTAGTTCAAACCCTGAACTTGTACAGTTAAAAAGTTGTTTGGCAAAAAGAAAAATTAAATGTTCTGGTATATATTCAACTGATTCATCACACCACGTGGGCCTTCTTTGATTTACCCTACAGGATTTTTGCGTCAGATCTTGGCCCTTTATGTATGACATTTTTTTGTTTATTATATTCTTGTTGCCTAGTGTTTGGACCACAGACAAAATTCTTTGTCAGTACAGAATTTAATCTGAATGGTGCATAGAATGTAAATTTGGAGTTTACGATGGGAAGGCTCTCCTATTGGGTTCCATTGAGTATTTTACAACACCACGCAAAGGAAAGGTGATTTTTTTTACTGCCGAGTAATTGGTGTGATATCAGTAGTCAGTATATACTATATAGTACTATGACAATGTTGGGACCGCAAGATCGATCTTTTAATGCCTTGTTTTGCATTGCATGGATGTCATGTCAATTGTCAGGTACAAAATTACAGAAAAATCCAATACTAGGTGGTAGATAATTGTCAGGTACAAAACGAGAGATATTTTCTAATTTATGTAAAACTTTTTTAAGTAAAGGTTAGAGATTAAATCACTCAGTTGTTTAATAATATCCACAGGGATCTTTATCTAAATTCAAACATTTGATTTTTCACACAGAAAATATTGTCTTTAATTATCAGTATATCAAATGATGTGATTCTTTATTTATGATGGATTAGATGATGATTTTGTAATTATGTACCTTATTATTTTTTTTATTTTTTTTCCACTATATCTTATAATTTTTTAATTTAGTAGTAATAAACATACCTACGGTTTTCAATATCAGAAAGAAAAGACCACCTATCCAAAATTAAAAACAAAATGGAATAGAGAACAGGTTAAAAAATCTGAATCAGTACTTGATAATATCAACAGCAAGAGATAGGAGTAGGTCCGATGGGCATCGGACCTAGAGTTAGGTTCAATTAGCTCTATCACCGTACGATTAGCATCAAGATCTATGCACACGGAAATTGATACAGTTTTGCATGGATTTGATGCAAAGCACACGAATCTTGATGCAAATCGGATGGTCATCACACCCATCGAACCAAAGTAGGTCCGATGGGCATCGGACCTACTCTCATTCCCAACAGCAATCGGCTCAACAACTCTCAATTTTATTTTTATTCTTTATTGTTTATTTTTTGTGCTCAGTGGACAGCATGTTTCGGGTCATTTCAGCGAGGAAAGATAAGCCACTACTTGCAAATAGAAACAATGTTAAAGGTCCAAGTGTTTCATTAAGTTTGCACATTATCATATGAAAATGTACTTGAAAACCAAGAAAGTTTTTAGTACGAACTACAAGAATCTATTTTATCTGCAAAGGTAAAAGTGTTTAATAGCATCGGTATCCTCACGTATACTTCAGCCAGTAATAACGATATCTTTGAAAATAATAATTTATGTCGGCTTATTCTCAACAATAGTCATTTTTTTCCCTTGCGAATAATAACAAATTCTTGTAATATACATTTTTTTTTACTCCTACGAAAACAAAGAATACATTGACATTTTTTTGAAACTAACATTAGACAAATAATTTTTAACTCAGAAACGGAAATAATAAATTATGTTTAAATAATCACGTGTTTAAATATTCATAGATATAAATACAAATTTTAAACTAATTATTACATAAAAATAAAAATTATTGATTTTAAATATCCAAAAGAATTTCCAACAGGATTTCCAACAGTTAGCCATTCACACAAATATGTTATTTTTTTCCCTTAAACTTTACATCATCATGGGACAAATAAATTAAAGTCCGTTTATGCATGTCAAGCCAGTTTATACTCGATCAATTTCATATTTATTTTTTCAAGCCTAACTCAAGAAAAATCGGAACTTACAAGATTAACACACAAATTAAAATATTACCCCCTTATAAATCGGGATGGTGAGACTAGACTCCAAATTCTCCGCCTTCTACCTCGCATTCTTCGTTATGTGTCTCCACGGGAAGGACGAATACCAAACGCAAAAAGACACAAATCGAAGGAGGAAATCCTTCGTTTATTTTTTCACGATTAGTTTTGGCCTTCTACTTCGAATCCTTCTTACTCACAAAAGAAAAATGGAACTGAGTTGGAAAATTAGTGGTTCTCACAGCGGTGCCAAAACCTGAAAGAGACATCAGTTATATATATGAAACCCTAAGAGGGAAGTGAAGAGGGAGCTGGAGAGACCGATCGAAGAGACCGAGGAGTTAAGAATTATTTGATTAGACATGGAGCGGTGGAGTTGTTGAGAATTAAAGATTGGAAAAAATTTGAAGAGGTGCCAAAAAAGTAAAAACCCTAACTAATAAGCATACACGATTCGAACAAAATACCGTGTATAGTTAACTTAAACAAGCATGGGTCCTACCAAAACCGTGTATACTTTACAAAAATAGGTGCAAAAAAATGAAAAACCCTAATTCAAAAGGGTTTACAAACATTCATTTCTATATAACCGTGTACACTAATTAATTTTTTTAATTTTTTTTAAATTCATGTTTGCTAACTAGTAAAGAATCATAAAATGAACTTCATACCAAAGGACCTTGCTAGTACTAATTTTATCAAAATTATGAAGGTTATTCACAACTTTTCTCAATCGAGGAACCTCCCCATAGATGTAATTTGTCTCACATCCATGCAAAGGTTCCTCTTCTAAGAAAAGTTGTGATTAACCCTTCATATTCTGATGATCGAAAACACAGTTGCTAGTTATTGAATAATATTGATTTTCCTCTTCTCTATCTGATTGGAATAGTCGAGTCTTATAGCTCATCATAGTTTCTCTAAGTGCCATCGTGTTAAACCTCGATAGAAAATCAAGATTGCACACGAGGGGGAAATGAAGCGAGAATGAAGAGTCGAAGTCTCGATCTACACCAATTAGAGGGAAAAAAAAGGCAATGAAGAAAGAATGAAGAGACAAATTAAGGGAGAGGGATGGACTTAAATGGTGTAAATGTGTGAAGAGGTGGTTGAGAAGTACAAGATATTATTGCGCGAATGAACCGTACATGACTTCTACTAAAAACAATGTTTGGAAACTAAGAAATATCATACACAGTTTTTTAAGGAAAGACAGTGTATGAAGTTGTATAACCGTACACGGTTCGAGATTATTAAACCATGATTAAATATTTGTGACACGGTTCAAAACTTTCAGACCGTGTTTGTATATTGGAGTTTTTTTTTGCACGATCGCCTCCTCCTATCACACACTGTTATTGTGAACATTAAAAACAACAAGTAGAAAATGATAGACAACTAGTAAAATGTGAAAGACAACTAGAAGAATATGAAATACAACTAGAAGAAGATGAAATACAACATGTACTAGATGAAAGACAACCAGTAGAACATGAAAGACAACATATACAAGGTGAAAGACAACTATAAGAAGATGAAATACAACTTAAAGAATATGAAATACAACTAGAATAAGATGCAATATAACCTGTAGTAGACGAAACACAATCTGTAATAGGCAAAAGACAACTTATAGTAGACGAAAGACAACCAGAAGAAGATGAAAGACAACTAGTAGAACGTGAAAGACAACTAGAAGAAGATGAAAGACAACCAGTAGAACATGAAAGACAACTAAATGAAGATGAAATACAACTAAAAAAATATGAAATACAACTAGAAGAAGATGAAATACAATATGGAGTAGACAAAAGATAACCATTAGATCATGAAAGACAACCAGTAGAACATGAAAGACAACTAGAAGAAAATGAGAGACAACAATTATAAGATGAAAAACAACTAAAAGAAGATGAAATACTACAAGTAGAACATGAATGACAACCAGTTCAAGGTGAAATACACCTAGAAGAATATAAAATACAACTTGAAGAAGATCAAATACAACTTGTAGTAGACGAAAGACAACCAGTAGATTATGAAAAATAACTAAAAGAAGATGAAAGACAACCAATAGAACATGAAATACAAGGTGAAATACAACTAAAAAAAGATGAAATACAACTAGAAGAATATGAAATACAATTAGAAGAAGATGAAATACAATATGCAGTAGACGAAAGGCAACCAGTAGAAAATGAAAGACAACAAGAAAAAGATCAAAGACAACTAGTAGAACATGAAAAAAAAACCAATACAACGTGAAAGACAGCTAGAAAAAAATGAAAGACAACAAGTAGAACATGAAACACAACCAGTAGAACAACAATGACAACTAGAAGAAAATGAAAGACAACTAGTAGAAGTTTAAAGACAACCAAAAGAAGATGAAAGGCAACTAATAGAACATTAAAGACAACTACAAGAAAATGAAAGGCAACTAGTAGAAGGTGAAAGACAAGTAAGAAACAACTAGTAGATGATGATAAGGACAACAAAATACAAAAAAATTAAAAAATAATTAAAAGAAGAAGAAGAAAGAACGCAGCATGTCAAAATCACCAACGTCTTTATCTACCCGCTAGAGAAAGCACAACATGTTAGACGCATGATATCCAAAAAGGATGTATGATCTGGCAATACGTAACTGATTTCATTCAGATTCGGCTGCTCATCAGCAGTATAGAAATCACTGGATAGTACATCGAGCAGTGTGTTTTAATTAATGTAACAATAAATTTGTTTAGTCTTACAAGAATAAATAATAACTATACCGTCATATGCTCTCTGAAGTCTGAACCATTCAATTAAAAATGTTGATCTAAATCTAGAAGGACTATCCAATGGATCAGTATAACTGGACACGTGACCATTCTCATTTTACTGTATTGTATTGTTTGAGTGTTTGGATATGGAGAAAAAAAAAATAGACGAGTATCTTATTTCTTTCCGCCATGTGGGACCTGTTGGCGCATGTGTGACTAGAGAAGGAAATACATGACACGCCGTGATGTAACGTGATGTGATTAATTTTTTTTTTACGTGACGTAATCAAAATAGTAGAAAACGGTCACTTCACACGAATGGTCACGTCACGTGTAGTTATGCCGCGACTACACATGGCGTGACTACACGTGACGTGATACGACGTCACGTGAAACTTTTTTTTTATATTTTAAAATTGTTGAAATTTATAAAAAAAATATCAAAAAAAATATGAAAATTATAAAAATTGTAAAATAAGTAAATAATGTTGCAATTTTTTTTTAGGAAAGGTGTTAGGCATCTGACATTACTTAATTTAATTAGAAAAAGTGAGATACTCTATGTTTCATACCGTGACATGACTAGTTCGCGTGACGTGACGTGACGTATAATTTTCACTCGAATGCGGTCACGTTACCCGAATGATCACGTCACGCGACACGCGAGTCACGTCACGTAATCGACTCGCGTGACGTAACGTGACGTGATGTTCCGTGACGTGACTGATCACGGTGTGACAAATTTCCTTCTCTATGTGTGAGGCCTGTATTTATATATATAATATATATATAGAGAATGGCTAATATCAAAACGTTTGTTCCTGGGCTCAGGAACAAACGGTTCCGTTCTCCAATTTTCGAAGTTCAAACAACAAATTCAAACCGTTAGATGTTCAATCTATATTAAAATGTGCTTGGAGACCAAATTTTACATTTTTTGGAATGTTTTTACTATTTATTAAGCTAGTTTGAAAACCGCTGTTTTTATGAAATTTCTGCAGCATTGAAAAACAGCGGTTTTCAAACTAGCTTAATAAATAGTAAAAAAAATCCCAAAAATGTAAAATTTGGTCTCCAAGCACATTTTAATATAGATTGAACATCTAACGGTTTGGATTTGTTGTTTGAACTTCGGAAATTGGAGAACGGAACCGTTTGTTCCTGAGCCCAGGAACAAACGTTTTGATATTAGCCATTCTCTCTATATATATATATATATATATATAGAGCTGGGCTATGGTGAGTTGCGAAGTAAGATGTCATTTTTACTTCACGCTCATATTTTTATTTTGAAAATCCAAACGACCGATCCGAACCGCTCAACATGTTCTCCATATTGAAATGTGCTTGGAGACCAAATTTTATATTTTTTGGAATTTTTTTACTATTTATTAAGCCACTTTGAAAATCGCTGATCGAATGGTCCAGAATTTTTTACTGTTTTTTACTGTTCACCCGGATCTGAGATTTTCAAAGTGGCTTAATAAATAGTAAAAAAATTCCAAAAAATATAAAATTTGGTCTCCAAGCACATTTCAATATGGAGAACATGTTGAGCGGTTCGGATCGGTCGTTTGGATTTTCAAAATGAAGTATGAGCGTGAAGTAAAACGACGTTTTACTTCACAACTCACCATAGTCAATCTCTATATATATATATATATATATAAGCTGGGCTATGGTGAGTTGCGAAGTAAGATGTCATTTTTACTTCACGCTCATATTTTTATTTTGAAAATCTAAACAACCGATCCGAACCGCTCAACATGTTCTCCATATTGAAATGTGCTTGAAGACCAAATTTTATATTTTTTGGAATTTGTTTACTATTTATTATGCCACTTTGAAAATCACTGATCGAATGGTCCAAATTTTTTTACTGTTTTTTACTGTTCATCCGGATCTGAGATTTTCAAAGTGGCTTAATAAATAGTAAAAAAATTCCAAAAAATGTAAAATTTGGTCTCCAAGCACATTTCAATATGGAAAACATGTTGAGCGGTTCGGATCGGTTGTTTAGATTTTCAAAATGGAGTATGAGCGTGAAGTAAAACGACGTTTTACTTCACAACTCACCATAGTCTATCTCTATATATATATAAATTGAACTGATCAAAGTACGAGTGACTTGAGCATCAATGAATTTTTGGTTGGGCTCAAGGACCACTGGAACCAGTCAAAGTGGTTGTTTGATGAAAATTAAATTTGGCTTCATTAATTTTGTTGGAGGTAATTCTAACTAACTTACGTTCATTTTTTTTCATGATATATTTGTTTAATAATTTGAAAAAAAAAAATATTTGCACTAGAAAGTTGAAATTGTACATATATAATCTTTATCATAAAAATAGGAATCCAACTCCGCTGCTTTTCTTACCCTGCTCTCCCCTCTATCTCTCTCCTCTTTCTCTCTCTACCACGTGCATCTCTTTCTCTCTCTACTTCTCTTTAAAGAGAGAGGTTGGCAGATAAATGCGAGCAGGGTGCTGCTTTTCTTTGTAGAAAAGCAGCGGAGTGAGATCCTAAAAATAGAGTGCGTATCAAATTTAAATATGAAATTGTACATATATTTTTGTTTTAATTCAGTCTTTCTTTCTTTTTTGGATTTTGTTTCATTTTTCTTTCTTCTTTGTGTCACCTATCCTCTCACAACATCACACACCACCGTAGGTTTCAATCTTTGTAACCCAAACACCTTGTAACCAGTCATGGTTAATATAAAATAAGGACTAGATCCTTATTTAGTATTCTATTGAACAATTTAAAAAATTTACGGTAAAGGTTTACATGAACCGAGAAATGAGAGGTAGTACAGTTAGCTAGAAAAAAGTCTAGAACTGTTAATTACTCAAAAGTCGAGAGTTTGATTTTCCTCACGACTTCACAGCTCTGCAAAGAATTTTTAAAAAAAGTGGTTCACATGAATCTTGTATCTGAATTCTTTTATTTAATAAAATATAAGATTTGAAAGTAAATCTCTAGAAAATATTAAATGAATTTCAAATTAGGAAGGGAAATGTGAAATTCCAATCAATATACATTTCAGTTGATAAAAAAAAAAAAAAAAAAAAACATAAGCCATGATTTCAAAGTTATGTCTAGAATTTTTATTTTCATGCTTCCTAAATCTCAAAATTGTTGAATATTTTCATACAAGTTTAATTTGAATTTTATATTTATCTTTTTTTGAAATACTGATAGTGGCTATCAGTTGTAGTACATCAAAATCAAGTATTACATGTCTATAAAGTAACCTACAAGTATACAACAGATATATGAAATAAAAACATGACAGCTACCCTTAACAGTGTTTTAACCATAATTGTGCTTCTCTGCCGGCCTGTGCCGCTACCTGCCTTGGTTCTGCCGTACCACCTTCAAAAATTATTCTGTTGCGGTTCTTCCAAATGTACCAGCAGCCTGCAAAGAATAGAACCCCCCAATTTTTGGTGTGTATCCGACCTCTGAATGCTTTTTGAGAGTTTGTGTACAAACTTAGTACCGAATCCCCCTGGTGCACTATTTTGTAGCCCACTATGGAAGAGAACGAATGCCAAAAAAAGACTGCGAAAGAGCATCGGAAAAAAAGATGAAATGCCGTTTCCAGGGGGCAGGAGTTACACACCTTGCAGCCCAGGTCACATTGAAAACCTCTGTGTGCCATTACCTCATGAGTAAGCAGCCTATCTCGAAGGAATAAGAACGCAAAGACTCGCACTGTTGGAGGCATTTTGAGCTGCCAAATGGAGTGAAACTTGCACTTGGTCTTTCTTGCCGATATCATCACCTTGTAAAAAGATTTGGCTGAGTATTGTTGGTTGCTGTTCCACCTCCATATCAGTAAGTCATCCTGGTGAGGTTGTAGGCAGACATCAGTCGCCAATCCCTGCTGTACCGCCATTTGTAGGGACCATCTTCTATTAGCCGGTAACGGTCTTTGAATGGTAGCCATGGTTGGTTTAGACCACGAATCAAACCAGTATGATATCTGAGCCCCTGCACCAATTCGCCAAGTTGTACTCCAGTCAAAGAAAGGTCTGAGCTTGAGTAGCTGCATCCAAAAGAAGGATCCCTTGCACCTCCAAATTCGGTGCTGCATTTGTTGACGCGTTGTCGAGTGTATTGCAGTCACAGTTTCAGTCCATAAGGTTTGAGGTTGTTTGTAGAGTCTCCACCACCACCGCAATAATAGAGAGTAATTTCGGATCATTAGGTCGGCCACCCCCATCCCTCCATTTTCCTTAGGCATGCACACAACCGGCCATTCAACTAATGGAACACCCTTTCTGAATTCGGTCTGACCCCAAAGAAATCGCCGTCTGGTTCTATCCAACCTCTTGATTACCCATTTAGGCAATAGAAAAGAGGACATGTAGTATATAGGAATGGAGCTCAAAACCGAGTTTATCAATTGTAGACGGCCACCTCTGGATAGTAATCGTCATTTCCAACCTTCAAATTTGGATTCAATTTTCTCGATTAGGGGCAAGTAGAGAGCCTTGTTAGGTCTTTTGAGAGTGAGCGGTAGACCCAGATAAGGAATAGGGAAATGGGTCAGGGAGCAACCTAGAATTTCCGATATGGCAGAAATTCGATCCTGCGGTATGTTAATGGGGACCCAGGAGCTTTTCTGAAAGTTGATGTCTAGACCCGAGATTGCCGTGAATAGCCTCAAGATAAGTTTCAGAGAAATTATCGGTGTGAGATCCGAACTCACAATGAAAACCGTATCATCGGCATATTGGTGGATGTTGATGGCCTTGGTTAATTTAGGGGTTATCCTGCTGCTTACTGATGCGTTAACCACTTTGACCATTTGTTGGAGCAAATCAACCGCTAAGTTAAATAGCATGGGAGATAACGGGTCCCCTTGGCGCAATCCCTTCTTATGCCGGAAAAATTCCGAGACCTTGCCATTCATCACTATGCGAGATGAAGATGTATTTAGTAGAAACAAAATCCAGCGTACCCATCTCTCTGGGAAGCCTCGTGCCAACATAACTTCTCGCAAATACGACCAATTGACCGAATCAAAGGCTTTCGCAAAATCGATTTTAACAAAACAAGCTGATTTACCAGATGTAGATATGTGCTCTAGCATCTCCCTTGTTGCATTGAAATTATCAGAAATTTGCCGATTTTGGATGAAAGCTGTTTGGCTAGAAGAAATCAAGTCTGGGAGAATTTCTCTTAATCGATTAGCCAATAACTTTGATAGAAGTTTTGGAATGAGATTCATGACACTAATAGGTCTGTAGTCCCCCACCTCTTCCGATATGTCCTGTTTGGGGATCATAATGATGTTTGCTCGGTTGATTGCCTCCATATCTAGCGTTTGATTGTAAAACTCGTGCACCATTGATATCACATCATTTTTAAGCAGAGGCCACTGTTTTTGCAGCAGCTCATTCGGAAGGCCGTCCGGGCCGGACGCCTTATTCTTGGCCAGTTGTCGGACTGCCATTTCAATTTCCTGCACAGTAAAAGGAAGCTCCAACCCGGTTAGGTCCGGGTTTGACGGGTAGATTTTCCGGGCATCGAAGGGAAGCACCGAATTCTGGATGCCCAACAGCCCCTGCATGTGTATCCTAAATGTGTCTAGTATACGGTTTTCATCCGAAATTGTCTCAGAGTGGATTTTCAGATAAGAAACTCTATTCCGATTATGTCTGGCGGAGGCCACCGCGTGAAAATAGCGAGTATTTTGGTCTCCAGCCTTTAGCCATTTGCACCGAGATCGGTGGTACCATCTAGCCTCAATGATACAAGCCAAATAATATGCCCTTTCCTTTATCATAATCCGAAATCTCCTCTCGTATTCGTGTAGGTTTCTTCTCTCTTCAATTTGATCAAAAAATAGCAAAGTTTTCTTACAGCACAGATGCTGTTTTTCGAGCTCATTGAAGTTTTGGTAGTGCCATT
Organism: Carex kokanica; assembly: GCA_025461125.1. NCBI lineage: Eukaryota > Viridiplantae > Streptophyta > Magnoliopsida > Poales > Cyperaceae > Carex > Carex kokanica. The sequence continues at coordinate 377,126 of JAJGRX010001358.1, read as the reverse complement.
CTCGAAGCCTCTTGTGCATCGAGCAACATCTGGCATCAAACCTTTGGAGAGTGTTTTGACAGTCCATGGACTCACTCCAGCTCTCCCGTATAATCTGATTGGCCTGCGGATGGGACAGCCAGAAGAGTTCCATTCGGTACTGTCTTGTGGGTGTTGGATCATTAGCACAGGACAGGAGTAAGGGGGCGTGATCAGAGACCTGAATCTCCAAGGCCTATAGCGTGATTCTAGGAAATTGTTGGGAGATTTCAGGAACCAGGAAGATTCGATCTATTCTCGAGTGGGTAGGTGCAGGTCGGTTGTTGCACCATGTAAATTTCCTGTTGCGCAACGGTACATCAATGAGTTGTAGTTCCCCAATTAGATCGTTAAACAACGACATTAGCGAGAAGCTCCGTTGATTGCCGGATCTGTCAATTAACCACCTAACGAGATTAAAATCCCCTCCTAGCAGCCATGGGTAACTGATGAGAGAATGCAACCGCCGAAGCTCAATTAAGAAGTCTGGTTTGAGGTCGTCTGTCGAAGGCCCGTACACATTTGTGATTATCACTTTTGCCCCCGAATTTATTTGTTGAAGCTGGACAGAGATTGAATGCCTTGTAACCCATGAGTTAAGAAGAAGAAAGCAGTGCTTCCATGCAATTAGGAGGCCCCCCGAGGAGTTACTGGCATGCCTCACAACACAGTTCCTGTTAAAGAAAGAAGGTAGAGTTCGGGAGTAAAAGTTCAAATTGTAGTCATTCCATTTTGTTTCTTGCAACATTACAATATCACATCTCGACTGCCTAATTACATTTTTAACTACATCACATTTTTTCGGGCATCCAAGCCCTCTAACATTCCAGGACAAAAGTTTAAATTTTTTGAGTTTGACTAACATTAGGAAACTGAAAATACAACTTTAACCCTAGAGGTATGAAAGACTTAGCTAGCATCCTCATCGGAGGATAGCTCGTCTTCAGAAGACAGCTCAAATCGAGAAAGGTCGGGGCCCTCCTCTTCTGTTCCCCTTGTTGAGGTGGAAGGCTGCTGAGTCCGATTTTGCCTTTGAGCGTTATCAGCTTGAATAGCCTCCTGCACATCTCTTTCTTCAACACCACACCCTTCTGCTATTTTAGAAATCAGGCCATAGTCTACCCGTACTTCGAAAAATCCCTCCGGGTTAAGTAAGAGATCGGCCCCTTCCTGGATTTTTTCCTTGGGCATTGTTTTTTTGGTATGTCGTGTAGTAAGGTCCTGTTGGGTCTTTCTTTTGTTTTGGCCCGCTGCAATCAAATTCTTGGTATATTGGGCGTTAGTAATTGGGAGAGGCCTGACCCATTTATATCTGTTAAGTGGGCCGCTTCTCAATGGGCCCTTTCCTTTGGCTCCGAAGACAAAACTTGCAGCATCTTTATCTGCTACGTGGCCTCCTTTTGGTTTAGGTGCAGAGGCCTTTTTGGACTGGTCTGATTTTGTCGAGGGAATCATCCTCTGGGTCTGTTCCAGAACTTTTGAATCTGATCTGATGCGGACAGGTGGCAGCGTGGTGTAAGAAGGCTCTCCACGTAAAAGGATCCTCTGTGGCTGTATGCGTTTCTTAGCTTGTTGTTGTTCAGTAGGGGTTGGCTCAATAGGACTCGGTTCATGAAATGGTGAATTGTCTGTGCCACTGGGAATCGGTAGAGTGGTATTAGGGAGGATTGTCGTCTTGAGGCGAAGGTTTTGTGCCGCTCTTCTGTGGCTCAGTCCTGTGTGGCCTGGTTGTGGTGGCCCAGTTGCAGTACCCCCGGAACCCGCATCCTCCTTACTTTTTGGGGCTTTGTCATATACAATCAGTGACCGTTCTGATTCTGTCTGCCCGGACTTCAGAAGGTTCTGATTCTGTATTGTCGGATCCCGTGTGTCCATTTCTTGTGCGGTCACCGCCGGGCACTCCATGTCCATGACCTCCCCGGATGCAAAGCGTTGAAGCTCCGGTGGTAGCGATTCCGCCGTCCTTCCTCGACAAAGCTCGCGAAGAACGCGTGAACTCATTGGTATTATTTCTGAGTGGCCTTGCATCATTTCATCGTCGGAGGAGGAAGATGAGGTCGGTGGTGGCTAGGGCCGTAAGTACTTTTTGGGCTGTTTGGGGAGGTCATCAGTAGAATACAGAGGGCTGCGCTGCCATGTCATAGTGTAGACTAGAATCGAGTGAACCATCCCCCCATCGTGCATGGCCAACTGAGATGGCACGAGGGAGAGATCATCGACACCGACCGCAACTATCCACGAGGCGATAGAGGCTGGGTCTTCCGGAGTTACTGATCCGAGATAAACGCCGAATCGGTTTACAGCATTGATGATGTGTTTTTCCCTCCAAAGGTGTGCCGGTACCCCCACTAGTCGGAGCAAGATTTTATAGGCCGGTATACTAATCTCAGCACCCTCCAGCGGACTCCATGGCTGAAAAGTTATACCCTCATCCCAAGCCTCTTGCGGCGTGGCATTGATGAAGGTGTCGGGATCTAAACCCTCAGGGAGCACTATGAGAAACCGAGAGCCATTTAGTTGGGAAATCTGGATTTCCTCTCTTGTGACCAGGTTTGTGCGGCAAGCATACCCCGCCACATTATCTATACTGAGATCCCACTCGAATCCCCTGGTGTGCATAACCACTCCCCGTTTGAGTCTATCAAGTTCATTGAAGTAGGCTTCATCTCTGTGAATGAAGCAATGTAGTCTAGGAGGTCTCTCCTGTGGCATCTCAGGCTCTTGAAAGGGAAATGATCCGGTGAGGAGGTCATCAAAACCCGGTTCGCTTCTTCCAGTGAGGGGTGGCTGCAATACTTTCTTGACCTGAGGAGGGGGAGGAGGAGGTACCACTTCCTTGTTGCATTTGGAACCGATGTGGCCGAAAGACCAACATTTGCCGCACCGTTTAGAGTTGCGACAACTAGCTGCTGAATGGCCCGTACGGCAGCAACGAAAGCATCTCCCTTTCCACTCCGCGAAGGTGTGAGATGGAGGGAAACGGAGTCTTGAGGGGCTGTGTGGAGATACATAGTAAACAGTCTCAGAGGATGGAGTTGGTGAGGGAGGCTGTGTGATAGGAGATGTTGGGGTTTTTTGAGACATGTTATCAAAAGAGGGTGCAGGTTGACGGAGGACTTGAGCGTAGGTGGGGCGTGAGTAGGGTTTGTAGAGGTTGACTTTGGGTTGGGGGGGCTCGCCGTGCCTCCAGTTGTTAGGGAAAGGGCGCCGTCTTCTTACTTCCTGCCAATCGCCATTGCCATCGCCTGGAGTCGCTCTTGTTTTTGTCTCCATCATTACCAAAAATGGTTATCACTGCGCAACAAGAGGCCCTCGTTGTGAGTTCATGGAATTACCAAAAATCGATTGAATTTTATATTTATCAAATATATATTTTGACTGTTTAGTTAACCACAAATTCAATTTCAAATTGGTTCAGGTTTAGTGCACACAAAAAATAAATATCAGAAAATACAACTATAATTTATTTTTTGTTTTAATAATTATTTTTCTAAGAAAATATTAGATAGATGTAAAGTTAGATATATATTAAATATATCTTTTGTTGGTGTCGGAGAATTAAGTCCTACTTTGAAATGTTTGTTGAATCCTACTTAATAATACACAATTAATTTTAAAATTGGTACCACTGGTACGCGGGGGTGGAGGCGCTACCAGCAAAAAAACTCGGTACCAGTTACAACTGGTAACACTGGTAAATCTACCAACGCTGTTTATGACAAAGCAAAGGTACCGGATCAGTACCAGGAGCTGCTGATGCGAAAAAGGAAAAGTCCAGGGGGTGTCTCTACAAAATTCCAACTACCTTTTGTTTGATTTTCTGTTTTTAATTTTAAAATTGTTTTAGATTTTTTTTTTTTTTTTCACATTCATTTCCTCTTTTGAGCTCAATTGTTTTGAGCATCTTTAATTATTGTAACTTGTGGATACAACTTTGTAACCGTATTCATAAATTATATATGGATATGACTCTTATTTTTCCTCAAAAAGACTACACAATTAAAGCAGTGGAGAACTGGTATTTGGTAGTTCTTTCTCTGTATCGGTCTGAAACAAGGAAACAAAAAAGGTGAATACATACGTCAAGAAATCAAACAATAAAGGAGGATATAATTGCCTAAATGGCCTCAGATTGCTAAAACCTTCTAGAATCACATAGGTTTGGAATCAGTACTATCTATATATCTTTCTAGATAATATAAGCCCATCACTGAAACAGACCAGTAATCAGTGCATGCACCATCTTATTTTATATATTATTTACCAGTACTTATTTTCTTTGTCATGTTTGACTGTAAAGCAATCAAGCAATCAAAGTTTGGTAGCTATGTGCTTCCAAAATGTTATATATCAATATATCATCCAATTTCTCCACATTTGTCATGTTTGACTGTAGAGTAAAAAGTCAGGTAAATTTCTTACTCTACACAAGTCGTCAAATAAAAAATAAAATAAAAATAAGATAGAGTAAGAGGTAAGTTAATTTACAGTAAGTTACTTTACTTTTCTAGAAAAAATAACTTACTTTGCACTTACTCTGTTCGCAGGATACACTGTAATAGATGTTCATTTTTTAGCATCTTACTCCTCCAATTGAATTAATTTAAATCATAACTTGAGCTACTAAACAAGATATTTACAAGAAATAAGATGAAATAAGTAATTAATTCTCTTCACAAGTCATCAAATGAAAAGTAAAATAGAAATAAGATAGAGTAAGAAATAAATTAATTCACAGTAAGTTATTCTACTTTTCTAGAAAAATTAACTTACTTCACACTTACTCTGTTCGCAGAATATACTGTAATAGATTGTAATAGATGTTCATTTTTCAACATCTTACTTCTCCAATCGGATGAATTTAAATCATAACTTTAGCTACTAAACAAGATGTTTACGAAAAATAACATAAAATAAGTAATTAATCCTCATTAACTTTATTCCGCAATCAAATATGACTATTTAGATTACCTTGTAGCAATTGCTATGAAATTCACAGCCCCTTAAATTTATGATCGAAGCTAATAACATCTATATTATTTGATCGACATACGAATAACTTTATAGAGAATCAAACTGCAAATCTAGGGAAAGTGATATAAAACATTCTAGTTCAAATATATTTGGCATAATCTAGAAAAAAATTAGCACAACCGGTCATCCAGAGATTATTTCATAAATAGAGAAAAAAAAAGTGATTTAAAACTTGAAACTGTCTGGAGACATTTACAAAACTAGATCAATTCGTCATGCTGACGAAGTCTTTACTTCAAATCAATAAGAACATTTCAGAGATATTGTTCATCTTTCTTGCAAATCAATAAAAACATATAATGTTTTATTAGAAAATTTTATAAACTTATTAAGTCATGTTGACGAACCATGTTGTTCTTATTCAAACAACTTCGAAATTTGAAAATCAGTTTTTAGTTTAGTGGCAAAAACACATGACTCTTATATGGAAAGTCATGGATTCGAAATCCAAAAAATGAGAAAAATTCTTTGTAATATAAATAGGAGATTGCAAATGTGTTAGATGGCTTAATTCTCAACTCATGATTTCAAAAACTTAGAAACTTATTCATTTGATGAGTCACATGTCTGCATTTCAATATTGTTGCAAGTAATATAAATTTTAGGATACTTTTATGTTTCTATATCATATTATCTTGATAAACATTTTAAATAAGAGTTGTTGATATAAGTCATTTTTATAATAGTATCAAATCAAGTCTCTTTATATAACAAAATTTGTATCAAAATATCATTAATTAGTCTGAAATCCCATTTAATAAATATAATTTCTTTCTATCTACTAATAAACAAATTGACAAAAATGTTATTTTTCTGAATAGAAAAATCAGTAAAGCTCATAAATTAAATTTTAGCCATTAAAACGTTGAAGTTGATTTTTTTTTTAAAACTTGAATGGACATTTAAAATATCTATTTCTTGAAAACTTTCGCTGGATAACTAATATTTTTTTTTAAATAAAAGGTGGAGGTCTTATATTACAGAAGATTTCTTCACTTTGTGAGTTTCGAACCCATGACCTTCCACATGAGAGTCGCGTGTCTTTGTCACTAAATTAAAAATTAGTTTTCATTAACCAACAGTCTTAAGATTTTTTTTTTCCTAACCAACTGTACTACCTCTCCTTTGAATGCACGTTTAAAATATTCTTGCTTGAAATTCTGAGATATAAAAATAAATAATTGTTGTGAGTCTATTTCTTTATAATTCTCGGCATCTGAATGTTATACAAACAAACTCAACGAATGATACTTTTTAAATGCAAATCCTCTATTCGCACAATCAATGGCTTGGATATATTATTTAGTATTTAGTATTTGAACCGCGGACTTAGTGCCGTGGCACGAGTTCCGTCTCTCTACATAGAAGTCGCAGATTCAATTTTCGAAAATAACATCTAAAAAATACTGGAATGTACCGACACCAGTGTAGAAAAATGCGGTTCATGCGGCTGCATATGCGTATGCGGTTAGCAACCGCATGGAAAATCAATATGCGGTTCAATATGCGGTTTCGCATATTCGGCTGCATATTCGGTCGCATATTACCGCATACCGCATATTACCGCATATTTCCGCATACTACTGCATACTTGTTTATATATATATGAATTCTCATTTTAAAATCCGCATATATAAGTATCGCATGAAAGCCGCATATGCAGCCGTATACTGTATATGCGGTATGCGGTGGCCTTCCGCATACCGCATGAAAACCGCATTTTATAATCTTGACCGACACACTTTAATTAAAAAAAATATCTTAGCATTTTATGGTAATAAATAGTGGTCTTTCGCATTCAAAAGTTAATAAAAAAAATCATGTCAGCGTCGTCCATGTTCAGCGGTCCATGTTTAGCGCCCTGCCCATGATTAGTTTAGTATTACTATTAATTATTAATAACCACACTACCAAGCCTACGGGCCTTTCAGTTAAAAATAATAATAATAATATAATAACCACACTACTTACCGGTATGTTTGTAGAGTAGGGTTCAAATATCTCATTATTTTTGTGTCTCAGTCATGTTTTATATTATTCTTTATTTTCAAAGTTCAAATAGTCGATTCAAACTGCTCAATATAATTTTCATATTAAAATGTGCTTGGAGATCAAATTTTATATTCTTTGGAAAAAAAAAATTTACTTTTTTTAGATGGGTACTATAAAATCATTGTTTTTGGATAGTTCAAATCTTCCGAAACAATAATTATTTTGTACATATCTAAAAAGAAGCAGGGTTAAAATGTCTTATTGTTTTTGTGTCCCACTTATACGCACATCATTATCTCTATTTTCAAAGTACAAAAACTCGATCCGTACCGCTCAACATAATCTCCATAATAAAATATGTCTAGAGAACAATTTTATATTTTTTGGAAATGTTTTACTATTTTTTAGATAGAACAAAATTAAAAGATTCTGGACCATCCAACGGTGATTTTATATCAATCTAAGAAAATAAAAAAAAATTCTAAAAATATAAAATTTGGTCTTCGAGTACATTTTTTAATATAGTTAAGTGCTAATTTAGAAAATCTCCTAAAATTTTAAAAAAGCAAGATTTGAGAATTTTGCTGAAAAGAGACGTTTTTACTGAAAAGAAAAATGAGACGTAGTTGCTAAAAAGAAAAGGACCGAAAGATGAATATAGGCTAAAAAAAATAAGAGAATATATGTTTGATTAAAACACGTCGAAGGCAAAATCTAAAAGCAAATCTTACAGGAAAAAATATGATTTTCCAAATATGAAACCAAATTTATCATGTCAGCTGAGATGTACTCAAACTGGGATTCTCATCTACATGGGATATCGGCCAGTGGCCACCACTTTTGTGTTGTAGCAATAGTGCATTATAACACCTGTCTAGCAGGACAAGCCGTCCAAAGGCCAAACTAATTAAAGCAACTCAAATTTATTGATCATCAATTCTCTCATTATCTGTTACGTGTGTGTGTGTGTGTGTGTGTGTGTGTGTGTGTGTGTCTGAGAAAATGCCAGTTGGTTGATGGGTCAAGAAATGATGAACATTAGCAACAAAAATTATATATATCATTTAGGGAAGGAAACAAATGCTCGTGGTGCAGATCCAATGATTGATACAAAAGTGATGGCGTTTGGATGACATCGACTCAGAGTAGTGGGTAGGCAAAAATTAAAGAGCAATAGAGCATGACACCTTTTGCAGACAGGATCCATTTTTTGGATCGCATTTAATTGCATTTATGGCGTTAATTGGGGAGGTGAGACTGTGACTAGAGTGGGAAAAACGTGCCGTGCCGTGATTAACACGCTGTGATTTTGGTCACGTGCCGTGCCGTGCCGTAACTAACACGCCGTGACTTTGATCACGTGCCGTGCCGTACCGTGCCGTGACCAAGTAATTTTTTCACGTGCCGTGCCGTGACAAAAATTATGAGGGGTGGTCACGGCACGCGAGTCACGCCGACTCGTGTGCCGTGACTGAACGTGCCGTGACCAAGCGTGCATTAGTCACGTTTGATCGCATTTAAGTTTTAAAAAAATACACGAAATGATTCTTTAAAATTCAAATGTTTTAATTGAAATTTAAATGTAAATATTTTAATTAAAATAAAATTATACCTTATAGGAAGGTATGTTAGTGTATTGCCTCGTGATTGCCGTGACTCCCGTGACTGGCGTGTCTACCGTTCTGTGACTCGCGTGTCCCGTGCCGTGCCGTAACCAAGGCAATTTCCGTGCCATGCCGTGCCGCGTCTTCTTTGCCAACAATTGGTCACGGCACGCGAATGGTCACGGCACGGGACACACGTGCCGTGCCATTCCGTGCCGTTACCGTGCCGCTCCGTGACGGAGTCGGCTCCGGCGTGCCATTTTTCCCACTCTAACTGTGACTGTGAGATCAATGCTTTCATTTTATTTTATTTATTTTAGGGTTTTTTATGGGTTGCTATGAAATATTGAATTTGTGGATATACTTGAACGACTAGATAGAATATGTTATGTGCCGTTTATCTCGTAATCATGAAGAAAATAAATTTCTTTGGGGAGTGTTATTTATTTCAGTGCTTAAAAATACTATATTATGGATTAAGGAGGATTTTTTTTTTTTCTTAATATAATTTTACCCTCAATAAATAACTTTATTTTAGCTTCAAATTAAGAGAGCAAACAAGCATCAAATTAAATATTCTGTACAAAAGCTGAAAAATTATATGCATAATTTTAGAAAAAAAAAATTAAGTAAAAAATGAAAAAATAGAAGAAAAAAAATCTTATTTCAAAGGCAGTTCCTCCTCACATAAAAGTTAAATTACTAATTCTAACAGTAATGTAATCGGAGTGATGTGTCTCAGGGGTTTATTAGTTGGGTTAATTTTTCTTTTTGGTTTTCTGTTTATGTTTTCTTTTTAGGCCAAGATGTAATGGACATTTTTTTTTTTTTAGAACCGCATCAGAAGCTGCACGGTTGGTTACAAAGTGATGTAATGGATAGTTGATAGTAATAATAATGGGCTTTTAGCCTTTTTTCTAAATAAAAAAAGAAGTAAAAACAGTAATGTAATCTTAATTTTTTTTTTATAAAGCAAGCCACTCAACTATTTATACTTTTATTATTACAAGAAAGGATTTTTCTCATTTGAATTTCTAACTCATAACCTCTCAATATAAAAGCTAATTATGTTAGAATATATAGTTATCTTGTGCTCTTGATTATGCCTGACTCATCCAAACACTATCAAACTGAATCATAAATAAATGCTTTTTAATATGTAAAATAAAAAACCAAAATAATGAGATCTCAAAATTTCATTAGGTGAATAACCAAGTCAGATTTAACAATTTTATATTTTGAGCACAAGTATTAGAAGGTGAGAAGCAAAATTAAGGTTTTGATATCAGTTTTAGGTCTCTTTCTTTGCTCTCTACGGTGAGAAATTGTCCAAATTACAAAAATATTTTAAAAGGTGAATCTGTACCAAAAAAAAATCACGACTCCACCCGAACTTTCTTGTAATTTCATATTGGTCTAAAATCTTTGAATATCATATGATAAAGGATCCGATTATAGATTTATAGCCAACAGGCCTGAATTTTTTTATAAACCATAATTAAAAAATTGATTTTTAGGAAACCAACATGATTACTTTTTTTTTACAAAAACCATCAGAACCGAAATGCCATTTCGGTCCAGAAATTTTTTTTTTTTTTTGGACCGAAATAGCATTTCGGTCCCGACTAGTTTCACAAAAAAAAAGATGCGAAAAGCTGTGAAACTAGTCGGGACCAAAATGCTATTTCGGTCCCAAAAAAAAAAAAAAAAAATTCAGGACCAAAATAGCATTTCGGTTCTTATAGTTTTTGTAAAAATAAAAGTAATTATGTTGGTTTCCTAAAAATCAATTTTTTTAATTATGATTTATAAAAAAAATCCAACAGGCCTTTTCAAATATCATTCGAAACTAGTGATAACATATCCTGATTTCAAGCTAATGATTAAACTATCAATAATGAAGTACTTAAACCATGGATAACAATAAAGGAATCTGACCTGGCATGTTGAGAAAACAAAGGGTTGTCAAAGATATTCTTTTTAACCATTTACTCTATCTGTATCCAATTTGATAAAACAGGTATGGATAAAGATATTTTTCGTTAACTTAACGAATAAGGGTACGGGTTAAAAAAATAATTAATCCATGGTTATTAGTATTACTTGCTATATAGTGCTCAAGTGTTGGTCAAAATAAGTTAAAAAATTGGGCTTCAAATGTACTGTACTTAATTTCAAAAGATCAAGGAATGAACATGCTGACAAATCATCTCAGTTTTAACCTATTTATCAGTGGTTCGTTACATAAAACTACAGAGAGAATATATTGATCTTATATGTGTTGAGATCAACAGTAATGGAAGCCATTACAAACTTAATTCAACAATAAGTTGACATATCTTACAACTTGATCTTTCGGTGGAGAACTTAAAGAGTAATGGAGCTTCGTTTTGATCAACTTATTGTATCAGTACCCTTTCTATATATTAATATAAGGCATTTGCTTCGGTGGATATAAGGATCTATTTGTAAAATGAATATATTTTCATTTTCAAAGTTCAAATAGTCGATCCGACCGTTCAACATTATCTCCATATTAAAATGTACTTGGAGGTCAAATTTTACATTTTTTTGAATTTTTTTACTATTTATTAAGATGGTTACAAAATCGTTGTTTTCAGACCATTGAAAAACAGCGATTTTGTAACCATCTTAATAAATAGTAAAAACATTCAAAAAAAATGTAAAATTTGACCTCCAAGTACATTTTAATATGGAGATAATGTTGAACGGTCGGATCGACTGTTTGAACTTTAAAAATAAAAATATATTCATTTTACAAATAGATAGAAGCATCCCTCTTAATATAAATGTGACTTTACAACTTCATAAACAATCAAAAGAATAAGGACACACGAGGATCTTAGCTTTTTGTAGGACTTCAAATTATTTTTAATACGAACACTGAACATACAACTTTCGGACATAAAATAACATCCAACTTCTAACCGAGTGCCAGCGAATAAAATAAACATTGTCCTTTTAGGGAATTTTTTATTGGTAGAAATTAATGAAAAAGAAGCGAGGGAAATAGAAAGAGTACATGAGTTGTAATATTGGTAGAAAGACCGGTAACATTTTTACCGGTCTAAAAAATCAAAAAGTTTGGACCGGTGGAATTCTACCGGTCCAAACTTAGTTTTTCTTTTTTTAAAAATCTGATGTATAGATGGAGGGAATTCTTATATTAGATTTTTAGTAAAATATGAAAAGAAATTCAAAAATAGATATAATGTTTCTATTATATCTAAATTTTAAGATACTCTATTTATTTTTATAAAACAAATTATATGTTACTAGAAAAAAAAACTTTTAGACTGGTAAGAATTTTACCGGTTTTTCTACCAATATTACAACTCATGTACTCTTTCTATTTCCCTCGCTTCTTTTTCATTAATTTCTACCAATAAAAAATTCCCTCCTTTTACACTGAATATCAGGGGCAGACCCAGATGGTTCCGGGGAAGCTGCCCCTCCTTGAATTTTGAGTTTTAGTGGAGATTTATCGGTTCTGACCGACTTTGCATCCCTGAAATTTTTGTTGCCCCCTTTGGACGTTTGATTTGTAATTCGGATTAAATTTAGAGTTAAAATTGAAATAAATTTGTTGAATTTTGATTGATAATTAGAATTATAAGTCAAAGCATCAGAAATTACAAGTCAAAGCATTGGAAAATATAAGTTAAAATATTATTTTTTATCGAGTACCCAATTGGTTAATGAATTTAAATCCGATTAGGTATTTAAATCCGATTCGATATTTTTTTGTCTCCTGACGAAAATCCTGAATCCGTCCCTGCTGAACATTCAATTATCTAACCTCTACAAGAAATTTTTCTTTCAAATTTCTCACACGGCTAAACATTGTCCTTTGCCACTGTAACAAAAATTGATTGTTAATCCGTGACTTAGTTTTTCAAGCAACAATGTACCAAAGAATATTACAACCGCCCACAGGAACACAATAAATGCTAAATTACAAAACAATTTCAGACAGCCGTTCTACCTTCTTATCACCTCATAGCTGCAAACAGCCAAAACAAAACTCATGGCCTACATTTTTGGTACCGGGCCGATATAAAGGACCTAAACCAGTATCACGTGAGTGATATATAGTCAAAATCATCTGACAATGTCTCCTGCATCATTTTCAAACAGCTAATCCGAAATTGCTCATCCAAAAATATAATAATACAACTAGATGTAGATCTCACAGATCTAAAGCATATTTTATTTGTTTCTAACCAGAAATACCGGAGTACAACACAATGTATTCTAACATCAGTCTTCTTACAAAATATATAGAATGTCATTGTCACATTTCGGTGATTGAATCATTATGTACTATAAAATTATGAAAAAGAAATTTTGTCTGGGGGCATTTTGTCCTCAGACCAGAGCATGCTCCATGTCATCTCTATTCATACCAAGCGCAAATTCAAGTGTCACTCAATTCATATAAATTTCTGTCAAGTTATAAACTTGTACAAAATTAAATTTGTGTAATATGCACTTTGAATGTTTTTACAGAATAATGTGGCGCGCTCTAGTACATTATTGTTAATATCCCTCTATAATTATTGTAATGTGCACTTTGAATGTTAATATCCCTCCATAATTACTGTGATTGGCCAAATGGGACCATGCTACCAGTTAATATCTTACCTTTTATCACTAACCAACAAAAACTTCTATTAAGGAAAATTATGAAGTTTCCAAATCATACCGCACTCTTACTATTATTTTTATTATCCTAAAATTCAATCAATCATGCATATAAGACTTATCAATACGAGCTCCTTTATCAGTAATCAAGTTTTTCCATCTCAGACCCATCTTGTGCAAATGCACCATGATCAAGTGTTCATTGTGAGCTGTGCAAATATATTTGTGGAAAGCATATTTGAAATTAATTAGGTTTGAATCATTATGTAATATGTACTATAAAATTATGAAAAATATTTTTTGTCCGGGGGCATTTTCATCCTCACACCAGAGCATGCTACATATCATCTCTATTCATACCAAACCCTATAATCTGCAATTTATATGTATGCATAGTGCCTAAGGGCTTCTCCTAAAAAAAAAAAAAATGTATGCATAGGGGTAGCAGGATCCAAAAAATAGGGCCTTCGCAACTGTCACCAGGGAGACGGGCTGGAATTCCCACCAAAATTTATCACTAGGGCTCTGTTCGGCAGCCATATTCCTGCTGGAAATTTGTTGGGTTTCAATTGGATAGGATCAAAATCCCGTGGAGCTGTTCGGCAGCCTTTTTTTTTTCCAAATATTTTCATGGGAAAATTCCTATCAATTCTCATTTGCAGTGCAATTTGTTGGTTTAAAAAAACGGAGCCTGGAGTGCATTTTTTTCTTCCCATTTCTTCTCTCTAGTTGGGTCCACACTACAAACTGAAAAAAAAACATTTTCTTCTCTCTCACCCACGTGAACAACCCTTCTTTTTCTTTCTGACTTTGTCCACTAACACTCTCACTATAATCTATATATAAGGTCCTCTCTTTTGTCTTATTTTCTATTGTGGGATTAATATTATGGTTCGATCCGGACAAACGTTTTTTTTTTTAATCACATATTTGAATCTGCCCCCACATGTTAGTTGCTATATTGAATACCCTAGCACATATTTTCAAAGTTAGTTGCCACTTATATTTATAAATGTTTATAAATAAATATATTATAAAATAATAATTAATAAGTAATGTTTATATATATTTTTAATTACATATTTTTAAATGTTTGTTTGTTTATAAATATTTTTAAATGTTTATTTTTTTAATGTTTTTAATTGTTGTTTTCTTATTTTTTTAATTACATATTTTAAATGTTTATTTATTTTCTTATTATTGTAATTACATATTTCAAATATTTATTTGTTTGTAAATGTTTTTTTATTTATAAATAATTTCTTATTTTATTTGTACCCATTTTAGTAATAATTTTTATTAGAAATGTTTCATCTATTTAATATTATTATTTAATCAATTTTATTTAATTGCATTATTATAATTTTATTAATAAAAATAATTGTATAATTTTAAATAATTAAGTAAAATAGAAATATTGTATTGATCACCACAATGATTATTAATGTAGAAAGAAAATAGAATTTCCCATAACTATTCCCACGGTACAACCGAACACTCATTCAGTACATTCCCATAATTATTCCCGTGAATACTTATGAGTATAGGTTCCCGCAAATAAAAAAGTTGGTTCCCGAAACCGTCAAATCCCATCCCGCACAATCCCGTGACAAACGAACAGGCCCTAGGTGTTCGAAATTCTCCAAAAGAAGCCTCAAACTGTTGAATTCCTTTTAGTTATTATTTATCGAAGCAAATGTAATCAGAAAGCTTAATACACCAGGGAATTGCCGTATATTATCCAAAATTTTCTAGATTTCCTACGAACAAAATCAAATGTCTCCTATCTCGGTCAAGAGTCGTTGCTAATATTAATACTTGACAAAGCCTGTTTGTTTTGGTGATTTACCAAGAACCACCTCCAAATCTCCTCCATAGAGAGAGAGTTGTTTTGCTAAAGCAAAACCGCAAAACATGCCATCTACGGCCGCACTTACAATACCGCCAGCATAACCTGCACCTTCTCCAATTGGATACAGCCCTTTTAAAGACTTGCATTCGCACGTGTCGGCCTGGCGTGAAATTTGCACAGGAGAACTCGTCCTTGTCTGTACAAGTAACAGAACTCAATCAGATAATGGGAAGAGAATCACTGTAAAAGAAAAGTTTGTTGTTTATCATTTTATCTCGGTAATTATAAATGCATAGACATGCTATTTCTCTTATATTTTATTAGACCTCACAGAATTGCACGTTAATTAATTAGTACTTCAAGATCGATCAACTTTTATTAGTTATCTAAGATTTTAAAAATTTACCTCTACACCATGGAGCAGTGCATCCTTTGTTATATAGCCCGGAAGCTGAAAATTACAGAATATTGATCAAAGGACATCATATCCCAAATCTTAGATATTCAAAGAGAATTTTACAAGCATTTGGTAATTGCAAAAAATGTGAGACAAATTGCGTTAACAAAAAAGAGAAGTGCTTATGTTTTAGGTACCTCTTTGTCAAACATTTCTATGGCACGTTGTAAAGCTTTTGTTATATTAGCAGGAAACAAATCGTGTAGTCTGGATGCTTTCACCCCCAACCTGTAACTTGATGCTGGTAGGGACGTAACTGATATGTGGAAAGCATATCATCCAAAAATGAAAAGGTCAAGTCAATATGACAGTTTTCAAACCAAAGTGAAACGATTTTGAAAAGAAAAGAATAATCATACCTGACAATGTCTCAGCAAGAAAATCAGGTACACATTGTGCCGGGACAACAAAATTTCCTCCCCCCATCTCAGCTGCCCTTTTCTCGAACTCTCTCTAATTCAATAACAATAAGAAAATTATAAACAAATAACTGCATCACAGGTATGGTACAGATAAAATGGTTAGAAGACTTGACTGATTCGGTACCAACAGGTACACAGTCGACACTAACCAGTACCTTCATAATAAGAACCTGTATTTCAAAAGTGGCAAGAGTAATCCAAATTCAAACATATTTTTCTTTCCAAAGTAACCAAAATTTTAAGGTCCTTGCAAATAACACCCAACGTTTCTCATGCTATTCTCTGAATCTCTTATCTTTTTTTTAGATGAAATATAACAAATTTGAATATTGGGCTCCAACTAAATTCGAACTACATATGAATCAGTTTCCCTGAGATAATATGCAAGTATTAGGTAAAATTTGGCGATTATTTTCTTTAAATTAGTTTCAGGGGGGGTGTAATTTGCAAACAATGAAAAATATTGGCTGTAGAAGACAAACAGTTCAGTTAAAAATATCTTGTTGCTTGTAAGAAAATAAATATAAACTACCTGGAATTCAACACCAGCAAGGGGCCCATAGGATCTAAATGAGTCAAACTCGTCAGAAGAAACAGTGACAACTAAAGCTGAGTTGGCCCATTTTGATGCTCGACGAGAGAATGACATGCCATTGATGCAAAGTTCAGATGGATTTGTACTCGTTAACACAACCTGACAGGAATTCAAGTTATTTATTTCGCATATAAAGATTTAAAGTATCGTTTTACCGGTCCTTCCACCTTTATTTTTTATTCAGTGCTTTCTCTTCAACTCAACTTAATTTAAGTATTTTGTAAAACATTCATGGAATTGTTAGTTAGCATGAAGCAAAATGCTAGCAAAGTTTAAACCAAAACCTGACTGATCTCCTCATTGGTCGAGAGGATGAACAAATTTCAGTTCTTATTACACGGAGATGCAATTATAAGAACACAGTGATATATTGCCTTGCTTTTATTATATTAGCATCGGGAATTATGTTAGTTTTTATTTTTATTTTTTTTCTAAATAGTGATATGGGCTAACTGCTAACAGTAAACATTGTTTTCTGGTTTAGTCTTGAGATGATAAAACAGGTTCAGTAATGAAAAAAGATATTATTTGGATATATTTTCTCACTGGAGTTTTATTAATTACAACTGCCTAAAATTGGATGTATACTCTAAGCCAAATGCTGACTCCTAAACCCAACCAAGCAGTATCATGCCAGATCTCACAATAACACAGTCTCATTACAAAGACTTAAGAGGACTTTATTGCAATATCAAAAAGATCAAAAAGAGGGAGTGGTGAGTCATACCTGACCACCAGGACACATGCAAAATGAGTAACAGCTTCGGTTTTCTATTCCTGTCTCATCACCACCAACATTTTTTGCAACTTTGTAATCAGCAACCGGTATTCTACCACGCCCACTTTGTACTTCACTAGCCAATTCAGAGTACTACAAAAATATAGTTAGATATAAAGTCATATTAGAATTGTTATTTCTGAATAAAATAAAGTTGAGGGAGGAGTGGTAGTGATCTTAAAAATAAAAATAAAAAAACAAAAATAAAACTCTGGCTATCATTGCTAGAGACAATCATTACAATAAAAATGAACTAGGTAAGATAAAGAAATGCCCACTTACACACTCAATTCAATAATCACAACATACTATTAGAACCTATATGTGTGGCATGCCTAATACAGGGACTAATAAAACTGACCCACTCCATTTAATAAGTTAGTTTCAGTTTTTCTTTTCATTTGCAATCACCAATAATCAAAGGTGATTTTTACAAGACCAGTACTAGTTTTTTTGCTAAACAGAACCCTGATTCTTAGGTACTTACTTGAATATTGTTTATCAGTTCTTGCGGGTGCTCAATCCTCAATCCAACCTGCATATTTAAATACTAATTATTTTTCTTGATAGAAGCATCTAATAAAACAACATCTTCATACTTTTAAAATTAATTGACTTAAATATACACAAATGCAATACACTACCGCGAAATTTTTCGGAACCATCTCAATATTATGTTGGAGTAGCATGTTATATACATCCCGAGCTGAGTGGCCAACAGCTAGTACAACAGCATCAAACAATAATTTCTCTTGATCAGAACTGCGACCCAGCTCATTTTTGGAATTAGAGACCACAACACCTTTAACTTGGTTGTTTTCAACTACAAGGTCATCTAATCTTGTGTTGAACTTTATGTCAACCTAGATACATCAAATATTTGAGAGAAAAGGCATCAAGTAAGAAAAGAAAGAAGATGGAAAAGACTTTGCATTTACATACAGAATTTCCAACAATGGAAACTTACACCCAAGTCCAGTAAATAATGCCGAAAATTTCGGAGCAGCGGAACTAGCTTATCTGTTCCGAGGTGAGGTTTTCCATCCACTAAAATGTTTGGTGGGGCTCCAAATTGAACTAATGTTCTTAAAACCTGGAATTACAACACCAGCATAAGAAGCACGCATGTACTTATCAATTGAACCCCTTCTTTTGTGAAAATCAAGCAACAATTTACTGACTTTGGAAACAAAAAAGACAGCAGTTTTATCATTTGCAAATAGTTCCATACTGTTCAAAAGACTGAAAACTAAAGTGAAGTCCCCAAACACCTGACAGTGTTGCCCCTAATTTTTTTCTACAAAGGAACAAAATTTAAATAATTTAGATAAGTTAGGGGCACAAGCTAATGTGTGAAATTGTGGTATAGAGAAGTATGCTAGAGTTAGGCCGCAACTGTAAACGGAGTCCTGAATTTACCTTTATAATCACACTAACCTAATATTCAGTGTATTATAAGAAGAAGAACCTAAAATATTAACAAATATCATAGGAAGAAAGCAAAGCAGAATATAATAGAAAGGCCTTACAGCTTGGACACTATCACTATTTCTTCCAATTCTTGTCACGAGCTTGCCATCACTCCACGTACCTGCACCACCCTGGTTTGGTTAAGAGGCTTTTAATTACAACAAACATACGATAAAATAGAAACAAGAGCAGCTCTTATAAGCATTAATGTTATCAATTACAAAAAATCATCTGTGATAGTATCAAAGTCCAGAGAAAGGTCTCTAGACTGTATATTTAGCATTACACATCAATAATGGGATAACTATGAGAAAATAAGGATTCAAATTCTCATGGAAAAATTAACTATTCAAAACTTTAAATAAATGACAATGTAAATTATGTCCTTAGCTAAATATGCAATGATGCATTATTGTAACTTCTGGCACATGAAAATTTAAATACATTTTCTTTAAGGTGTTAACGGAATATGGATAGAATATTTTAGATATATTCATTGTTGTCCTTAAATTATTCTGTATCTCATTATTAGCACAAAACAATTTGACAGGAATTCTTGTTTTCTTTTCTTATAGAAAAATACAGGGCAGTATCTGAAATTACCAAAAATAAAAAAGTAGGGTTTTGGAAGAATATCTTGATAACCTGAGGCTTTTTTTTCAACTACTTATTGAGGGCTTTTTAGCATTTAATTTGTAAAAAGAAAAGGATAACATACCTCTCCAAAACAGAAATTACTCTCTGATGAAAGAACTTTTCTGACTACTAAAGCGCCAATATCACGACCTCTCTGTTCAACTGGTTGACCCCTTTCGATCAAAGTGACATCAGCACCAACCTCGGCTAAAACAAGAGCAGCAAATAGGCCTGATGGCCCGCTTCCTACAACTGCCACTCTTGGCCTATTTTCATATCGAGCAGACCCATTAGATGGGTTAGACCCGTCAACCTTGATCTTGTCTTTGTCTAGCATGTCAAGCAAACCAGTGGGGGCTTTTGTGTCCTGCATGTATTCAATTAAGCCAAGTTTTGGTTCTAAGCGGGAGATGAAGTCCCAGGTTCTCGGTTCAAGGTGCAAAAGCTTCTTTACATCCATGTCTACAGTGTAAACAAATGCCGATTCCTTCAATACCTGATTAATATTTAGTTGACAGTAACCACTGTAAAAGTTGCAGAATATTGGCACAAACTATGCATGAAGTTTTGTAAAAACTTTGAATTAGACCTCCAATAGTTCAGAACTTTAGCTAATTAACTATGTTGAGCATTTAATCAACTGAGCAGCATTTGATCAATAAACCAGTTGATCCTAATTCTTCTCGAGTGTGTGCCCATTTGGTAGACTTAATGAGAATAATTGAGGCTAAAATATAGTAAATTGGTTCTGAGAGATCACATTGAAACCAAATAAACCAAAAGTAATGAAACCTTGAACAATGCCATAACAATACTATTTTGTTAATTTTCCTTATTTAGATATGCCATCTACAAATTCACACTTTGGAATGTATTTAGCACATGTATTCTGAAATTGCGGCTTTATTTATTGTTTCACAGTACCTTTCTTGCATCAAAGGATTTCCTCAAAATTGTGAAGGCTTCTTCAGGAAGCATCGCAGGAACCTGAAACAACACAAGTCCCTCATAATTAAATCCCATTCAATTCAATAACAAATTCAAGGCTTTCTCAAAATTATGCCAAACATTTGCAAATAACACCCAATAATTTACTTCTTGCAAACAACCAAGGCAGGTTAGAATGTGCTGCGCTCAGGGAATTATACTATATCCTGCCAGTAAATTTTATTTGCAAATAACACCTTTAAACTTATTCGATGGAAAGAGATATTCAATTAAATGGGACCATTTCAGCTCTACCTGTAATGTGTCCTGCATATTCTCCCAATTAATATAATTGAGCTGAAACTAAGCAAAGAATATTCATATGTTCAGTTCCAAGCTTCTATGCTCTGGGTATAAAATATTTGGTTGGGTCTGAGATGACAAAATCAGGGGCAATTTAGTCAGTTTATAAACTCAGCTAGTTTTGCTTTAAAAGGTGTGGTGTCTTTGCAAATAGCACGAAAGAAATGTTTAATGTTCCTAGCATATATAGAGTGCCTGCCATCCTTCGCAAGTATTGTAAAACTCTGGCTTTATTTCAAAACTCCGTTTGATTAATGAATGTAACTTACGGGGAATTCGAGAACTTTAGCAATGGCTTCGAGCAGTGGAAGTGAAAAACCAACGAAGTCCTTGCCAGGGTCCTTGTGAGCCGGTACGCTGAGCTTAGAAATCCTCCAGTACCCCTCTTCCCGATTCCGTATCTCTGTCGTTAGGAGGTTCTTCTTTATCTCCTCCAGCTTCCTCTTCTCTGACGGATACCTCCGCTTTCCCGTTCGCCTAGCACATCTGGTAACTGGTGCTTTGCGAGGAGCGAAGGAAGCATTATATAGGACGATTCTACGGTTGGAGATAGTAGGAGAGAACTGGAGAGAAGGAAGGAAACAGTGTGTAGAAATCACCATTGGAGGAGCAGAGGAGCAGCAGTGGATAGACTGAAAGTTCACACGAACGATATAAAAAAGCATATGCTCGCTGTCGGAGGTCTAAATGGGCCGGAGGATACGAAAATCTTGGCCCATTGTGCACTGGTTTGGCCCGATAAGGGCCTAGTAAGTGATTTCTTATCCGATGCTATGTTGTTCTTATGTGGCGGCTAGAGATCTCCACGACTTGCGGCGAGTTGGAGGAGGCGGCTCCTGTCTTAATATCATAGAAACTGCCCACCAAATTTTATGAAAATTATTAACTACGAATAAGATTTGTTGCAATCAGATAGTTACGTGAAAATCTATACTCAAAAATGGTTCGGTTAACTCTTCTTAATCATGCAATATCACCTCTACTATCAACCATTTTACTTATTCTCTTTTTATAATTATCTTGATTGGAAAGCTCATTTTCTTACTCTTTTTTTCTCCTCATTTAAAAGTGTTTGATGTGCCTGATGTGTAATGAAACGTTTTGACTGATGAAACACTTTTGTGATTACTTTGTAGTTCTCATGCAGTTAATTGTGTTATTCTATTATGCAAAGTTTAATATTTCAAAAAAAAAATTATTAATTTTTAAATTCGCTATATTTAAAATTTATTGATAAATTTATATATTTTTGTTTTACGTTAATAAACATTTTTTAGGACAAAGTCCAAAAACAACCTTAGGATATCATTTTTACTTGAATCATAATCAATAAATGTCGGCAAGTAGAGTGGGAAAAACGTGCCGTGCCGTGTCGTGACCAAGTAATTTTTTCACGTGCCGTGCCGTGCCGTGACAAAAATTATGAGAGGTGGTCACGGCAGGCGAATGGTCACGGCACGCGAGTCACGGCGTGACTCGCGTGCCGTGACTAAACGTGCCGTGACCAAACGTGCATTAGTCACGTTTGATCGCATTTAACGTTTTAAAAAAAAATACGAAACGATTCTTTAAAATTCAAATGTTTTAATTGAAATTTAAATGTAAATATTTTAATTAAAATAAAATTATACCTTATAGGAAGGTATGTTAGTGTATTGCCTCGTGATTGCCGTGACTTCCGTGACTGGCGTGTCTACCGTTTCGTGACTCGCGTGTCCCGTGCCGTGACCAAGACAATTTCCGTGACGTGCCGTGTCTTCTTTACCAACAATTGGTCACGGCACGCGAATGGTCACGGCACGGGACACGCGAGTCACGGCACGCGAAGGACACGCGTGCCGTGCCGTTACCGTGCCGTTCCGTGACGGAGTCGGCTCCGGCGTGCCATTTTTCCCACTCTATCGGCAAGTATGGTACACATCGAACGGAAATGATTTCTTTTCTTTATTAATGCTTATCCTTATCTATAAGGCCGAAATTTTTATTAATACCCTAAAAAAATAGCAAATATGTTCCCAAACTAAAAAAATTTAAAAACACCCTAACCGCCCTACGTTGGGGCGGTCTGTTACCTGAACCAAACCACCCCACACAGGGACGACCTGCTATAAAACCCCTATAAAAGTCAGTTTTTTCTCTCCTGCTCACTCACAATTCATTCTAACTAAAGAGATAGAGGAAGAAGAGAGAGGCGATTTTTTGAGAGATTGCTTGACGATTTTAGACAATAATGATGAACAGTAACAATCGAGGTAGATCGTCTAATCGACAAGTACCCAAAGGAGGATCAATAAGTGGTCGAGGAAAGAATGAGGAAAAAAAGAATTGTCAAGTATGTTTCGGGGATAAAAAAAGAACTGTCAAGTCTGTTTTATGGAGGAATTTTTTAGGCGACCTATTCGGTTTGAAATTTCAGACGATGATTTTGTGGAAAACCCCTATGGCTATGGTTTGGAAAAAAAAAAGGTTGATTCATAGACGCCAGCAACGGAAGATGATTTTGTTCCTTATACTTATATTAGTAAGGCTACTGGTAAGGCTAGCACTTCGTCTGTTGTGACTTATTCAGATCCGCCAACATCGGACGATGAGTTTGTTCCATGTAGTTTCAATGCTCGTTCTAAGAAGTAGTATTATTAAAGTTTAAAATTTGAATGAATTTTAGTTGGATGAATTAGGGCTGTAAAATTTTTGAGTTTATGTAGTGTTTATTTTGTGAACTTTATTTCATGAATTGAGTGTTTATTTTGTGGACTTCATTTCATAGTAACAGAACTCAAGCATATAAATTAAGTTAATCATCCCCAAATAAAATAGTGCACAACATTGCAAAATAAATAAGTTCACAAACATGCATCTAAATAAAAAAGTTCTAAACTTGCATCTAGATAAATAAGTTCATCAGCGACGACATCCAAACAAATTCAGTTGACGAGTTATGGGTCTGCTACCAGATGCTTATGCGACACTACCAGCTATCTCTGCCTGGCTAGCTTGGCTCCCATGAGTGGGTTGTTTTCTACCAGTTGCCTCAGCAACAACTTTAGCATTTTCTTTTGCATTGGTTTCGTTTATGGCATCTGCATTGCATTTCAATTCATCAATCATTGTCAGTTATTGAGATAGTAAAATTTAAAATCAAATATAGATTTTGTACAATGTTACATACCTGCTCGCTGCCTGTGAGAAGTGGAACGGTGAGCCTGATGTCCCACTCGCCTACCTTGTATCTGGTCCATGGTCATTACAGCACGCTTGTGTTTCCTACCTTGTCAGGTCTAAAATTAACAACGTACTTGAAAGTCATTTTCACAAACTCCATAGTGACATCTGGTCTACGGGTGGTTGGAATGTACTCACCTAGACATTGCCCTTCGAATTTCATGCTTTGATCACCGTACGTGACAACGGTCATAGCTGCACCTTTCTCCCTGTATTTTCCTAGTTTACACTCCACCCTTGTTGAAAACGTTTGATTCCTGGCCAGTAATTCTACGACTTTAGCACGCTGTTCAATAAACCATGCATTTTACTTATAGAAGGTGTCCTATACAATTACTGCCACGGGCAACATCCGGCTCTCCTTGAAGACATTATTCAATGACTCGGACCCATTTGTGGTCATAATTCCCCATCGGTAACCTCTATCACGGGCTTGAAATATTTTCTCATATGCGGGTGGCACTTGCAGATCTCTGGAATTATTTTTGCCCACCTTCAGTAAATAGGCATTTGCTTTTTGACAGTAATACACAAAAATAAAGAGAAGCCTTTATGTCAAATAAAGAGACGAAAAAATATAAGTAAATACTTCAGTAAAATTTCATCTAAAATATGTTAAATTTCAAATATAAAATAAACATACCTTAGAAAAATCTCTGAACATCTCTTCCACCCTTCTCGGCTTCTTTCTTCTGCAACCCATTTATCGTATCCAATATTTTTGTTTAGGTTGTCTGCAACGTGTTGCATACACAACCTGTGTACACACTCGTCGTGCACTGTCGACAATCCAAAATCGGTACGATAAAAAACATATTTGATTCCTTTGTAAAAAAAACATGTTCCCTACCACTTCTCTTCGTAAAAAGCTCATGAAAAACCCTCAATTCTCACCATCATCCTTCTCAATAATTGCAAAGGCCAAAGGCAACAACTGGTTTTCAGCATCATATGCACATGCTATCAACAGTCACCCATTGTGACGGCCAGACATGCAGCATGCATCGATACTGATGACCGTTCTAATGTATGGCACAACTTGAATACATAGACAAAAAGCCCTTGCTATGATCTTGAATTGTTTAGCTTCGGTGACATCGAGTACGCTGACATTCCAACATTCATACCTTGTGCCGGGATTTGTACTTGCTTTAGCCTGGAGCAATGGTGCAAGCAAGTTGTATGAACCTTGCCAACTATCGAACATTCTGCAAATTGCAAGTTCACGCCCTCTCCACAACCTGTTGTATTTTGGGGTTGTATGTTGGTAAATAAGTCTGACACTCCTAGCTACCTCCTTAATGCTCATCGATGGGTCATCTGTAATGTCCGTCTTAATTACATCGGTGATGTCGTAAGTTGTGCATGGTCTGTCCTTGATGACGCATACTTGCATGTATGAGGTGGTTCACACTTCTTAATCATCAATGCCTCCCCCTTACCCGCAGGGGTTGTAAAAAGACAACTCGTAACGCGGCGCGTCTTTACAAACCACAACTAACCTTGTTCGGTCCCTTTTTTGTACTCTGCACTCCCAGTTGCCGTGAACATGAACCTCAAGGATTTTCTTCACAAGTTCATCTATGTTGGTATAAACCTGTTGTGGGGCAAGCTCCTGATTGTATACAACACGCTTCCCATAGAAACCAATATCTGCTTCTTTAAAAAAACTGGTATCATTGAATGTGGCGACCGAATGTCTATATGTCCTACCTCTAATCATAAATCTGTCTTCCCTGTGAGGGAAACTACATCTGCATCACCATCTGATAAGTGATTAGAATCCTAACCCCCCTTCCCAACATCACCCGTGTCTATTTCCTTATTAGGTATATGGCATCAATCCATTCACCATCAATGTCAGTATCATTCTGATTAACATCGGGTAATAGTCTAGGTATTGACTCTGGTACAGATGGAAATCTAGCTTGAATTACGGGTTCAGGAAGAGGTGGTAGTGGTAGCTTGGTGGCATAATCCGGGGTACAATCAGAGGTATAATCAGGTACATAATTATCATAAACGAGTGGTACATACGATACATACGGTACATACGGTGGTTCATAACCCCAAGTTGTCATAACCCGAGTTGTGGTATCCCGGGTTGTCATAACCCGAGCTGTGGTACACCGGGTTGTCATAACCCGTATTTTCCCTAGAAGGTCGAACCCCGGGTTGACGCAGAACTCTCCTGAAATATAAGTCCATTACCGAAATATTCCTCGACTCAAATTGATTGTAAACACCCCCTCCATAACCCCTCATCTGTTATAGGATACCTGACTATTACCCCCCCCCCCCTTTGTGTATCAATCCGGGTACACAAGTCTAAGTCATACTGGTTGGAGTTTACACCAATCTTTTCGTATATCATTTGCTTAAGTTCCAGAAATATGGTACTTTCATTATCTCGAAGCCATAGGCTCCATCTTTCATGTATTGTGCTCCCTCCACACACCGAGTAATCTTTCCGCTCACATATAGTGCAATCAGCATTTTTTCTTTAACGAACTACATAAGCCGATAAACATTTATCAGTTATATATTAATTTAAAAAATGAATTAAACTAAACAAAAAAATTAAAATAAAATTTTAAAAAAATATATAAATAAGAAAATAAAAATAATAAAAAAATTAGCTGCAATCTCCCAAAAAATTGTCTTTCTCTTTCTCTTCAGTTGTGAGTAGGCAGGAGAGAAAAATGACTTTTATAGAGTTTTTATAACATATCACCCATGTGTGGGGCGGTTTGGTTCAGGTAGCAGACCGCCCCAATGTGGGGCGGTTAGGGTGTTTTTAAAAAAAATTCAGTCTGGGGCATATTTGCTATTTTTTTTAGGGTATTAATAAAAATTTCGGTCTATAAGGCATTGACTTTATTTATATCTTATCTTTATTTGTTAGAATTAATGATAAAAAAATGTCAAACAACACATCTCCATTCTTTTATTAAGCATGTAGATGTCTTGATTCGTCAACGGTTGTAATTAAAATATAAAATTTCAGATTAAAATATCGGCCCTCCTATCAATTATTTTGTCTTCTTTTGATTATATGCATCTTTTTTATATTTTTCTATGCGTAAAAGTCTAAATTTATTTAGATACGTACTCGCCACATGCAAATTGTATCATCTTTCTGATTGGTCCTGATTTATTTCCATTAAATGTCATTTAAGAAATTTTAGATTGATTGATAATTGATTGGTCATGTCTTCATTTCTTTTCTTTTTTTATATCTTTTAAGGAATATTATTTGTCATTTAATATGTCATTTTGTATGATATTTTTGTATGAAAATATGTCAAAGAGATCAAGAATATGTCATATAATAAAATATGTCATGCAAGGAATATTATTACATGTAGATTTACTTAATATGTTATTTAGAAATGTTATTTGTTATTTAGTTTAAATTTTTTATTTTAATATATTCTTGTTGCATTAACTCATATAATCATACTAAATTTTATATACGACTTGCATATATCCTATAAAAAAAAACTGTGTAATCTAAAGTCTTCACCTTTTTTACTTTCATAAGGCTATTTCAATTCCCATTACTTGTCGACGTAGTTGTTAACTAACTATATCGTCAATATTCTTCTGTTCCACTTCCATGTGTTTATCCGAATGGAACATGACCAACGTGCACCTAAGTTTTGCCAAACTCTTGTAAACCAACCGGCCTAGTAATGTCTATCAAGCAGAATTTACAGTCCATTAAGCATAGTCCAAAGTGCATTGAGAATTTATGAAGCTGCAAAAAGAAGCATTTGACATTTGAAGTCCAGTTGTACCTATACCTTAAAACTCCAGCACCAGGCCAGAAACCTTAAAGAGAAAAAACAGTACTATATATTTTGTATTTTTATTAGGTTCCTCTTCAAATTAAGAACTATATCAAATCCATTACAACAGCAGTCTAACACAAATGACATTAAACAACAGCTCTAGCATTTAAAAAACGATGGCCGCAGCCATAAATATCTACAAGAGGGGTGTTAGTATATGAGAGGGAACTCTACTCAAAAATCCAGAAGAACTCCAAATGTAAGATCTCCTTTTTTTTTCTCCCAATCAATAGTTCACCAAATGGTGTGCAGCACTTTTCAAAGGCAGAACACAAGAGTATGTGACATACTTGATGCCATCCAAAAGCACGACAACAAAAACTCGGGAGAGAGATTTCGGCGAGACGCTATCATTATCCCCAGCCGCTTCTCTTGGATCAGCTAAAACTGAGACCACCATTCTGGAGGCAGGTTTCTTATCGCCATCTGAATTCTTAAAATTGTTGGTGTTGTTATTGTCCAGTGTTTTGCCAGGAAGAGGGATGGCATTGTTGTACATGACTCTCCTGCTCCATTTCTTTTTGTTGGGGAGGCGAGATGGAGGGAGGCCTTTCTCGGTTGAGTTGATAATTGAGTTGGTTATGTTGTCAATGGTTGTGGCAGGAACAATGCCACCGCTTATGTTAGAGGACACATCAAATTGAAAGACTTCAGTGCACATTCCAGAGCTCAGAACTGGACCTGTTGAAATAATTCAATTTGTTATTACAAGTTGAAGAAACTACCAGAAACAAAGTAGGGCAACTTATAGCGTTAGTTATTGTGTCCTTCTATTTAGCTTAAAAATGGTGTGGAAGTTATATGATTTAAACTATAATAATGCAAACTCTATTAACAAATAATTGATTCCTTACATCCCGTATCATCAATAGTAAATACTTCAATTAAGCATCTAAGGGCTTATAATATAACCTGAAGCTCAAGTTCAAACTCCTAGAGCTAAATTACTCGAACAAGAATTAACATTGCAGCCTATTATTCATTCTGATCCTATACCATTATAAAAGTTATGGTCAACACCTAGAGCCCCATGAAAATTTCTTCAAATTAGAAAATGTTCCAAGTTTAACATAATCTTCTAAAAAAGTCATAACATGGTACACTATCTTTCCTGGTACAAAATAGCAATTCTAGTGTAGCAGAGCAATGGAAAAAATATCCAACTCAAAGGTAATGTAATCTACTCAGAAATCATCCAAGAAGGTTACTCTTGAATAATTCATGGCCTGGAAACAATTTAATTATCTTGGTTTTATAATGGTGAGAAGTGAGATTGAGTTATATACATGTGTGTGTGAGAGTGCATAATTGTAAATTAAGCCAAAAGAACAGAATAAAATCTCTATTTACCTGCCATCCCTTCACGGAACCATTGTGGGAACGGCCCATCAGGCAAAGAAGACTTAGAATTCTCTCCATAATTTTTCAATTGGGGACCAACATAACCAGCCACAGCCAAACTAGTTGCCTCTTCTACTTCCTTGGCAGGCTCCCGTTTGTTAGCCATGGCTTGTTCACTTGCAAGGACCGATTGTATTATCAAATTTCCATTTATCTGCACATGCTTTCCATTTCTTGGCACATATAACATTGCCGGAAGAGTTTCACTTGAATTATTTGCAAAACCTGACTCCCCTGTGTGACATTTCTTACCACACGGCAAATTCTCCTCACTACTGTTTAAACCACTATGAGAATTAATAATAGCCTTTTTACCAAAATTGGTACCTTCATCTCCTAACTTGGTAGTAAAAGCTGGAAAAATTGCTCCAAAGAACATCATGACAAAGATCAAACCCAAAATACTAATACTAGCTACCTTCTTCGCTTTCTTGCTCTCACTCTTCTTAGGTTTCTTAGCTGGTGCTGGAGTTTGAGGTTTTAACCTAGGTATAGGTACAACTGGTGCGTGTGCACCGTGAGGTCTCAATGCATAACCAGGGATCCAAGGGAAGTGCATGCCGGGTGGAGGGTACACTCCGGGCTGAGCCAAATTACCTCCGAGTTGCTGCCTCAAAGTCGCATTCTCTGCCATTACATAGGAAATCCGGGTATTCAAATCGTTAATCACTGAGTGCATCGATTTGACCTTCTCCTCTAATTCCTCCACATATTTCTTCTTCCTTTGCCTTGAAAGTTGTGCACTCTCACGGTTTCGCACCAATCGAGCCTGCTTCTTCTCATCATCATCATCCTCACACTTAGGGTTCTCCGACTCAGTAGTCTCTTCGCTTCGGGTCTTTCTTTTCAAGCTCCAATTGGATTTGTTCTCATCCTCTTGCTTCACATCAGGTGATGTGACACCCGATTCATGCGAGGATCCGCCTGAGACTGGAGATTCTGCTCTAGCTGGTTCAATTGAGTTTGGAGATCCGTCAGCGATGGATTCGTTAAACGAATGCTCTGGCGATCGGAGGAATTCTTCAATTGAAAAATCTACGTCGAGATTGAAATCGGTGAATTCATCGGGAAGAGGGAGATCGTCGGGGAGGAAACACGGATCGAACGACGAATCATCCGAGTAAGGGTTGAATGCGTCAACAAGGGTTGGCTCCACCATGGAAATTGATGATATTTCGCGATTCGTTTCTAGGGTTTTTGCATCGAGAAGGAAAGAGAACTATTAAGAGGTGGTGGTTTTGAGACGACGAAGTCTCCGCTTGTTTATTTTCTTCTCATTTTCTCGGCAAAAAGGGCTTAAGTTGACGAACGGATATGCCGTGCTTTCTACGACTTGACATTTCTGAGGCAAATTCTATATTGCTATTTGTATAACGTCATTAGAAACGCGGTCTATAACGCTAACGCGGTAACGCCTAACAGTAGAGAGGATTGTTCACGCCCAGAGAATTAGCACACAGTGGTCTATAGAGAAAGCTAATACAGAGAATCCTACTAGATCTAGTTCAGGAAGTTTCTGGCATCGTTCGGTACTTTTTACCAGATGAGGCAGTGGTTTTTGGAAGGATTCGGTGAAGATCGTGCGGATCTTATAATCCGAAATTGACCTAAGCACGAATCTCAAAGTATGTTTGCAGGGAACTGGTGAGAAATCAGTCGAATGGGAGATGAGTGCCGCGTACACCAACTTCCCGTTTGAAAAAAATAAATTAACGCTCAATCTTAAAAAATCAGGGCTGCTAAGAGCCTCAATGGGAGTACATCTAGTGCTATTAAATGCGGTTTGATAGTTGCTTGAGCATGAATTTGATTGGTGAGGTGTAATACGAATTTTCAAATATCTTTCTTATTGATTTTGTAAGCGATTTTTCAAACAACTAGACCTAATAAAATTTTGGCTATAAAGATTTTTTTTTTTTTAACTTGATAGTGGTACAAAGACTTATTATAAAAACTACATACACCACTTGTTTTATCATGTGCGTACTCAGTTTTATGTGACATTGAAGTTGCACTGATCATGTTCTCTCCTTCTGGCAAGTTAAGCCACTTCTTGGATCGTCGTAAGTACTAATTAATTATTCATTACTTCTTAAAAACATGATTCATCATCTTCGCATGCGTAGTTGTGGGCATTGTGTAATCTTATATACAAGCTCAAACTTAATTTTTTTTTCTTAAGGCATATTGCAAATATTTTTAAGTGCTTATACTTTTGTTTCCAATAACATTCAAAGTATTGCAATTAGTTTGGTAGTCAGTAAAATACTTTTTATATGATGACAAATTTTTTATGTACTCTATTTTTCTTTGCCACTTGCCTGAGGCTTATTAGAAACCTAGTATCTCAAGCATATATGTTTATTTCCAATATTTTGTTGCATTAGTTACAGTGATAAAGTTTCGAGGTTTAAGTATTTTCTCAAGAGAAGTTTTAAGTTTTGTTATATATACTAGGATTGAGGATGTACAGATGAGGAATTGAAATATGTTGAAATTCCTCATTCGTGAACAATGTTTTTGAAATTTCTGAAATTCCGAATTCAGCCGTTCAACTCTTTTTATGCACACATCTCGAAACACTGGTTTTTCTGTGCACATAACTCGAAACAGCTCGACGGCTGGATTCGGAAAAGTAGAAATTTTAGGAACACTGTTCAAGAATAAGAATTTCAGCAAATTCGTTTTCACAAATGAGATATCTTAAGTCTCCTAGATCAAGAAAAAATATCTGCAGATCAAGACAAAGAAAAAAAGTATAATGTTAACAAATTTTTACATTATAATTTTACGGTTTTCTAAAAATTATTTTAGATTTTCTTATTAATATTTGATTTGTTTGGTTTGTTCTTTGATTTTTCTGTGTTTTGGATGATATTTAGAGATGGAACTCATAATGTGGTCATTCCAAACAAAGAGGTAATATTTGTTTATTTTCTATTATCTAATGGATGATAAGCAAGTACCAAGTCTAATTTATTTTGCAATGCACGGTTAAAATTTAAACAAGATAGCACTTATTGTCACATGATGGTCAAATTTAATTATTTTCAAGTCCTTCAATGAGAAATCAAAATATTTCGAGTTTTTTTTTTATAGGCATCAAGAGTTAGTGAAAACCTATTGGTGTGATAATTTTGAAGCTTTAATTCTAATTAAACAAAGATAAAAACGTCATAATTTTATATGCATAAATGAGATACCATATCTATCATTAATTCATTACTTGTGTGCTAGGCTACGGTTCTAAATATTATACTTTTCGTGTGCACTTTTGGCGATGAATATCAACCTTTTTTTTCAAGAAATCGACATGCCGAGTTGCTGACTTATTAGCGTTTGTATTATTTTATTTTTATTTTCAACATTTCTTTAATATTTATGCTTCGGTCATGCGGCAAAAGAATAGTTCTTTCTGATGCGTGGAAGCAACGTGAAATGTGGACCTAATCTATCCGTTCGGATTCCTAACACGAATTATTGTGGTACCAATTTTTTTTTATTTTTGGTACCCTTTTCTCCGGTTCCCTGTTTATTCTTGGACTTAACACGAATTATTAGACATTTTACCCTGTAATTTTGTATGGTTTTACAAGTTTTCAATGAGCTGCTACAGAAAATTTAAAAAGGAGACCAGACTGAAATGTCATTTTGGTCCAAAATAAAAAAAATAACGGACTGAAATGACATTTCGGTTCTTATGATTTTTGTAAAAAAAAAGTAGTCATGTTGGTTTCGTAATTTTTTTTTAATTATGGTTTATAAAAAAAATTCTAATATGTTTCTTAATTATGTGCTTTGTGGGTTGTTCAACGACCAGTCATTTACATCTCGTGTAAAAAAATAAGAATATAGCCAATTAAGTTTGAAGCTGACGAATTGATTTGAAAAATAATTATTAAAACTGCGAATACAACTATTATCAAGTGTCCACACAATATTTTAAACATTTTTTTCTTTTTGCAATAACATTTTTCTGCTTTTCTTTTTTGCCCATAAAGTCCAACAACCAACAGTCCAAACGCCGGAATCAGAGTAGGTTCGATGGGTGTAATGACCATTCGATCTGAATCAAGATTCGTGTGCTCTGCATCAAAATCCGTGCAAGTCTGTCTCAATTTACGTGCACATAGATCTTGATGCTAATCGCACGGTTATAAAGCTAATTGAACCTAAATATAGGTCCGATGCCCATCGGACCTACTCCTATCTCCCAAACGCCATTTCAAAGAATTTCCTATTGACTTAAGGTCTGATTAGAATAAAAATAATAGGAATAGAATTCAATTCAATTGAAAAGAAAAGAAAAGAATTGATTTGAAATTGAATTTCATTGATTAGAATATGTATCTAAAAAGAAAGAATTCAATTTTAAATAATAAAAAAAGCCCCCAAATTTTCACTTAATTTACCAACCATGCCATCAATATCAGAAAAAATGCAAGAAGAGGAACAAAGGCGAAATCGTACGTCTCTTCTGCCTCTCCGCCTCTTCTTCTTCCTAGTCAACAACAGTGCGAAAAAGAGAGAGGGTCGAGGGTCAACAGTGTAATTTTACTGTGACGAAAGAGATTGTCGCCAATCTCTTGCTTTTTTGCTGGATTTCTCTTCACGATTTGGACGCCTCAGAATCGTGCGAACTCCTTTCTTTTCTCTTTGGTCGCTCTCTTCCGACCAGGTAAGGCAAGGAGCGTCAATTCTATTTTTGTTTCTCGTTTGCGTAAAAAACACTCCCTTCCGATGAATCGAGATCCAGCGAAGTAACTCAAAAGTTGGATTTTGAATCGAGACCGTCCGATTCGAATCTGTCGCGTGAGATCCGAAGTGGAGTGCACACATCCTGAGCAGCAAATTCGAATCCTGAGACGATCTCGAGCGACGGATTCGAATTGGACGGTCGATTGAAAACCCAAAAATTAGGTTACTTTGGGGGATCCGGACCCCCTTCCGATCAGACCATAACAGGGAGGCTCGAATTTGCCACCATGTGTCTCCAATTAAATCATCTAATTAAAAAATTAAGCTATTACATTATATTGAGAGGCAAGTGATGTCCAAAAGTGTTTTTACAAAATTGCGATTTCAGATAAAGATCATAGAAGAACATGCTTAATTTGAGCTAGTTTTTCTTTCTTTATTTTAAAGAAAAATGTAGAGGTCATGCCTCTAGATTTCATTAATCAAAGACATTGGAAGTATCGATATTACAAGAATACCTAAAAAAAATGAGAAAAAACCAAAGCAAGAAAGAAAAATAAAGGAGAAAAACATGAAGAGGCTTTGAGCTATTTGGGTTGGATTCAGATGGAGTGCCGTACTCTACTGTGTAGAATGAGATTTGCATCGTCCATTTTAATCCGGCACAAATCTCAAAGTGGACTTCTATAATTTAAATATACACCAAAATAATTTTGACTCGGGAAGTTATTCCGTACTTATTTGAATTAGTGGTGCAATTAGAGTGGAAAAAACGTGCCGTGCCGTGACTAACACGCCGTGACTTTGGTCTCGTGCCGTGCCGTACCGTGACCAAGTTAATTTTTCATGTGCCGTGCCGTGCCGTGACCAAAATATCAAGGGGTGGTCACGGCACGCGAATGGTCACGCCACGTGAGTCACGCCGTGCCTAACATGCTGTGACCATACATGACTAGCATGACTCGCGTGACCATTTAATCATAATTTAGATTAGTTTATTCAAGATTCACCATTAAATCAATATCTAATGGTCATAATTACACGTGACTTACGTGATTACGTGCCGTGCCGTGACCAAATCTTTCACGTGTCGTGTCGTGTCGTGCCAAAGTTTCAAAAGATGGGCATGACACGCAAATGGGCACGGCACGGGACACGCGAGTCACGGCACGTAACTGACACACGTTCCGTGCCGTTCCATGCCGTAACCGTGCTGTTCCGTACCGTAACCGTGCCGTTTCGTGACGGAGCCGGTTCCGCCGTGCCATTTTTCCCACTCTAGGTGCAATACATAATTTGAATTATACTTGTTTTAAACAGATTGCATTTTTGTGACCAAATACCACAACCATTTAAGTAGAAGGACATTACTTTGTACATCTAGGTCTAGAATATTAAGAACTCCATTCTTTTTTAGAGCGCAAATTTTCCTCTAGTTTAGTAAAAAAAAACGTCCTTCATGACAATCAATATTCTATTTCTAAATAAAAAAATTCTTCTATACCTATCTAGATGTTTAATTTAATGACTTGCATGTGATGCAAGGGTAATTAATGCACACAAAATTGATTTAACTTGCATGTGATGCAAGAGTAATTTGCACTCAATTTTTTTTACCATAGACTCATAGAGCCTTCCTCCAAGAGAGAGGCCGAAATTTTTTTAGTTATCACAGTGAAAAAATAGAAATTAAATGATTATCATCCAGTCCAAGCTATTTTCAATCCTACCACTCACGCGGACTCAGTTCGCGTACCAAATTGGAGTGATACGCGGACTGGGTTGGCGCACCAAAATTGGTGCTCAAACGGGGTGAAATGCACTGAAGAGCAGTAAAAATTTCGGAACAGTTGGTGCTCTAATCCAGTCTACCAGTTGGTGCGCCAACCCAGTCTGCACACTAGTTGGTGCGCGAACTGAGTCCGCTTGAGTAGTAGGATTGAAAATAACTTGGACCAGGTGGTAATCATTTAATTTTGATTTTATACTGTGGTAACTAAAAAAATTTCGGAGAGAGAGGCATCATGCCTTTCAACCTATAATTTTCTTTGTAATATCATAATTAGCGGTTTGGAAACGTTTTTTTTTTTTGGGAGCTTGTAAATTGTGAGAATTAAACCACGGCAAGTGATTGGCAACATTTTTGGTGGACAATTGAGTATGATTTTATAACTCTTATGTAAAATTTGAGGAATAGAAACATGCACAAATTAACTTTTAGATCAATTAATTAATTGTTTGTGCTATCAAACTAGCAAAAGTAACAAGAATATGAGGAAACCACTTTCAAAGTTTTTGAAGTGGCTTCTAAGAGAATTAAAGTGTGAGCTGTGAATAGAAAAGTCTCAGTAGAAACAAGATAATTCCAAGTACTTGATAAAACTTTATAGTGTGTCTGCCACAAAATGAAAGCATGTCTTCTAAGGTAGCTCACCATTTATTTTAATTGTGGAGCATGATGATTTGAGCAAATTGGAGAATCCATGTGATTAAAGAGAGGTGGAAAGTCTCGCTTCACAATAAATTTAGTAAGGAAATACTACGAGACGAATTCAAATTCCATAAAAACAACTCAAATTTTAGGTTTATATTTGGACCGTCCGATCTGTTTTTGGCACCATATTGTAATTCGGACCGGATCAAGGATTATGACTGAACAGTTTGAATTCAAACTCAAAATTTGAGTTACTTTGAAGGATCCAAACCCGTGATTAGGGCGGGCAAAAAAGCTCGTGGCTCGTGGCACGCTTGGTATCAGCCCGTGACTTGATCGGTAACAACTCGTTCATTAGTGGACCGAGTTAAAATTAGCTCGCTCGCCACCTATGTTGCATAGATACGGATACGGCGATACGGCAATTTTCAAAAATGAAGGATACGATACGGCTATTAATATTAATTTTTTATTATTTTAATTATATTATTCATTCAACACTTATATTACAGCTCTACAAGTAAAAAAAATTGATATTACAACACTTATATTGCACTCCTGCTGATCCTGATTAATAGATTTTTGTTTATTTAGGTATTGATTAAGGGATGAGTTATACTTAAAAACCTAACCCAATGAAAAACCACTTCCACACCAGACCAACTCCAGATTAACCCAATGAATAATCTTGTTCAATGCATCAGTGGCATTCTATATTCAATCCGCTTATCATTTTTAAAAAAAATCTTTAATGTCAAGTAGGTGGCACCATCACCTAAAACAATTTTTACCAGTAAGAAAAAGAATGACCTAGCATACCACTTTTAATTCAACAATACAACCAGGCTGAATATTAGGAATCGCCTTGTCAGAACGCACTTGTTCAACAGCCTCTTTATCCAAAATCTGAAATTTCAAAATTACAAGGACAAAAAATCTGTCAGTCTTTTTTAGACCATCTAATAAGATGGATTAGCTAAGCTAACAAGGTTATTCAACAAATATAATCCTGCAAAGGGAAAAGAAAATCCATGCCCTGGTAAACCACAAATTGCACAAGTATTCCAAACATCATGAAAACTATTTTATGCAATTTTCTCAATGTAATTTTCCCATTAAATAATATAGAGTGGAGAGATAATGTGTGTATAAGGAATTGGAAAGTAAAAAAACATCAGAGATATTTAACTGGTTCTACAAGGATCCCGTCCGTATCATGCTGGAGAGAGAGGAGAGTCAGGAGACAGAGTGCGTGAGAGACAGTGAGTGCGTGAGACAGAGTGCCAGGAGACAGATGTGTGAGAGGCAGTGAGAAACTTACCCGGAGAGAGGAGAGTCGGATTGCGCCGAGAGTCGGGCGAGAGAGTCGGATCCCTGCCAACAACGGACAACGGAGAGGGTTTAGGGTTTTTTTTGTTTTTGTTTTGGATGCGCGTCCAGAGCTGAGAAAAATAAAAATTGGAAACGTATCCCGTCCGTATCCCTGCCGTATCCCGCCCTTATAAGCCGTATCCAATACTGTATCGGAAGGGAAGCGATACGCCACGTAACCTGATATGCCAGTTGGCGTATCAGAGCCGTATCGGGTCCGTATTGGGTGCGTATCCGTATCTGATACGCACCCATACGGATACGGGGCCTAAGATAAAGTATCGGGGTAACATAGCTCGCCACAGACTCAAGCAAGAATTAATGAGTTTAAGTTTGGTATGGCTCGGAACGAGTTAGCTCGGTCATTAACGACCTATTTAATATACGTAGTTTAATAGTTTAATCGGATTCGTTCACTTCAGGTTGGAATACTATGGTCTATGAATGTTATAGTCAGTGTTATGGTAATTGCACTTTGGACTGTGCTTAAATTGATTAGTAATTTTGTATGGAATATATGTGAATTAATTATAAGCAACAAAGTTAATTTCTATGAATTTGTTTGATTTGGCATGCATGAATTTATTCTGTGAACTATGTTTGTATGAATTTAGGAATTTAATATTTTTGTATATATGAATTTAGCTGCAAACTTAATTTATAGTAGTTGATTTGCTTAGTTGCACTTGAATTAAGAATATTTCTCAATAATTAGTCATATAAATGTTATTTTGTTTTAGCCATAATTGATAAAATGTGCTATGAAAATTTAAGATATAGTAGGAAAGAAAATATACACATTTATGAATCTGCCAAGCTGGTAACAAGCCAACTCTTGTAAGACGTGATTTGAAATGAGCTTGTCAAATCTTGACAGAAAGAATGTTACTATTCGCCAAGAGCTTGGACAAAATCTTGACTTTGAAGTTTGAACGAGAGGTGTTACCTGGTCCTGTAGGATCCGTAGACTATTATATCTGAACCTATATTCTAAAAGTGTTCGAATTTAAATTTTGATCTATATACTTATTAGTTTTAAATCGAGTTAGGTCCAAATCCGAATATCTATCTACTTGTAAATATTTTGAGTCTAGTTTTTCGGTTTCGGATAGATAGATACCCATAACTTGTTCCAGGTAGATAGATAGATATACACTGAAGTACTTATATGTATATATATTATACAAAGTTTAATCTTCAGGCGTTCGATCATATTAAGTTACACATCAAGCATCAATATCTTATTATGCACTGAAGTATTTATTCCTATGAGGATAACTATTTTTGTTAGAAGAAGGTAGAAGATTGATGCGGGGATACAGGGTTCCCACTACTTCATTAGAGAAAGATTGACGCGGGGAACATTAGGGGACTGAACAATGGATAATTATAACAAGTTACTCATCAAAGTATTAATATCTTATATTCTAAGTATTTATACTTAATATTGGTTGAGGCAGTACTACCCATGCTATCCGGAGTTGAAGACATCGAAGCAGACTGGAAATCAATTAATTAATGGGACATCAAAACAGATTCTACAGGGCCTTAATACCAATAACAAGCATGTGTGAATTACAACCGTATATCATTTAGAGAACCATAATCAAATCAGCAACAATAATCAAATCAAGTTTAGAGAACCATAATCAAATCAACCGTATATGGGATATACAAGGAAAAGAATCGCACCTAAACAGTACTGGTACAAGAGTACCAGTGTACCAGAATCAAGCCAAGCACCAGAACAAAACAACCAAAGCCAAGCCATTAAGTCAAGTGTCAGAACAGGACACCACAAGTCAGCACACAGAAACATAACATCCCGGCCAGAAAAGATCAAAGTACACGGCCGTAACCGCTAAAACTGGTCGGTACCAGTGTAAGAACAAGGCAAGATCACCAAACCAGCACAGACATCATCAACAAGAAAAAGGAATCACAGCCCCGAAATCAAATAATCAACCCATTAATCGGCCCAATTTCTGTCCGAATCGGGAAAACCAACAACCCGATATTCAAAAATTATCAATTCAAGTTCTACGGCTCCCTTTTTCGATATCCCAAGAAATCAACACGGCACAAATCGAAATGTATAAAAGGGATTATTTACCGATTCGATCGTCAGAACCAAGTGACCTTCAATTGAACCAAGTGAGAACAGTAAGTGAAGTCATAACAGTACCGTACCAGTCAAAGAGCGGAGAGACGGAGAGGGCAGAGGCGAGCAGAGAGGCTAGCGGAGAGGCGAGAGTGCAGCTGTCAGAGAGGGGTGTGGATGGGAGCGGAGGCGTTTTGTTTTTTAGTTCGAAGATGAGAGGTAGACCTAAATTGACGTATCCCGCCCGTATCTCACTGAAACAAACAAACAAACGTATCCTAAAAAAATCAATGCCGTATCTTGACCGTATTTACTAATTAGGATACTCCGCGTACTCCGATACGTCAGCTGGCGTATCAGATAAGTATCGGAGCCGTATTGAAGGCGTATCGGTGTCTGATACGTGTCCGATACGGATACGCTGCCTATTTTGAGATATCCGAGTAACATAGTTAAAGATCAATAGACGTCTTTTTCATGGAGATCGAAAGAACGGTCCATAATACCTAACAAGTTATAAAAATAATCTAAAGAGACTTTCACAATCTCGTCATATATCATCGCTTTGTCCCATCCTTGAGAAATGAATTGTATCATTAATTTTTTCTTCCATCTGCGAAAAGCATTAAAATATCTTCTTTTGTTATTCCCCAAAATTCAACCAACTACAAAAAGTTTGTTTATGGAATAGACATGCTCTTTTAGATCAAATCGAAGGGATATTTTTTATTGGTAGAAATTAATAGAAAAGAAGAGAGAGAAATAGAGATAGTGCATCAATTCTTATATTGGTAGAAAGATCGGTAAAATTTTTACCGATCCAAAAACTTGTTTTTTTTCTTTCATTTTTTCTTGTAATTTTTTTTTACAAAAATAGATAGAGTATTTTAAAATTTAGATATAATAGAAACATTCTATCTATTTTTTGAAAAACTTTTTATATTTTATTAAAAATATAATATAAGAATTCCCTCCATCTATACTTCAGATTTAAAAAAAAAAGAAAAATTAAGTTTGGATCGGTAGAATTTCTACCGATCCAAACTTTTTAATTTTTTGAATCGGTAAGAATTTTACCGATCTTTCGATCAATATAAGAACTGATGTACTCTTTCTATTTCTCTCTCTTCTTTTTTATTAATTTCTACCAATAAAAAATTTCCAAATCGAAGGTGTAATTTGCTTGAAGCAAAAAATGGGTGTAATTTGTCGCAGGGGCGGATCCAGAATTTTCGTCAGGGGGGCAAAAAAAATATCGAATCGGGTTTAAATACCTAATCGGATTTAAATCCATTAACCAATTGGGTACTCGATAAAAAACAATGCTTTAACTTATATTTTCCAATGCTTTGACTTGTAATTTCTGATGCTTTGACTTATAATTCTAATTACCAATCAAAATTCAACAAATTTATTTCAATTTTAACCCTAAATTTAATCCAAATTACAAATCAAACGTCCAGAGGGGGGCAAAAAAAATTCCAGGGGGGGTAAAGTAAGTCGGAATCGCTAAATTACTAAAACTCAAAATCCAGAGGGGGCAGCTGCTGCCCCTGGATACACTTGGATCCGCCCCTGATTTGTCGCTTAGTATATAACTAGGGCTCTCCTCACCAATGCTAAATATCTCTTTAAAATTAATTGCCCTGTTGTGGTATTATTAAAAAAGGTTATCCCAAGCCGATTTGACAATATTATCTATATTATCTATAGCTTTTTATGAATATGTAACAAAAAAGCACAAAGCGGAATTTTCTAGTGGAAGGGTGATTCTTTGGTTTAATTGAAAGAATAAGTGCGCATGGTCATATAAATATTATGATTTCAATTTTGTTTTAGAATACTTGCAAAGATTATATCGTATGTCAACAGCTCTAGATTAGACCGAATTTGTATCATTAATTAAAATGTTAATCGTTTTGTGACAAAAAAAAATTTCGGATCATACAAGGGTAATTTTTTTTACTAAGGTCGTCAAACCTGTTCTATTATTTATTTGTGTGATGTTTTTTCATAAAAAAATTTTAGTTGTATGATGACATTTGACTAGTAAGCATTTTATAATGCTCAAGTTCATTAAAATATAATTGATGAGTAAGACTATATTACTATGCATAACGCAAATTAGTATGTACTATGAACTAATATTTTCGTTTTCAAAGTTTAAATAGTCGATATAAGTCATTTAACATGATCTTCATATGAAAATGTACTTGCAACCTAAAATTTACACCTTTTAGATTTTTTTTTTTTACCTTTTTAAATGGTCTAGAATCTTTAGATGAAGTGATTTTTAATAATATATAAAAATATTAAAAAATTCTAAAAAACATAAATTTTGATCTATAAGTACATTTTCATATGAAGATCATGTGGAATTGTTCAGTGACAACTTGAAATTTAAAAATAAAGATACTGATCCATAGTACATACTAATATGCGTTATACATATTACCGTAACCTCACTCATTGATAAATGAAAAAATAATTAATTTGTTGAAGCAATCCATATGTAGATATTTGTATACTATTAATATTTATTTTTCATATTCCTGGCTAATTTTAAGTTGCTTGATTTACAAATTGTCTTTTTTGGATCATGATTCCAATAAGAAAAATAAGACCAGCCGTTTTCCATATAATGTTTAAAATATTTCCCTTTAAAATAGCATGTAAGAGTTATTTTATTTAAAGCTTAAAAAAGATATTAAGTAAAAGCACAAGGTATTAAGAAAATAAAAGATTCTTCATAAGCCGAATATTGAAAGTAGGATGCTCAAAATAACAATATCATTATTATGTTCCATTCGTACATGCAATCTATTTGCGAATTTCTTTCTAGAATAATAGTACCAAAATAGTATACCACAATTTAGTTAGGTATCACGACTCCTTGACACGGCTTCATCTCATACGCGGGCCCCTTTTTGAGTGGAGGCAGTCCAATGGCCATCTGACCAAATTAGATCTAATGCTCGATCAAAGCCGTCAGATATACATTAAAATTCGTGCGCACTGATTAGCGCGGAGCTTGAAGTTGTATGCACGGATTATAATGCAAATTAGACGGTTGCAATCGGGCATCGGCCGAATTTGGTCAAATGCCGATATAACCGCCCCCTATATTTTCAGAAGCTACCTATCCTTTTCTCAGCTCTTCGTACGAACGGTCGGGATTGCCTCAGACGAACCCCGTCTTCCCAGATCGATAAAAATCAGAAGCGCTCGCCTCGTGCGAAAACCCTTCAGCCGAAGCGAGAAGAGAGGTAACGGGAGGGAGGGGATAGGGATCCAGTAATCCCCCCTCCCCCTTTCGTCTACACAAGCCTCTGTTTGGTTCTGCTTTCTATACGACCATGGCTTCCTTCGATAGCCCCTTGTCTTGCCCCGCGGCTCTTGACACTGGTTCGCAGCAGGTCGATGAGAAACCGGCGGTCGATCCATTCCTCGTCGAGCTGCTTGAGAACCCTCGTTATCGTCTGATTGGTAAGTTTTTGGATTGAGCATGTGCTGTTAGTTGATTTAGTTAGAATTTCGGATTTATTGAGTTTTAGGGATTGGGAGATATGCTATTTTGCTTACATATTTGAGGTGCAGTTCTTACATCGATTCTGGTGGGGCTTGTTGAGTAGTCGTACTGTAGATTGAACCTAAAACTCGAAAGAAGTATTTTTGTGCTTATCTTGTTAGTTCTTGGAGTGATTTGCTTAGAATTCTGCAAATCTGTTGCCTAATTAACCTTCTAAATCATGTCTGAGGTGGATTTTTGCAGTTAGAGTTAAGGTTTGGTCAGCACCAAGATTTGATTTCTGATGGTATAGCTGAACATTGATCTGTTACTGTTATCCTGTGAAACATTAATTGTTTGTAGCCTCTTTTCTTTTGAGAAAAAAGAATGAACCTGAAATTTAGTTTAATATGAATCAGGAGATATAAATTATTACACTGTGCTCAGGTAACTTGACTAAGCTCCAATCAACCTTCAATTGTGCACTTAAAAGACAGAACCTGACAAAAGACCACACCGGGGGGGGGGGGGGGGGGGTGGTTAAGGGGTTAATAGGCAAAGTTAGTGTAGGTACTAAAATAGACTCACTTTAAATTCCGCCAACTTCAGGTTGAAATGATTAATTAGCACCTTCAACTGTTTCATAGTCTTTTTTTTTTTGTAATTATGTTGTTCTTGTTGAGTTGATTGATGGACATGTAAATATATCATCTTCAATTTACAATCAAATGAAACCATCATTCTAAGGTTACAATGAAGACAGGTGTATGCATTTATTGCTCATGTAATTTAGTTAATTCAAGTGTATGGAGTCTTTTGCAATGTTATAACTTCTCTGTTCAACTACAGTTCTGAGGATGGAGCAGGACATACAAAAGTTCATGCAAAACCCTGAGTTGCAGGAGTTTGAGTTCCAGCATTTCCCTACATCCTACCTGCGATGTGCTGCTCACCGCGTGGCGCAGCACTATGGTTTGGAAACTACTGCAGCTGATAGCATAGTGAATAGTTCTTTAGTCAACAAAGTAATTGCAAGAAAAACACCCAATACTAAATTCCCATCTTTGCTGCTGTCTAAGATTCTACCAAAGCAATCCGAAGGCGAGGCGTCAGAGAAGAAGAAGATTGTGCTCCGTCAGCGACCGAAGGCTTCAACTGGTGATGCAATGGGATCGGAAGCGAAGAAAAACCTGATGAAGAGTATAGAAGAAAGGGAGGAGGAGTATGATAAGGCACGGGCCAGGATTTTC
Source organism: Carex kokanica (assembly GCA_025461125.1). Taxonomy (NCBI): domain Eukaryota; kingdom Viridiplantae; phylum Streptophyta; class Magnoliopsida; order Poales; family Cyperaceae; genus Carex; species Carex kokanica. Next base: position 332,474 of record JAJGRX010001358.1, on the reverse strand, counting down.
AGTGGCTCCAGTTACACTGCTGACAAGGAGGTTCCGTTCCCTAACACAGTGGTTGCACAAGAGGTGGAGAAGTATAGCGGCAAAGTTGCAGTGTTTAGAGACAGAGAGAAGGACCGATATGATCCAGATTATGACAGGAGTTATGACAGGTAAGCTTGTTGGCTTAATGAAGTCTTGCCAGTTAATTTTATTTACTGACAGCATTGGTCCTTCATTATATTCGTCTCAGTGCAATTATGGGCTCCAACATAATATGAATTTTTGGGACAAAAAATTGGGCAATTTATTTATTCACTTGTTATTTGGCTCAACCTTTGATTAAAATGGTTGCGAGTTATATGTGAGTAGTCCAAAAAATGGCATGCCCTAATCACAACAAAATGGTGTCTGTTGTTTGCAAATGCTGTAAAGTAACTTGTAATCTTTAACAATACCCGTACATTTTTTAATCACATCACTCCTATCTCTGAAAAATAGCATGTAATCTGTAAGAAAACCCATGCATGTTTTAATTATCTCAATCCCTTTCAAGTTTTTGACTGTATCAGTAGTGCGTTCCATCAGAATAAATTATTTTTGTTTGAAATTTTACAGGTATGTCAGGAGCTCTTTGCCAGCCCGTAACTTTCCAGTGGTTAACCAGCCGCAGTATATTCCTTTTGTGGGAAATCAGGCCAGCATCAACTACAGACCGATGGATCCAAATATGAGCTCCTTCTCTGCCTTTGGGTCCCACCAAGCTTCAAATGCTTTCTATGCTCCATGGCCTACACCAACCATGATGTATGCCAACTGCTATGGCCATCTTACTCATGTTACCTCACAGGTAATGTATACATGAAACCTATTCATTTTTGTGAAATATTGGCTGCAGGGGTATAAAGTATAAACGGAAAGGCTAGGAACGGATAGTGCTAAAATTCATATTTGTGTCTGCATCTGATTCAGAACAAATAGTGTTAAAATAATATCTCTGTCTGCATTTATTGAACATATAAGGAAATATGGATATTAAATTGATGTCACAACTCAAACCTAAATTTGCATCTAAATGGACAGGGATACATATGATTAATTGACAAATACGAATACTTATACAGATTTGAAATGTATAATTAGTGGATAACACTAACAAACATATAAGTATAATAAATGTAGATAATTAAAAGTGATTGAGGCATGGTACTATGCGAAGCATGATTGGTCGGAGTGATAGCTTCAATCTTGGTTCGAGATCTAAACGGCATTCTGAGTTGCTCAATTCAATCTACATACTAAAATCTTTTAGGACAGGTATACATATGGATAATTGACAAATACAAACTCTTTTATGGATTTGAAATGATAATTAGTGGATACCACTGATAAACATACAAGTATAATAAAATATATCTAATTTAAAATGATTGAAGCTATGGTATTATGCATATCACTGATTGGTCGGAGTTGTGGTTTCAATCTCAATTTTCTAGATCAAAACAGCATTCCCAGTTGCTCAATTCAATCTACATATTAAAATCTTTTGGAAACCAAGTTTTATATATTTTAAAATTAATTTAGTATTTTATCCGATAGAGAAAACTATTTCTATTGGATGATCTGGAATTTTTAAAATCAATGTCAGTAGTTTTCTTACTATTGAAACAAAATAGTAAAAGAATCTGAAGACATGTAAAAATTTATTTTGTTACAAGATTTTCATATGTAGATCGAATTGAGCGGCTTTGATCAGATGTTTGAATCTTGAAAATTGAGACCTGGAGTCATAGCAGCGGCCAAACGGTGCCGTGCATAACATAAACCTCCGTTTTCAAATAATAAAATAAAATTTTGAATAACAAACCTCATAACTAACTTATATTATTTAATATTTATAAATTATAATAGTAGCGCCCTACAAATAAGTAACTTGAGAGTATGTAGGCTCCCTTTTTTCCATGGTTATTCTAAATTTGGGTGATTTAGATATCAGGATCTTTTTAAGGAACTATAAGTATCTGGATCCCCAAAGTATGTAGATACAGACACATACGTATACAAATAATTGATTTATAGATATGGTCAGACAGTCAGTATCTTCTCTTTGCACATAATTATCCGGATACAGGCTTAGAGGATGGAATAATTATCCATTCTATTTACTCCCTTATTTGTCTACCACAAATAAGGAAGGATTTTGTAAATACACTCACAGTTTGTCTTATTTAGATAAAACATACATATTTTGGAATTTACAAAATTGACCCTCCTCCAATTGATGATGAACTAATCTGTCTGGCTTTCTTTGACTTGATCTTGAATAGTTTGCTTCTTGTACAAACTTTGCCCTTTCATCATCTTGTGCAAAACCAGTGTCTATATGGAAGGAACCTATTATAGAAGAGATATTTTTACTGGCTTCCATACTGGATTTAAATGTGTTTGAAAAATGTTTAAGTGCAATATGTGCAATGTGATAATTTTAAATGTCCACAAGGAATCTAAATGGGTTTGAAAAATGTGATCATTGAATACTTTTTTTAACATCACTGTAGTTGTTATTGTTTATCCAAATACCACAAAGCGTTTGTTTGCAAATAACTAAGTCACTAACAAAAAGTGGCAACTAGTTTTGCACAAATCTAATAATATACTAAGATTTTTGTACTTGTGTGCAGGTTCCCTTCTATCAGGGTTTTGATCATCCTCGGTAGGGCTAGAAGACTAAAAGACTAAATCTGAAACCAACTTTCTTGTCATTTTTATTATAATGTATTTCTGTCGTAGACTGTTAATCTAATAGCACTTGCATTTAGCACATTTTGATGTTTCAGTATGTTTTGTGTTTTGAGTTAGATTTTTATCTAGCTCCTGCTGTATAATGATTGACACATGCGCCATGCTTTTATTGTTCTAATTCTGAAGTAGTTGTGCATAATATAATCTCAAACGACAAATTGCCTGATACCATATAACAAGGGGTTCTTAGACATCTACTGGAACTGTCATTTTGCTAAAAGATCCTAATTTCCTTGTGAGATCTTCCAGCAATGCTAGAAAAATAACATAGAGATTTTGCAGTTGCAATTATGAATGTTTGTAATATTAATGCGCTGGTTATTTTGCGAACTCTTGTGTGGGAAATATTTAATGTTCTTTTTGTATCTGTACCCAATCAATCTGCTTAACATTCCCTAACCAAGTTAGTTAAGTCGGGATGTTAATTGCAAACGGCAGGTTATAGTATGGATTATGGAGTAGAAAACAAGCACTACAAAACCCCCAAATCAAAGAGTGTTGATATTTTAAATCCCAATTGCAAACAACAACAAATCAGAACCACAAGGGATGCATGCATGTAAAATGTAGCTTTTCATACAGGCTCAAGAGTATGAAAAGATGAAAATTTCATTGTTGTTAAAAGCAGGTATTTGATCTCTCCTCTTATGTAACTATTTTAATGTCTCTAACAAGAAACAAAAAAAAGCATGTATTCCGTATTCGTAATGCGAGGAATAACTTATAAGTTTCAGCACACCACAAGCATTAGCAATCATATTAGACACTTCCTTAACCTTATCGATGGCTTAACAACAACACAGCCTACCTGATCAATTCAGACAAGAATTATCTACAGAAGCATAGACACAGCTACAGATGTTGCTTACCGACATGAACAGTGTTCCGATCCTCACCCAAGCTTGGATGGATGAGGCATTTTGGAGAAGGGCATCTGATATGGAACAGCATACTATGCCATGGAAGATGAGCCACTCATAAAAAATCACATTAGCCTGAACATAATCCTAACGATAGATAATCTCATCAAGAGGAGCTGATGCTTGGTTAATGTGTGTGTACTGTTTACTGAGTGCACGACTTCGAGAGCATTATACAGAATGGTGGCAGTGCGCTTTCAGACAAGACAGCCGACATTGGCAGCATTGATAAGCAGCGATTACACTCATAGTGAAAAATCTGTGTTTCTGATAACACAATTCATACTCTGTAGGAAACACTGTGCAAGGATTTTCAGAGGAACTTTTAACACCCTGCAGGATTTAATGGAACAAATAAGGGTGCAAGATACATACAGTGAGATGCAGGTGCAGGTCAAGGACAGAAGGAACAACTTCATTTCATTATTTTGCATTTTCTTTACTGTTGCAATCATTTTCTTAATTTTACTAGGTTCTTTTAAGGTACTTTATATTAAGGTTTCATTTACTTTCTTTTTCGTTTCTTTTTAAGCTCAACACCATGAGATTTCATTGTGTTTCATGGGTTCTTGAAATGTTACAAAATTTATGTAACTGACACTTAATCAATGAAATAAGGACTTCTTGATCCTTATTTCTCCTCCAAAAAAAAAAAAATAGCACTAATAAGAAAAAAAAAAAAAGGCTTTCTTATTTAGTCAGCCCAGAGACCGGCCCAAGTTGCATTTGAGAAGAACGATCAGGCATCAGCTCTCTCTAATTAACAAGCACCTATGAGATCCCTAAAGTAACCTAATTTTTGAGTTTAGATCCGGACCGTCCGATTTGAATCTGGGCCAATCTGGTCAGAGGTGGAGCGCACGGGGCCCCTTAATCTGACGGCCCGATTCGAATCGGACGGTCCAGATCTAAAATAAAAAATTGGGTTACTTTAGGAGATCCGAACCTGGAACTGTGAGTCTGCGAGTTTGTGACCCCTTTACCTTTCTTCTCGCCTCAATTCCTTGAAATTCGAGGGTTAGCGGCAGCTGGAGAAAGGGGTTAACTAACGAAGGGGAGGAGAGTGGAGGGAGCAAGCAGTAGAGAGCAATGAATCCTCTAACTTTGGTAAAGCGAACTCAGAAGATAACATCGACGGAGGCGGCGCTGGGGATATCGGACGAGGCATCGTGGCACGCCAAGTACAAGGACTCCGCCTATGTTTTCGTCGGCGGCCTCTCCTACGACCTCACCGAAGGCGACCTCCTCGCCGTATTCTCTCAGTACCCATACCTCTCCTCTCTCCACTCGTTTCTTTTCATTTTTTCCATTACCATTTCAATTTTTCTGTTGTAACTTTTACCTGATATTTATAAATATTTGCAATCAAGGATAACATTGGGTGCTAGTTATTATTGTGAGTTGTATTGGGGTTTGATCTGCAAATATTGGAATATGAAGGGTATAATTTGCGGTGATCTAAGGTTATTTGTTTCAACACAGATATGGGGAGATTATGGATGTTAACCTGGTGAGAGATAAAGGCACTGGGAAATCCAAGGGGTTCGCATTCATTGCTTACGAAGACCAAAGGAGCACAATTCTCGCTGTAGGTATGTCTTTGCATCTGCACCATTCCTTACTTATGATTTAATGCTTTTTACAAGCGCTGATGATCAAAATAAAATTGAATTCATGGTACTGTTTAGTTGTAGGAGACTCTGACACTGTACAGTACTCTGTCCCAACCCAACTCAAATAGCAGGTCTGGTACTGGTAATGCCAATCCCATGCCTGTTTGATCTGTAATGTGTACCAATTCTAGGTAGCTATTATTGCTTACCTACTTGTTGTGCATTATCAATTTGTTAGTGTCTCCAATTACTGGTGAAACTCGGCTAAAATGAGGCTTGGAGCATAGAAGAGGGTTAATTGCCAATATAGTTCTTTATTGATACTCCTCATTCCAATCTGTGTCCTTCAAGAGTGCAGTATTTGTTGATAGGGTTTGTATAAGCATAACTATACATCAGAGGAATTTGAAGTTAAAATTCCAAATAGCATTAACTTGGAATGAGTCATTTTGCTGGGCTGTTTTTCTATTAAAATATCACTCCAGTGTGGGGGCATTAAGAAACTAATCTAAACAATTGCATGATAATATTAGTACTAAAAATAATTCTGTTCTCTGCAGATAATTTAAATGGTGCAAGAGTGAGTGGACGAATTGTTCGAGTTGATCATGTAAGCAAATACAAAAAGAAGGAAGAAGAAGATGAAGATAATGATCAAGAGAAGAAAGAGGCTCGTGGTGTTTGTTATGCTTTTCAGAAAGGGGAGTGCAATCGAGGTGCTTCTTGCAAATTTTCTCACCAGGAACCGGTAATTAATCACATCTAATCATATTTAGTTTTTGTTAAAAATATTTCATTGCATTTATTCATTGAAAAGATAGAATTGATGTTTAAAATTTTTGAGTGGAAGTTGAATTCAGACTGCTTAAGCACAAACCTTGGTGGGTACCATGTTGAATGGTTGGGATTTCGCCCTCTTAACAATTTTGCATATTCTTTCCCATAGCTTGTAAAATCTTTTCATTATTTAAATAAAATCCGCTAAGTAGGCATTTTGCCTACTTCAAAAAAAAAAGGCAAAATTTTGCATATTCTGCACTCAACCTCCTTAATCTTTTCGTCCTTTTAAAGGTTTTAGTATTATTAGACCAATACAAATCTCTTAGTTCATGTTCTGTTGTCCTTCGGTTGAAAAAAAAAAAAGAGAGCACGAAACTGTTTTGCTAAGACAGTGCTGGTTCTTGACAGAAACTGTTTAGGTGATAAATTTGGTGCTCTCTTAATCAGTTCTTAACAGTGTTTGTTTGGCACGAAAGGGTTTAGGGTTTAGGGCGTTTGGTGCAAAAAGCAATAATTCAAGGGCTTAGTTGAATACTTTCCTCTATAATTACTGTATTGCCATCATCTCGACCTTGATGCTAAACAGTCTGTGAGAACCAGAATAATTGGAAAAATGAAATTTGTGATTTTTTGTGGTTAAGGTTTGTTTTTTACACTTGGCTTTCGGTATAATATTAAGCACTCACAATTTATTGTTATACCCTATTCATATATAGCGTGAGACAGGAGACCCGCGGTGGGGCCGCAAAGCAAGTGATTCAGCTTGGGAAAACGACCAATTTGATAAAGAACAAGAGAAGAGAAAGGCTCCTGGTGTTTGTTATGCTTTTCAAAAAGGGGAGTGCAATCGAGGTGCTTCTTGCAAGTTTTCTCACCAGGAACCGGTAATTAATCGTATATAATCATATTTAGTTTTTATTAAAAGGATTTCAGTGCATTTATTCATTGAAAGGATAAAAATGATGTTTAAAAATTGAGTGGAAGTTGAAGCCAGACGGCTTAAGCACAAACCTTGGTGGGTACAATTTTGAAACGTTGGAAGTTTGCCATTTTAATTATTTTGCATATTCTCTCCCTTAGCTTGTAAACTCTTTTTCATTATTTAATAAAATTCTCTAAGTAGGCATTTTGCCTACTTAAAAAAAATTGCATATTCTGCAGTCAAGCCCCTTAATCTTTTTGTCCTTTTTAAAGCTTTTGGTATTATTAGAACACTACAAATCTTTTAGTTCATGTTCTTTTGGCCTTCAGTTAAATTACAAGCAATAGTTCACAATTTCACTTGTGTTTTTGCTAAGACAGTGCTGATTCTTGACATAAACTGTCTAGGTAATAAATTTGGTGCTCATTTATCTTAATCAGTTCTTAACAGTGTTTGTTTGGCACTAATGGGTTTGAATGTAATATTAGAAGTAGCAAGATGTGTTATAATGACTTGATTGCATTATAATGAAAGGCCTAAACAAAACCAGAAGTTTAGGGCCTTTGTTGCAAAAACCAATATCTCAAGGGCTTAGTTGAACATTACACTACATACTTTCCTCTTTAATTACTGTACTGCCATCATCTCGACCTTGATGCTTAAACAGTCCGTGAGAACCAGAATAATTGGCACAATGGTTTTTGTGGTTATTTTTTTAATTTTGCCACTAGACTTTCGGTATAACATTAAGCACTTACAGTTTATTGTTATACCCTATTCATATATAGCGTGAGACAGGAGACCAGCGGTGGGGCCGCAAAGCAAGTGATTCTGCTTGGGAAAACGACAAATTTGATGAGGAAACTCGTCACAATAAAAGGGAGAGGCGAAGCAGCCCGAGTTCAAGAGACCGTGAAATTGAGAGAAAAAGAAAAGATGAGAGAGGATTGGATAGGAGAGATGATAGACAGAGGAATGAAATGAGATCTTCGGCCAGGTATTATGATAGAGATGATGAGAGAGATCGACGGAGCTCTCGTAGATAATCATTTTTGTAAACTTCAAACTTAGTTGTATTTTTCGTTTCTATTTTTTTAACTGGTTTGATGTGATTTAGTTTGCTTTGAGAAGCCAAGTTTAGAGAAATTATGACGCCAGTAGTTGTCTTGATATATGTTAAAGGAAATCAATTTTATTGATGCTCTATATGCAAAATTCTGACTGTAGATTATTTAATGAGAGTTAATTGAAACCCTATCGCCAGATTTAGTATGTTGATATTGATAAAGGTTAAAAAGTTTGCATTGCATAATGGGCAGTGCTAACTCAATCAGTAGCTATTCTAAATAGCTTGAGTTAGCACTGTTAACTCAATCAGTAGCTGTTCTTAAACAGTGCTAACTCAATCATGGGCAGTGCTAACCCTATTCTAACTATTCTTATTTACTATTCTAAACGGTAGCTATTTGGATGAACTCTAGAATAGTTAGAATAGCTACTGTTTAGAATAGTAAATAAGAATAGCTACTGTTTAAGAACAGTGCTAACTCAAGCTATTCGGAATAGTGAAAAAGTTATTCGGATTGCATATTTGGAATAGAGTTTGGAGGGAATGAATAAAGTAATAATTAATGTGTTAGATTAAATATAATACAATATAATATTAATTTAAATATTAAATGTAATATAATATTATTTTAAATATTAGATTAGTATTAAATAAAATATTATATTAAATATAATATAATATTAGTTTAAATAGTAAATATAATATAATATTAGGTTAAATGTTAAATGTAATATAATATTAATTTAAATATTAGATTAGTATTAAATAAAATATTAGATTAAATGTAATATAATATTAGTTTAAATATTAAATGTAATATAATATTATTTTAAAAATTAGATTAGTATTAAATAAAATATTAGATTAAATATAATATAATATTAGATTAAGTATAATATAATATTAGATTAAATATACTATAATATAATATTAATTTAAATATTAAATGTAATATAATATTATTTTTAATATTAGATTAAATATAATATAATATTAGATTAAATATAATACAATATAATATTAATTTAAATATTAAATGTAATATAATATTAGTTTAAATATTAAATTAGTATTAATATTGAAAGCAACAAATGTTATTCCATGTTTTTGTAAGAATAGCGAATAATCCTTTTCTCTCTATTCCGAATAGCTTTATTTCTCGTTTGAATTGTCCTTGTTCCAAATAACAATGCTATTCTAAAAATAGTGCTATTATTAGTGCTTTGTTTTAATCATGATGCTTTCCTGTTCAACGCAATAATATTTTATTTTCTCGTTGTGGGACATTAACATATTCTGTGAAGTTAGATGACATGATTAGATGAAGTAACGTTGACTTGAAAAATAAAATAAAAAACACTCGTTAATTTGTTGTATTAGAAGTGTGAGGCAGCAAGGACAAACTATCTGAGAAGTTAGATGTTTGACATTTTATTACTGAAGCACCGAATTCTTTTTATAAACGTAAATAAAAAAAAGGAAAATCACAAAACGGTTTGATTGCTCAACAAATTACAAAAACCATAAAACTAGGGGTGGCAAAAAAGCTTGTAGCTCGTGGCTCGATCGTGACTCGCACCTGAATCGCTCGCTAATAGCTCGTTCGTTACTGGACCGAACTGTTAACGAGCCAGCTCGCCACTAGCTCGGTCCAGAATTAACGAGTTCAAGCTGGGGCCTAGCTTGCTCGCCAGCTCGTGAGCTAGCTCGGCTAGGCATCAATTTGTGAATTTACAAACTAAAACTTAAACAAATACAACTATTTTTATAACAAAAAAACAAAAACAAATTTCGTTTTAAATAAAAAAAAATAGGGGACCGCTCAGTCGAAATGCAGCCCTAGAAACCGCTCAGCCAATTTGCGACCGTGCTAAATCTGGAATTTCTCAGATTTGGTGCCGTTTTGGTTTTTTTTTGTGTGCTATATTTAAAAATTTCGGGGTCTTTAGTGGAAGGCTGTGGCATAGGTGTAACCGAAATTTATTTTTCGGTTTTTATGGTTTTTGTAATTTGGGAAGTAATTAATCCGTTTTGTGATTTTCTTGTTTCTTATTTACATTTTATAAAAAAAATCCTGAAGCACCGATCCAGCAGTTATGGGCCTGTTCGTTTGTTATGGAATTGTGTGGGATGAGATTTGATGGGATCGGAAACCCACTTTTTTATTTGCGGGAACCCATACTCATAAGTATGAACGGGAATAATTATAGGAATGTACTGAATGACAGTGTTCGGTTATACTGTGGAAATAGTTGTGGGAAATCCTATTTTCTTTCTAAAATACTTGATATCAATAAAATAATTATTAATTAAATTAAATATCAATTAAACAATATAACAATACTTGTACCGTAACTCGTAAGCTTGTATCCAATCACCGAAAAATTATTTAAAATTAAATTAACAAATTGATCATTGTGGTGATTAATACAAGATTTCCATTTTGCTTAATTTTTTAAAATTATACAATTATTTTTATTAATAAAATTATAATAATGAAATTAAATAAAATTGATTAAATAATAATATTATATAGATGAAACATTTCTAATAAAAATTATTACTAAAATGGGTACAAATAAAATAAGAAAATATTTATAAATAAATTAAAAAATAATAAAACAACAATTAAAACATTTAAAAAAATAAACATTTATAAACAAATAAACATTTAAAATATGTAATTAAAAAATTAGAAAAAAAACAAATATTTAAAATATGTAATTAAAAACATTTACAAAAAAATAAACTATTAAAAACATTTACAAAAAATAAACATTTATAAACAAACAAACATTTAAAATATGTAATTACAAAAATTAGAAAACAAACAAACATTTAAAATACGTAATTAAAAAAAATATGAAAACAACAATTAATAAATAATGTTTATAAACAAACAAACATTTAAAATATTTAAAATATGTAATTACAAAAAAATAAACAAGTCCGGATCCGGACCATTTAATTAGTCCCATAATTGAAATGGGTTGGTCCCCTCTCTCCTTATACATACATGGAAATGGGCGATGGAAAGAAAAAGTAGAAGAGAAATGGGAGAGCCACGTGGAGGCAGAAAAAGAAATAAAAAGGGTGGGTGACGTGGGTCCCACTAGGAGAGAAGAGGAGAGAGAAGATTGGGTAGAAAAAAATTAAGGTGGGCTCCGTATTTTTGAGCCCAGAATTTTAGAAAGAAAAGGAAACGAGTGGGTTGTTCCCATCGGAATTTTTGGAGAATAAAATAGGTTGCCGAACACCCAATTAGAAATTCCAGCCCACCAAACTCAAACCCACATAATTCCCAGATAAGATTGTGCAGCCGAACAAGCCTAAATGTCTAATTCAATTTTAAAATATATTTTTATTTACTCGTCATGATTGACATTTGATAGCAAAATCATGTTTATCAAGAAGGATTGCTCATTGATTTGAAGCCGATGAATGCTGGCCTAGCTGGTGCCCGCCGCATGAGCGAAAACTTAGATTGAGAAGGTCAAAGCCGATGATAACGGAGTTCGGCGTAAAAAGCGTACGTCTCCGGAATAGAGCAACCTCGTCGGCGCTTCTTTCTTATTGCCCAGAAAGAAAAAACACAACTCGTGACACGTGAGCCCAACAACGGTGAGAAGTCACGACCTAACTAATGTGCAAGTTGAGTCTCAAAGCTCGAGCTGAAGAGTCTCTTGGGATCGTCACACAGCTATGAATATATATGAGCGGAAACATTCTGGCTAGTGTACTCCTTCGCGCCCTACAAGCAGATCACACTAGCGATGATATAAAAGCTCTAGAACTAAATCCTAGACACTAAACTATATCTCCTAAAAGATAAGTCGAGTGAATTTGAGAGTGTTGAGAATATATTGAAGTTTAAGTTTTTTTAACAATGGAAGCTATCAAGTGTTGCACAATAAATGCGTTTTCAAATGTGAGAGGCGGCTAGCTTAGCAAATCTGAAGTGATGATAACTCTTTATATATGATAGGATTAAGATTTTCTAGATCCATTCTAACTGGAAGAAACCCGTTATGTTGGACTGTACAAATAATGAAGTTAGGATTTCTGCATAATATTATAACCATTCTAAACGTTTATGCCCGTCTAGAACGGTTAGTACAATTTGTCTCACAAAATTTGATAAGCAATCACACGGATGTCATCTGTTTTGCACGAAACCAAATTGAAACTTTCTGACTTTTCTTTTAAATTGGTTTCATATATGTTTCAGTTAAGGCGAATGCTCCAGAAATCAACAAGTCTTAAATATATTTTTACTTAACTACTTGATTATTACACAAATCTATAGCTTCGTAAAGTCTTGTTAACTTCTCATGTTCATAAAAAAAATCTTGTAATTCAGCACTTCATGAACCTTGGTTCTTCATTATAAATCTTGAAATTAAGACTCTAGACTAGTGGAGAAATAATAATCAGGATCGGATTTGAGTGCGTCCTTGATCCAGGCGTTACTAAAAATGAAAGCAATTAGGGTCGGACATACAGCTGATCCTGAATGTAACCATCAAGGTCGGACATGGGCATAATAAAGCCGATCCTGAATGGAACTATCAAGGTCAGTCACTTATTAATATCCGATCCTGTAATAGCCGACCCTGATTCTTTTTTTTTTTTTTTTGAGAATTATTTTGTAGTGTGGCCGCCACAAATAATCAACACTCAAGAATTCCAATTAATCAATCATGCTATTATATCAAAAATTCAAAATATGACTAATTAAATAATACAATAATCAAAGTATCCCATTATTATTCAACACTCACAATTGCATACATCTAAGATCCGTCAAAATATTAAAATAATATCAAAACAAACCTAAACAAAGTAATATAAATCAAGAAATACAAACTCTTCTTCAAAATCTAATCGTTTGTCCATTTTCTTGTATGCTTCCATCTCCAATTACTCAATTAAGAGGCAAAAGAAAAAAAAAAGTAATGTCAGTTCACTTTTTTTTGAATAAAATGAGCTTATGAATAAGACAAGTCACTCACCAAGTACAAACTTTAATGATTTCTGACGGAGTGATAACTTTTGTTGGTAATTTTCTACAAGATGAGATTCCTGATAAAAAGAACATAAAATTCAAGAGTCAGAACAAGAGCTACCAAATTTTAAACTATAATTGGAAACAAATATAAAACTTTTGTCATACCAAAGTCATGGCTGAGAGCCTGAGATCATGCTAATAGACAAAAAGACGGCATTATTTGCACTTTCAAAAACTTGCTGAAGGTCTTGCCATGACTAAATTAGAGTTAGTGTTGGTATCGAAGAAGGGAAAATGGGGGAAGCAGTGTATGCCAAATAGAGGTAGAGAACGGGGAGCAGTTTGGGTGTTCAGTCCGATCTGGGAGAAGACATGGGAAGGTGGCGATTGAAGGAGAGGAGGTGGATCTGAAGCGGCTAGGGTTTGAGCTATGGAGGAGAAGAGAGAACCAAAAACGAGTTGTGGACAGCTAATGAAACATAGAGAAATGAAGGTGGTGGATAGCTGTTAAAAATCGATCTAGATCGGCTGTAAAGGAGTTGGATGTTAATTTCAGAATTTTATAATATCAGAGTCGGCACCGACTCCAACAAAGATATATTAGGATCGGATAATATAAAGAACCGTTCCTGATAAGCCACTATCAGGAACGGTCGTTTATTAACGACAGTTCTTGATAATCACGGACTATCAGGAACGGTCGTTTATAAACGACCGTTTTTGATAAACCACTATCAAGAACGGTCGTTTATAAATAACCGTTCCTAATATATCAAGAACGATTCTTTATTGATGACCGATCCTGATACATACATTGAAGGTCGGCTAATACTATTTGCCCGATCCTAAAGTATTAGTATCAAATTTTTGTCAAGTTCGATCCTGATAGGGCGATACTATTTGTATATTTTCTACTAGTATCTGAACCTATCTTTGGTTCTTCATACTAGATCTTGTAATTAACTTTTTTTTGGTGTAAGGTTAACTTCTTTTTGGTGTAAGGTTAAATTAAATGATGTTTTTTTTAAATTAACATTAATTTTATATATGGATGTTTCCTCTTTACAACAGGCAGGTCCCTTGATAATCAGCTCGGATTCAGGTACCCAGAGCAACTCGTTGAGTCATGGTTTAGAAGGGTCTGATTTGTCAAAATATCTTAGGGTCCAAGCTGAAATTGATGATATTGATGCTGCTTTTCAAACTATAGGCAATCAGGGTGTTCTTGTCCCTCTCTCTTCTTCTACTACGTCACCTACTGTTGCTACTAGTTCTTCTATTGATAGTTCTGCTGCTCCTGTTTAGTCTATTGCTTATTACCTTTCATAGTTTTTGTGGTTAGACATATTTTGTATTAGCTGTGCTCTTATGTTCTATTATGTTTTTAGCTTCCTTTTATAATCTCCATGAACTTGTATCTCTCTCTTTTATATGAACAACTATGTTTCTATTGAAACAGGTGGTTATCCACTTTTTCAAAAAAAAAAAAAAATATATCGATTGCACGATCAATTTCCTATAAATGCCTTCGACATTCTAATAAGCCTATAAATTTCCCAAGAGACAGCACAGTAATGCAACTGCAATCTTTTTTTATTTCATATTTTTTTTTGTTCAAATACATTACCATAAACTCAAAGCAATATCACAAGCATGAATATTACAATCAATCCAAGATATATTAATGCTGATACTAGGATCCGGACAATCAAAATTAGAATCTGGGAGCAGTTAGAGATCCATTAATATGTGCATCTTCATGTTACTACATTATAAATGTTGTTGTTGTTGTTATTGTTGTTAAGTTCTTATATTTTTTTTATTATATTTTACATAATATTTGTTAATTATCATTACTTGTTGCGAATATTTACTAGAAGATTTATTGGTTCAGTAATTTTTCTAGTTTCCAAACCTGCCATGCATTCGAATAATCATCCCAAAATCTTAATATTTTTATGGTTTCTAAACTCGCAGCATCAAACATTCAAAATTAATCGATTTAAGCAATCGGATAGTTATAACGTACATTCAAATTTTACATGCATGGATTTAATATCTAGAAGAATATTGTTCAAAATAGAAGACACAAAAGGTTCTAGCACGCCCCATTAACCAAATGAGGAACACTTAAATTCAACAATTTTTAATTTATTTCATAAATCAGAAATTTATTAACTCGATTATAAACTTTAATCGTTCTTCTTCATTTTTTTTTCCAAAGAATAGTTGCCTAAATGTAATGAAAATGTTGCCTGTCCGTAGAATTTAATGAATTTGATGTTTTTTAGGACTTAGATGGTAAATTGGTATAAAACATTTATGTTGTGTTGAATATGCAATTTTCAAAACTTTGGTGGTTGTTTTAGATAGAGAGAATTAAATTAAGTACAATGTTGATTTCTTATTAGTACTTCTGATTGTAGCCAATATTTTTTCTAGAAAAATATCACATCACTATTCGGTAACTAAATTACCAATTATAGGGAGGCAGCAGCCCAAGTTTCAGCCCAACTGATTGTAGCCAATATGTTGGTGGTTGTTTTAGATAGAGAGGCAGCAGCCCAAGTTTCAGCCCAACTAAATTACTTTTCAAGCCCACCGGTGCGCTCTGTTTTTTCTTTGGCAGCCCAAAATTTCTTTCGCTAACCCTTCTCTCCCTCTTTTTTTTTTTTTTCCCGCACAAAATTATTTTCTTTCTCCCCGTGCGCGCCATAAATCCCTAAACCCTAATCCCTCTTCTGTCCCGGCTCCACCAGTTCGCCTCTGCGGTTCTCCGGCCTCCGCGACTCCGCTCCTTCCGCTCTCCTCCACTATATCGTTAGTTTCCTAACCCTAATTTTATTTAACAAATTAAGATCATAAGATGAGTGTTAGCCTATTAGGTAATAAGTATGTAGATTGTAGTATTAGGATGTAGACTGTAATTCTATAATGGATCTCGCTGATCACCTTCCTGAGAGAGCATAATCTTTCAAATGAAATATTAATTACAATTAGAACCCTCATTCTTAATCAGCTACAGAAAAACACCAAGCAAACAAAAAGAAAAAGACAAACATGAATCGGGTCCTTATTAATCATCACGGTATAAGTAACTAATGGTTGTAATACAATTATTTGATTAGCACTATAACAGTTGAATGGGCTTAGGTGTTAATTCAAAAAATAAGACATGGGATTAAGTGTTAAGGTTTGTTGGCATTTCTATAGTTGAGGTTTGAGTTCATTAAATAGTATTTTATTCTTGTGACTTCTTTTGCCATGTAGCATTTCCCTCTGTTGTCCCATCTATTTTGTTTAGTGAGATGCATCATGATATGAATCAATTGATGTTACTTGTTGAGTAACTATTCTTATGCTTTATGAGCTACTCTTCTTGATTCAGTCTTTAGGCTTCTGTTTTTTCAATTATTTATTTAATTCTGGTGCTGCTTGCCGGTTCAAATTGACTGAAGTTATCAATGGATGGACATGAGCCCAGGAAGAACAGTGTTGATTATATCAGCAACCTGCCTGCAGATATAAAAGAGATAATTTTAGGGAAGTTTTCAATCAAAGAGGCAGTCAAAACAAGCATCCTCTCGAGCAAGTGGAAGGATTCATGGACTTCAATTTCAAATTTGGTGTTTGAAGAAAAATCTACAGAGTCTAGACTAACTAACTTGGTTGACATGGTATTACTGGTTCACCAGGGTCCGATTCGAGAATTCAAGCTTGTCAGTGAGCATGCCTGCAATGGGGCAATCGGTCGCTGGATGCTTGTCTTGTATACAAATGGAATTGAGTATTTAGATCTTAAATTTAAAGTTGGTGAAACATATGAGGTTCCTTCTCGCTTCTTCTCGTGCACTGCATTGAAATCTGTTCATCTGTCAGGTTGCATTATCAATTTTCCTCGGTTTTTCAATGGCTTTACTCTCTTACACACCCTTTGGCTATCTCATTTTGATTTGTCAGGGTTTGGTATAGAGAAATTGGTTTCGAGTTGCCCTTTACTGGATCACTTGTCGCTGCTCTTCTTTTTCCAGCCAGGTTGCCTCAATATCAGTGCGCCAAGCCTCACAAAATTGAAAATTTGAGGTGAATTTTACGATCTCTGTTTAGATACTCCAAAATTGAACTCCTAACTGATAGTGAAGATTACCGAAACTTCAATGCAGCAAAAGATGGGAAGGAAAGCAACATTACACGAGCTTTTGTTCGCCTTTCAAACATTCAAAAACTAGTAATAATCAGTGCCTTCGCTGATGTAAGATTATTATATGCTTAAAATATTTAACAATGATACTATCATACTAATACCACCTGATACCAATAATAGGGCTCGCTTCTTTTGGGCCTTTGATAGGAAGTTGATGTTTAAACTACTGAAGCTTCAAAGTTCGCACTACACCTTAATTAAACATAAATGAGCCAAAAGGAGTCCAACAAAAGGTAAAACAAAGACAACCAATGACCATGGACCCGTTGACTTCATTTAGGGTTGGGATTTTGATGACCTTGATTCGTTGCATTCGTTTTAGATGGGACTGTCTGGATCGTAAAAACATGATTATACTATCTGAGAGTCTGGAATAGTAGTGGAAGAAAAGACCTGAGTATACTATGAGCTTATATTTTGGCTAGATGTTAATGATTTGTTTTATTTTCATTGGAAGCATTTAGCCATGGGACCTATACCGGTGAAGCTTCCTACAATCTTCGATCATTTGAAAGAGATTTATTTGCAAGTAGATACTTCGAAACAGAATGAAGATGCTGCTCTGTGTTTGTTTCAAAATGCCCCAAACATAGAAGTACTTGATATAGAGGTTCACTAATTTCCTACAATTTATATGTGACTTGTGTTTTTTTTCTTATTATTTACTGTCTTTGCTAAACTCAATGCCCAACTCATTGCACTCTTTTTAAGTAATTGAAGCAAAGCAGAAAGAATCACAAAGCTACTAATTCTCATTTGATGCACTGTTAGATGGCAACTGGTCTATTTCCAACCCGTACGAGTTGTGCTTGGATTGGATCAACATAACTATATCTTACCAGCATTGACATGCAAATCTTCAAGTTGAATCAAATTTCCACAATTGGCCGGGTTTTTTCGCCCCAAAATTTCAGTTTCAGGAAAACAATGAACTGCACGTGTAAGCTTTGTGGGAGTTGAAAGCTATCAAAGACTGTTTGTTTAAGCACCTTAAGATTGTGAACATTAATCGTGGAGGTTCAGTGAGTTATCCGTAAGGAGTGCCAAGTCAGTGCTGGAATTTGCAAAATTTGTACTAAGCACTGCATCTGCATTAGAGAAACTCAATGTCATCGGTTTAGAGGAGGACATTATTGAATTATTTTATGAGAAACTCGAAAACTTCCCCAAGTTATCTACGAAGGCTGAAATTGTGTTTAGCACATTCGAAGAATACTATAGTGAATAGTGCAACTTAAAGTTTCTCATAGTTTATTTAGTTTGTTGGTATTTTTGAATTGTTCTCCTAGTTTGATTTCATGTAGGAAGTTGATGTTTGAGAGCAATGTAATACCTGAAATTGTTGGTATTTTTGAATTGTTCTCATAGTTTAAGGAAGAATTTCATGTTTGAGAGCTATTACATTGCTCCTCTCTATCAGGTTTATATTTAGCATGATAGATTTTTGTAAATTTTACTGATTACTGGTTATAAATCACTTCAAATGATGGTTATAAATCGCTTGAAGTTCTTATTCCCATTGCACTGTGCTCTGTTGCTTCACCATCTGTACATATTTTATTTTGGCAATATGATCAGTATGTTTATTGTTCTTGCTTCGGTAAAGATATTGACAGAGCTAGTTTGGTTTCATGCAGCTCACTAGTTCGAACTTTAAAATTAAATTTTAATGATGACCATCTCCATCCCAAGTGCCAATAAAAAGTGGTTTTATTGGATATTTTCCCTTGAAAAGTTTGTCATAAATCTGCAGTGAATAATGAAAAACAAGTAATTAAACAAAATTCGAGCTAGAAACAATCATATTAGTTAATAAGTATATATTTTAATTACGCAACGAAAGTACATGGCAAAAAAATTTAAAATTACCTAAACGACCAAAAAACCTCTTGGAGTCATATTTTATTTTCAATAATACTCTTTATAATACCGTACTTATTTTGTTATTACGTTAATTTGCTAAGAAATATTTCTTCAGGGTAAGAAAAACAGATATTCGATGCAATGAATTTCTAATGCCTAATATGTATGAGTGAGGCTATGGTACTATGCATAGCACGGATGGGTCCGTGCTACGGCTCCAAATTTGAGTTTTCAAAATCCTAACGGTCCATCCAAACCGTTCAACATGATTATAAAATGAATATGTACTTCCAAACCAAATTTTACATTTTTTCGAATTTTTTTACTATTTTTTTAGATAGGTAGAAAATCACTATTTTTGGATGGTCCAGAATTTTCAGATCAAGTGATTTTCTACCTATCTAAAAAAATAGTAAAAAAATTCAAAAAAAATGTAAAATTTGGTTTGGAAGTACATATTCATTTTATAATCATGTTGAACGGTTTGGATGGACCGTTAGGATTTTGAAAACTCAAATTTGGAGCCGTAGCACGGACCCAACCGTGCTATGCATAGTACCATAGCCTCACTCAATATGTATTATCAATAAGAACATGATAAATGTACTATGAATTAGTTTAGCATGGATAAGATATGCATTATATTCTTTTTTAGACAAGTATTATATCAAATATTAAATATTTCATATTTCATATAATAATCTAATATAGTGTTAATAGGTGAAAAATATCACTTGTTTGTTAATAAGTATTTAAATATATTAGATATGGATGGCTCAAATATTTAATGAAATAATCAGCATATTTAAGTCCGCATAAAAATCCACATATACGGCCGCATACCGTATATGCAGTATGTCCTTCCACATATCGCATGAAAACCGCATTTTATAACACTGATATGTATATTGCGTGGAGCCAAACTATTCTGTTAAAATCTTTACCGGGTTCAAGGCTCTTTCTTTTTCTATAAATAAAAGATGGAGGGAGTTTCGAACAGATATTTTTCATACATTGAATAATACCTTAATTAATTAGGCTTAGATATAATTCTCGAAACATATCAATTAATGGCAGTACCTGATGGAAAGTTCTAAATCAAAATCCAACATATTAATAAGGGCTCAAATGTTCTATTGTTTTCGTGTTACAATCATACTCTATGTCCATATCTCTATTTTTAAAGTCTAAATAGGCAATTCAAACGGTTCAACATGATTTTCATATTAAAATGTATTTGGAGATCAAATTTTATATGTTTTGAAAAAAAATACTATTGTTTTAGATAGGTAAGATTTTGTACCTATCTAAAAATTGTGCATATCGTCCCTGTATCGTCCCCGTATCTAAAAATTGTGTAGGAAATTATTATTATTTAAAAAGATACTTAGAAATTATGTGGGAACGATACGGATTATATAAGAAAATTGTGTAGGGACGGTCCTCCAGATTAGTTATGGAAGTTATGTGCGAGAACAGTGCGGGGACAAAGGTGCAGGAACAGTTAATTATCAGCGTCCTAATAATAATATATTGTTATTTAATTAGATCTTATGCTTTATCTAAATAAACAAAACACATATAAAATAATAACTATTGTGGTAATTATTTTTTAATTAAATTTTCAATTTGACCAACTTTTGTAACACAGAGCTAACCCTTTTGTTTACTTCTCACTTTAAAATAGTAATTGGTGTTTGGAAAATTGATTTTTTAAATAAAAATAATTTTTTTTTAAATTATATATATTTTTTTAATTCTAATTATGAGATTCGAAAAATAGAATGAACAGACCTTGATATTCTCTTTGTGACATATTCTTCTGACATGAACAAGAGTTAATGTTCCTCTAAGAAGGACAATCCATAAACCCTAAATCCCATATACTAGATCTCCATTGAAATGTTTTCAGACTCCACACTTACTAACAGAGTGACATGATTTGGTAATGCGTCTCATTCCAACGACATGATTTCATAGTGCGCTCATCCTAGGAACATATATAATTTCACGATGCGTCTATTTTTATGTACAAGTATTTGGATTGAGAAAATGGCGTTTATGGTTCTCATGTACGTGATTAGGATGTAAAAAAGTTACAATGTAACTGGATACGACAAGACATGTGTGCAAGTCATGTGCCATGACTCGTGTGTCTCAAGGCGTGACTATTATTTGGAAAATTAGTACAACATAATACGAGACGCGAACTGGTCCATTCACGACATGACAGACATGTGATTATGCGTAATCAGAATCGTTAAGATCATGATCAAATGAAAACTAACTTAAATTAAAAAAAAATGTGAAAACAACACAACATAACTAACATGCCATGGTTGTTCCTTCAAATTTAATCATAACACAATTTTGAAAATCGTTGTTTTCCAATGGTGCATAATTTTAATAAAAACAGCGATTTTCAAACTATCTTAATAAATAGTAAAAAAAATTCCAAAAAATGTAAAATTTGGTCTCCAAACACATTTTAATATAGATTGAACATCTAACGGTTTGAAAATGTCGTTTGAAGTCAATTCGATAAGTTTTAGAGTCGCGCTCACGAAGGGCTTGGTGAGCTTAGGAGCACCCTAGTTCTACTCCTAGATCCCTATTGAAATGTTTTCAGACTCCACACTTACTAACAGAGTGACATGATTTGGTAATGCTTCTCATTCCAACGACATGATTTCATAGTGCGCTCATCCTAGGAACATATATAATTTCACCATGCTTCTATTTTTATGTACAAGTATTTGGATTGAGAAAATGGCGTTTATGGTTCTCATGTCCGTGATTAGGATGTAAAAAAGTTACAATGTAACTGAATACGATAAGACGTGTACAAGTTATATGTCATGATTCGTGTGTCTCAAGGCGTAACTATTATTTAAAAAATTAGTACAACATAATACGAGACGCGAACTGGTCCAATCACGACATGACAGGCATGTAGTTACGCGTAATCAGAATGATCGTTAAGATCATGATCAAATGATGAATTTTAAATAAAGTAACTTAAACTAAAAAATATGTGAAAACAACACAACATAACTAACATGCCATGCAGGTTGTTCCTTCAAATTTAATCATAAAACAATTAGTAACTCAAGTGACAACATGACCACAACAAAGCACAACAAAAATTTACATCCTTATCCGTGACCGAATAATTCGTGTGGGTGCTCCTGAACAGATACAGAAGATTGGCACTCATTTGTTCAGGCAACAACAGTTAATTATTGAAGTGGTCCTATTTTGTCATATTTGCTGAAATCATGCATTTCTGCTTTATTATCTTGTTTTCATTGATATTTCATTTTAGTGAATCATTTTCTTGAACTTGCGTAAATAATAACAGACGGGAACTTCACTTATATTAGAAGTGGATAATGAGACTCACTGAATAATAATAATAAAAAAAATCAGAGGTATAAAAGTATGAAAAGAAAGGTGTAAAAAAAATCCAAAATTGAAGTGACCTCAAGGCACTTGCACATGTTTTGTTTTTGTTCTTTCCTTCAAAAATTGTGTGGCTGTTAACCCAATTATAATCATGCACGCTGTTCCTTTGCATAAACACAATTGATAAAAATGCTAAATGGAACCTATACATGTCATGATATATACATTCAAAGCCAGATATTCAAGGCAAAAAAAAATAAAAACAGGGGACCATCATTTAAGGCACAAAGAAAGGGACATACAAAAAACAAAGAATCTGAAACCTGAATAGCTGAAAATTCTCTATCTAGATACATTGTTGCCGGTCCCCACATATGTGCTTGTCACTAGACTTGTTTAAAAGCGACCAACCACACTATTTTTCTGATTTTGCTATCATTTCTTTTGCAACCTTGGTTGTTTCTTCTTTAGAAGTAACATCAAGTGAGTGCTTTCCATTATCCAGTTAATAAAAAGAAATTGTATATTCACTTCTGATTTTTTTTTTTTTGCTTTTACAATCAGTACAATCAGCACAAATATCAAACCCTAAACATTTACCTAACAATTGTTGAATAATCCTCTACTTTTGTCCAAACCAAAAGTCAAGCAACAAAATGCATTACCAGCATATATATATATATATATATATATATATATATATATATATATATATATATATATATATATATAGAGTATGGCTAACGCGCTTCCTCTAGCATTTCGGCCGAGGTGCTTCCGGGGGCATATCTTGCAATTTGATGTTCAAACAACAAATTCAAACCATTAGATGTTCAATCTATATTAAAATCTACTTGGAGACCAAATTTTATATTTTTTGGAATTTTTTTACTATTTATTAAGCCACTTTGAAAACCGCTGTTTTTCAATGCTTCAGAAATTTAATAAAAACAGCGGTTTTCAAAGTGGCTTAATAAATAGTAAAAAAATTCCAAAAAATGTAAAATTTGGTCTCCAAGTAGATTTTAATATAGATTGAACATCTAACGGTTTGAATTTGTTATTTGAACATCAAATTGCAAGATATGCCCCCGGAAGCACCTCGGCCGAAATGCTAGAGGAAGCGCGTTAGCCGTACTCTATATATATATATATATATATAGAATTATGCTATTGTGCTTTGCAAAGTAAAGCCATCGTTTTACTTCGGCTTACTTTTTGGATTTTCAAAGTCCAAAACTTCGATCCGACCGTTCAAGTTGATCTACATATTGAAATGTGCTTGCAGACCAAATTTTACATTTTTTGGAATTTTTTTACTATTTATTAAGCCACTTTGAAAATTGCTGATCACATGGTCCAGAATTTTGTTGCACTGTTTTTTCTGGACCATGTGATCAGCAATTTTCAAAGTGGCTTAATAAATAGTAAAAAAATTCCAAAAAATGTAAAATTTGGTCTGCAAGCACATTTCAATATGTAGATCAACTTGAACGGTTGGATCGACGTTTTGGACTTTGAAAATCCAAAAAGTAAGCCGAAGTAAAACGATGGCTTTACTTTGCAAAGCACAATAGCCCTACTCTATATATATATATATATATATATATACTGACCATTACATTTTTTTGTTGTTGGATTATTCATATATATATTTATTGATTATTTATGCTCTGTTATTAATATTTCCTAAAATCAAAGATAAGATATAAAAATAATTTTATATAACTCATATTTATTAGTGAATATTTTCTTAATAACATAATCTTAAAAACAAAACAAACATTACCATTTGATTGGATGGTCTAATTAATTATTTATTTTTTTATCATAAAATATGATAAACTGAATAATAACTTTTACTTTTATTATAACCAAATTATGTATGTAAAATGAACTTTTTTGCACACCATTCCTTAAAACTTAAAAGGCTGTTCTCTCTCCTGGTTCAGCCCAGCCCTGTTTTTTTCTGAGTAAATTGACAGAGGCCTGTTGAATTGGTGCCATCATCAACCTCATCAGGCTGCACAACTTCCATCACAGTCTCAGCATTTATTTAGTATGATTTTGTGAATCACTGCAACTAAGAAAAACCTACACTAACCACTAACCACTAACCACTAACCAGCCAATATTAACAAGTGAGGTTATCATGGCAAGCAAAGATCTGCCACTCTTTGGTACCCCTTGGTTGAAGCCACAAACTGTTGATTTCCAATCATACAAATCAAAGAGTAGCACCAATAAATTATCAAGATGCTTCACTTTTGATTTTTTTTTTTAAGTAAAGTTGGGGGGTCTATATAGCAACCCTACTTTTTTTAATATATCTCCAATCTGAGTTTCGAATATGCGACATCTCAACACGAAGATCAGTGTTTTTGCTACTATATCAAATGTTGGTTCTCCTCTATAAATTTGTTTGTACAAGGAAAATATTTTCTACTGCAAAATGTTCCCTTACAAAATTTATTGATGGTTTTAGGTTCTCCTCTTATTTTTTTTTATATTTTCTTTTACACAATAAACTTTTTTTCATGGCTTTGCAATAATTTGGATCCTTTTGTTTCAATCGTTTTTTTTGGGTATTAATTAATGAAAATATATTAAAGTTTCAAAAAAATTCTATAATAATGAAACCAAGTCAAAACACTATAATTATTTGCAAAATTATTGCATGGAATTTATGGCGACTCATTAATTATGTGAATAATGAGTATAAGCCGTTTCTCCCATTTAATTGGTCAAATTTGACAATTAAGCAACTTCAATTCTCAATTGAATGTGTCAATAGAGACGTTGCCACGTAAGGTAACAGTGTTGTGTTTAGTTCCTTTATATATATCATTCTTATATGAGGAAGGATAGGATTACACTGTTTTTAGTGACATCGAATTATATCGTCTATTTTTAAAGTTTTTAAAGTCCAAACAGTCGATCCAAACCGTTCAATATGATAGATATATTAAAATGTGTTTGCAGATCAAATTTTACATTTTTTTTGAATTTTTTTATTATTTATTAAGTACTTTACAAAATCGTTGTTTTCAAACCATTGAATTTTTGACCCATCTTAATAAATAGTAAAAAAATTCATAAAAATGTAAAATTTGATCTGCAAGCACATTTTAATATATCAATCATATTGAACTGTTTGGACTTTGAAAATGAATGATGTCATTCGATGTCACCAAAAAACTGTGTAATCCAATCCCTCTATCTTCTTATATATATACCATTTAATATACAGAACACAATTCCATGAAGTTTAGCTTCTATCTTGTAATTATATATAAAACACCCCACAAGTTATGTCATTATTCTAGATATATTATGACATGAAATGTTAAGTGTCATGTTACAAGTCCAATCAAGATATGCAATCATGATACCGTAGGAAGTCGAGACATTTGTTCGACTTATTTTATTAATTAGTTTCATTCAATTAATTTACAGAATTAGTTGATTATTTTTTTAGAATTTTGTAAAATAAAATCCTGTTATTAAGATAAAGACCCTCATTAAATAAATTTATGGGAAAATATTCCAACATTCGTTTGTCTCTATGTACATGAATGGCAGGGAGTAGGAGTTTGTTCTGATCCCTATTGGGACCGAAACCTTTTCTAACATGCCCCCATAACCATTAGATTTTTTTTCAAATTGAATGGTTCATTATTAACAGAAAATATTCTCTCCTTAAATCCATCAATTTGACTTTAACATAATAACTAAATGAGTGAGGCTATGGTACTTCGGCTAGTGTACTATGGCTAGTGTACTACGGCTCAATATGGTATTTTTTAAAATCCTAACAGTCGATCCAAACCGTTCAATGTGATATCCATATGAATATGTACTTGCAAACTAAATTTTGTAGTTTTTCGAATTTTTTTACTATTTTTTTAGATAGGTAAAATTTTCAGTGTTTTATACAAATTCTGGACCATCAAAATTCTACCTATCTAAAACAATAGTAAAAAATTCGAAAAATATAAAATTTAGTTTGCAAGTACATATTCATATGGATATCACATTGAACGGTTCGGATTGACCGTTAGGATTTTAAAAAGTATCATATTGAGCCGTAGTACACTAGCCATAGTACACTAGCCGAAGTACCATAGCCTCACTCTAACTAAATTATTGAGAGGCCAACCTGACGGGTAACAGACTTTAACAGAGCAATTTTGACTTCATGCAGCCTACGAACAGTATGCAACGTTGTTTTGATTCTATGATCTTTGTGCTGCATGAAGCCAAAACTACTCTGTTAAAATTGAATGTTTCATTATTAACAGAAAATCTGATCTCCTTAAATCCATTAATTTGACTTAAAAACCTGATAACTAAATGGTTGGGAAGCCAAATACTAAGCACAATCCAAATTGCTAGGAATAAATTTTGTCAGTCAATGTTTCCTTTTAAAGAAAAATAATAGTAGCTTGATTGATTAGCGTAACTCTTTGAGTGAACAGAGAGTGATATGCACTTTTTTTTTTATCAAAGGTAGTGCTAATTAAAGGGACTTTTTTATAGAAGTAGTTGTGTAAGAATCTACAGACTGCACCAGTCTATTAACAAGTACTTATCGTAAATTCTGAGTGCGTTCTTTGTGGTCTGAGTTTACCACCCGGCCCTTTATTGTGAGTTCATGCATGATTAATGAGATGAAAGATTTGTGCTTGCGTGCACAGCAGCACACAGCCATAAAAGGGGTTTATTAATTAAGAAGGTCTATAAGATTCTAACCTAAGAGTCTAAGACATGCAACTTGAGGGATAACACTCCTCAACTTGGGTGGCAATTTTTTCTTCTTTCTTAAAAATTTTAAAAAATAAAAAATAAAAGATAAGAGTTTGGTGCCCATGCTCCTTGAAAAGTGAATAGGATTAATTGATCTCAATATTTTTAATTTTTTTTAATATTTAAACATGATTTTCTATATAATTTAAAGTAACATGTCATGATAGTGTAAATTGACTCCATTATCAGCAAGCAAATTTTATAAGATTGACTACCCATTATGTATTTGACTCTCATAGTTCCAAAGTTTGTCTATACCTAGGGTTCAGATCCAATGTGATACCATACCGTGTAAAATGAGATTTGCATTGTTCGTTTTAATCTGACACGACTATCAAAGCAAACTCTCTATAATCTAAATAGACACTGAAATGATTTTGGTTCAACTGAAAGTTATTCTACACGTATACGGTTGCCAGGGATATTCACCCGAAATACTTCAAATTGATTGATTAATTAACTTCTTTGCTATTATTTGTTTATGGTTAAACAAAGGATTAAAAAACAAACCGCAAATTCCACATAGATGGTGATAAATATTGACTCTCTGCAAAAATACGCAAGTTTAATTTTCTCAAAAATAGTTAAGAATAAATACCAGGGTTCTAAATAGCGCCGCTATAGCGTTTTCGGACTATAAAAGCTATGGCGTTATCGGCGCTATATGGGCATAGCGCCGTTTTTTTAACCGTTCCGCTATGACGCGATAAACGCTATTTAAACCTTTGATAAATAAATACTGAAATTAACAAAAGTTGTTATATAAAAATCTTCTTTTAAATTAAGGAGAAAGGAGAATAATTGACTACTTTAAATCAAAGACAACTCTCTGTTTAGAATTAAGGGACAAAGGAGAGTAGTTCTGATATTTTCATGTAAACTTGAGGATGAATACCTTCATATGCTTTTTCCTAGTATTTTACTAACGATGTGCTAAACATATATTATTGAACTTGGACAGAAATGATGCTTCAAGGTTCTGTGGGGGCCCACATTTTAATGACTCACTGTGGCAACGAGCTGCTAAAGAGCGAGTTAGGCCTCACTCGTAATCAGCTTGATTGTGGATCAAGCTGAGCGAGCGAGTTTGGATTTTAGGTCCCAAGCTGAAATTGCTGCTCAAGACTGACTCGTGACTTGTTACCAGCTTGGCAGATTCATAAATTTATATATTTTATTTCCTACTATATCTTAAATTTTCATAGCACATCTTATCAATTATGGCTAAAACAAAATAACATTTATATGACTAATTATTGAGGAATACTCTTAATTCAAGTGCAACTAAGCAAATCAACTACTATAAATTAAGTTTGCAGCTAAATTCGTACATACAAAAATATCAAATTTCTAAATTCATACAAACATAATTCACAGAATGAATTCATGCATACCAAATCAAACAAATTCATAAAAATTAATTTTGTTGCTTATAATTAATTCACACATATTTCATACAAAATTACCAATCAATTTAAACACAGTCCAAAGTGCAATTACCATAACACTGACTGTAACATTCATAGACCATAGTATTTCCAACCTGAAGTGAACGGATCCGATTAAATTATTAAACTACGTATATTAAATAGCTCGTTAATGACCAAGTTGGCTCGTGCCGAGCCAGACCAAACTCAAACTCATTAATTCTTGCTCGAGATTGTGGCGAGCGAACTAATTTTAACTCGGTCCACTAACAAACGAGTTGTTACCGATTGAATCACGAGCTGATACCAAGCGAGCCACGAACCACGAGCTTTTTTGCCAACCCTATTATGTTATCATGGAAAAAAAATTGTTTATATCTTCACTTCCTTCTAGGCCCTTTATTATGGAACGGAAGACATAAAGTACAATTAATTTTTACCTCTTGGTTGTTGCATAACACACACAACTCACAAGTGCTTCCTGCCTACATATTCCCCAGGAATATATGAACTTTGAAGCCTACAATTCATCGCCGATGTGTACAAAGAAGACTGGAGATATCCACTTTATTTTATTATTTCCCGCTTCTTTTTTAGAAAACACATAACACTAACCTCTCAGGTTTCAGAAACTAATTAAAAATTGGTCAGATTCTGGCTACCATGACATTTGTGTTATTTCAGCTGTAGTGATAATGATTTTAAAATCTATCAAATAAGCTTTAAAAAATGAATTCAAACTGATTTACTCTACGAATAATGCATTTACATGCCAAAATTTATAAATTTTCAAATTCATTCCGTATAAAGTGAAGCGATCAAAAAGGAAGGTTTTTAAAGTAATTTAATACATTATTTTTTTATTATTTTTTTTACCGTTTGACTTGATACGAAATGAATTCGAAAATTTATAAATTTTGCATGTAAATGTATCACTCGTAAAGTAGATTGGGCTGAACGATTTGGATTCGTTGTTTGAAGTCTATTTGATTGATTTTGGAGTCAGTGTTATTACGGCTAAAATAACACCGATGTTATAGTATTAGTCAGACTCTATTGATCATGTTTGGTTGCTACTTAAACTTAAGAAACAATTAAGTTGTCTTAAATTAATCTGCTTATAGAGATAAACTAAATAAAATGAATCTATGTCTATAACAGTGGACCATACAAGCGAAGAAAATAAATTAATCCGTCTAGATGGATGATTTAACTTATTTTATTGTAATTATATCTTATTTCTCATATTTTACATTTCGTTTGATAACTTACGTGTGGAGTAAAGAGTTTACTCCACCTTTTTCTTTAAAAATAAATTAACATAGTCATTATGCTTGAAATTGAATGGGTGGATTAAATTTTTTTAAGTATGAAGAAATCGAATTTCAACGTTTGCGCATAAGATTGCCTTGAATGTGTTCAAACTAAGCTTCTCAACATATGGTGTTGTGTGAATTTTCAGTTTGAATGCTTGCTCATATAGTACATATAATTTGTTTTAATGTTTTCAATGCATGTGTTAATCATGTAGTTTAAAAATTAGGCATAGTACAGTCAAATGTTCAACTTTCAAAATATTAAAAGTTTCTTTGACAAACACAAAATTTTCCTATTGAGAATATGAATAATTCGAAAATCTCAATAGGTGATTTACGTATAATATAATATAATTTGGAAATAGTTCGTTAATTTATAATGCAAGTAATATATATCAAAATATTAATATTTTGTTAAATTATAATATTTGATAAATAGTATATTCTCCGTATAATTCAGAAACTTTTAGAATAAAAACAGAGGTGCTAGAAAAAGAATAATACCAATATCGTACATGTATAATTCGGGAACCTGTTTTTACCTTTTTACTATGCTTACACGTGAGACTTTTGTAACTTCTACCTAGCATTAATTTTGTGCAGTAACAGAATATTCTTTTCAATTGACATTTGCGCACCAGTTCCACTAAAACGGAGCAAGCAATTTTGTTTGACAAATGAACAAAGGGGTAATGCTCTGCTCCCATTTGATTTATTGCTAAAGTTCAAATGTTTTTATTATATTTAAATTTTAAAATGTATAACTTAAATATCAAAATAAAACTGTTATAAAAAACATACAAAAATATAATGATATAGATAACTGATACAGATAATTTCTTAATATTGATTTTTCAACTTATTGATTTATATAAAAAGAAAAATTGAAAAATAATAAATTTTTATGTACGGGTAGAGAATTTAATAAAGAGAAGATGATCAAATCAGCTACTTATACATGGTATATTGTCAAGAGAGGATGGCCTACTACAAGAAAAACAGGGGCTAAGTAGTTATGTTAATATATTTTCCCCACATTTCATATAAAATGTCAAACAATTAACAATTTTAACAATTATAAATGTCATACATTATACATAGTACATAGCAGAATCAACATGTTGAGACAGCTAGATTGGTCCCAACTACTTGCTTTAAGCACTAAAATAAACAAGTTAGCAATATCTACTTCCATTCTGATTTTAAAATTTTCACATTGAACCTTCAACAATATTCAAATTGGAAAGTTTTCTTATAACTGTAAAAGGATTTCAGTCAACATAAAAAAAACAAAATGATAAAAAAAAAAAACAAAGTCAAAGAATGAAATGAAACACATAAGAGTACCAATGAAATCAATTTGAAATTTAGTAGAACATGATTACAGGATTAATCTCAGATCTGTAGATTCAGATCTAACAACACTGATTGAAAGAGAATTAGAGGATAAGAACACCTTAATAAGAGGTATGTAGCGTAAGAGGTGCATTTAATTTAACCAACAACAATCATACATCTGTTTTATCTTGAGAGCAACCAGCAATAACTACAGATTGTTTCATATCCTGATAGTCTGATACAGACATGCTAACAACATTTCATTCTCCGTACATTTTTTAGACACCATGCCATGCTTTATGGAACCTAATCACAGGTATCTCTTTAAAGCAGATTTGAGGTTGTTACTTGAACGCACGAAGAAAAAAAAAAAAAAATTAAAGTAGGTAAGTAACAAGAGAGGATCATGCGCTAATGGACACAAGATATGTTGCTAGCACTAGCATCAATTATACATGGTAATGACAACTCAAATTTGTATCCTAAATTTTGTTTTATAATTTGCCAATCCTCATTTTTTGGACAATCCCTCACAATATTACAGGTTTACTTTCAAGAAAGTACAAACAAATTATTAATTGATTGTGGTGGGATTTTGATTGAAGAGAATTTAAATTAAGAGGTATGTTAATTCCATAAAAAAATAAAAAACTTTGTGCATTTAAATCTTTAAGTCAAGATGAAAACGTAGAATTAAAAAAAAAAAAAAGATAAAAAAGGATGTACTTGGAAATTATAACCCACTACCTGTGAATGTGATCTCCTAAATTTCAGAGGTGTACCCTTTTTTATCACATTGTACTTTTAACTGAGAAAATAATAATAATAAAACAGTTACTTATATTAACATTCTCGTATGACACCTCATATTTTGAGAAAATTATGCAAATAGAAGAATTTAACATAGACACAGCTTCTAACAAGCTGAAAGATACAAGCAACGAGATTATAATGAAACTACATTGTATATAAATGTTGAGACAATGAGAGCAACAGTATAATGAGAAATGAGAAAGTTTCATGTTTTGATGTCACGAAGATTTACAAAGATAGCTACAGAAAATAGACCTACACATGCTGATTCAGCTCGAACAAACCCTAAAATCGAAATCTAAAAAGTCTCTCTCTCTCTCTCTATAGATAACAAATTCTCTCTTCCCGGTTTCTCCAAACAAAGAGCCCTAAATTAATTGTACCATAGAAATTCATTCACCTTCTTATTCCAATTTTGCCTCTGTTGAACCCGCCCCCGCTCAATTACTCTGGAGAATTATAACTAACAATAACAATTGATACATGCACATACCCCTAATTCAACAATTAAAGCTCCAATTTAATAGAGTAATTACTAACTAATAACACCAGAATAAGGCTACACTCCTCCTCAATAACACTCAAATCTACACAAGATAAAAATCGCGAGTAAATATCGGATTGGTATGACACCAAACTGTACCCGTTAACCCAAATCAGTGATCCCCTGTAGGGAACAGTGTCAGCTCCCTTCTTGCGCCACCGGCCCCGCGCGAACCCATGTCCAGCTCATGATCCATATACCCATTTCCACTTGGCATGATTCCCATACCGGGACCTACCATACGGTGATGGTGGTGCATTGGGATGGCCTGAGGAGGCTGTGCTGGCATGGGCCGGGTCAGGAACCCGTGGTGGTCGAACCCGTTGTACTGACTCAAGGAATTATTCCTCTGCTGGTTGTAGAACTGGTGGTGGTTTAGCCCCATTTGCTGGTGGTGGTGGTGGTGCTGGAGCGTTGACATGGTCGGTACGGCTGGTACAAAAGGCATGTAGGAGTCGGGTGCAGCAGTCGGGGGTGACCGACCCGTTAAGAAATGGTGTGGCACCGGTGCAGATGCAAAAAGCCGCTCGGTATCGGCATCAGAGGCTGATAGAGGGCCTGAGCCGTTGCCTGACGGGGAGGACCCACCGCCGTTCCCGATCCCCTGCATGCGTTTGAGGTACAGCCGATACTTCTGGAGATGCGAGGCGACGTTTTCTCGGGTGAGACCATCAACGCTCATGAGCTGCATAATTGTTTTTGGCACAGCGTTTTTTATCCCCAGATGTGCCACGGCGTCGACAAAGCGCTTGTGGAGCTGTGGGGTCCACACAAGGCGGGGCCGCTTCAGGGTTCGAGCGGGCTCGTCGGGGCAGCTGCCGTGGGGTCCACTGGAGGCACCTGCAGATGGGTCGGACGGGTCGAAGTGGGGCCCGGAGGAGGGGGTAAGGTGGGTGTGGAGGGAGCCTGGGCTCGGGTTGGAGCCAGGATTCGGGTTCGGGCTTGAAATAGCGGGTATGTCGAAGGCAAGAGCAAGGTCAGGTGTGATTAGAGATTGGGAGAGAGGGGTAAGGTCTTCTGGAGCGGGGAGTTGCTCTTCCCACCTGGCGAACCAGTTGGGTTCTTCTTCTTCTCTCATGGTGCCTCTGTTTTGTTAGAGAGGAGAGCAAATTCAGAGCGGATCAGCCGAGGAGAGAGAGAGAGAGAGAGAGAGAGAGGAAAGAGGAGAGGTTTTTTGGGAAGAGGAGGGGTTCGAGGTGGATCTTTCTCTTTTGTTTTTGGTCTTTTCTGCTGATGCTCTGCTTTGCCTTGCCTTGCTCCTCTCTGTCTATCTCTATCTCTATCTCTTTTTTCTCTCTCCTTTTTTATTTCACCTTTTTTTTTCTCTCCTGTTGCCTCCTTTTCTTTTCTTTTTCGCTCTCTGAGTTGGGATGGGAGTTGGGTGTTAAATTGTTTGTTAATTTACTACTGGGGAGGTGTGGTGGGCCAGTCGGGTGGGGCGAACTATTTTTGTGCTTTTTTTTCTTTTCTTTTGTTTCTTTCTTCAGACACTATGACACTATCCCTCTCTCTCTTCCCCTCTCGGCCTCTCCATCTCTAATCCCAGCGCCTGATCACTTAACTCAGTTTAATCCAAACAGTAATGTAGATTTTCCCTGTTCCCTCCAGTTCCCACTACACTGGACGTCTCCCTTGTCATATAAATCGATTCTTCCTCAAATATATCTAGTGATATGTACTGATAATATGGTAGTAAATTAGTAATCTGTGATCTTTCATTGACCATATCTGCCATTGTTGAAGGGGAAAACAAATAAAAGGAAATATCCAGTTGATTAAACGAGAGGGTTTGTACAGAATCTATTTTTCCGGTTTTCTTGGGCAAGGGAGTAGTTGAAGGCTTGCAAGGGTGGGCAGAGCAGATCTTGAGGGGGTTTCTGATTGAAAAGAGACGTGGATTTTGAAGAATATTACGGTTTGGGGACTGGTGGAGGGAATTATGAAATGATATCTAGCTGTAGCTTGGCTTGTCGTCATGTGCTGGGGATATAATGGTCATTTGTAAGTCTCGGCAATAGAAACGTGACGCTTGTGTTGCGGCCTATGTGCAACAGTCGTAAGTAACGATGCTGAGATTAAATCCCATATCTTTGTTTCCTTCTTCCTCATGTGCCCTCTTTCTATGTGTGCAATTGTGTAGCATTAAAATTTAATGTTATACAAGGATAGTCACAAAATTCGCGAATAATTCGTTTTTTTTGTGATGCCGAATCGAACACTGAATTGTTCGTATAACCGAACTTTGACCGAATAATTCGCGAATTTTATGAATTTTTCCCGAATTTTACGAATTATCCACGAATTATTCCTGAATTTTTTCCATAATTTCTTTTCTTTTTTTTTGCTCCCTTGTAGGACTGAGATCTCTGGTCCGGATAATTCCTAATTATTCCGAATTATATCTGAATTATTCCCGAATCATGAATTTTTGACTTCGCTGAACCGAATCCGAATAATTCATTTGTCACTCTACATGTATATAAGTAGTGGCGATATGGTGATTATATCATACAAATGTTTTGGCGGAAAAAAAGGGAAGGCTGAAATTCGTGTTACATCAATTATCCTTTTTGATGAAATTAAATAGGGCACTGCCATATATACTTTTAAGTAAATTAGTAATTAATTAGCTAATAAATATTATGGCCTTGATATCCCTTCATGTTTATAATTTAATAACTCAGATAATAAATGAAAACCGTTAGATACGATTCAAATCATTTAATCTTTGTCCACATAAAACAAATATACAAAATATTTCAATTTTATTTTAATTAGCATCAAAGGCTTGCAAGAGATATATAGACATGGATAATTTCTTGATGTTGATTTTCTAACTTATTACATATAGAAACACAATAAAAAAAAGTGTTTATTGTTTATGTTTATATAAAGAAAATAATAAAGATCGCATATAATAATTTTATTTTGACATTTGAATTTTTGTTAATAAAAAACTAAAAATTGTTGTTTCAAAAAAAAAACAACTAAAAAGTTGAAGACATGATAAAGGTAAAAAAAAGAGGCATTTGAATCTCTTGTATGAATATTTTTTTAAAGAGAAAGCAATAATTCTGCTGACTATATTAAAATATCATAAGGTTATCAATATATGTGACCATTGAATTGGTACTTTATTAGCAAATAACTATCAGGGAGATCATTGAAAATTTTAGTTCAAGGTAGAAACTGAATAAGCTTGTTTCCAATTTTGAAAAAATCTGTAGCCTTTGGGAGTTGTAATTTTAAGTCAATTAGTACTAGGAATCATAGTAACAATATACATGAGAAATTCGCGAAGAAAACATATAATACATTTTATTCGCGAATAAAACTTGAATAAAATGCGAATCACGAATTATTCGTGAAAAAAACATGAATAATATTTTTTAATTTTTCTTTTTTGGGGTTTTTGTTTTGCTTCCTTATTGTCCCGAATCATTTCCGAATTATACCCGAATCACGAATTTTTGACCCCGCCGAACCGAACCCGAACTACTCGTTTGTCACTATGCTAGGGAGCATAGTAACAATATACGCGATTAATTCGTGAATAATTAACGTTTTATTCGTTATTTTACATTTCCGAACCGAACTCCGAATAAAACGCAAAAAAAAACGTATAATACGTTTTATTCGCGAGAAAAACGCGAAAAAAACACAAATAATTTTTTTTTTTTTGGGGGGGGGGTCGGTTTTTTTTTTTTGCTTCCTCATTGTGCTGAATCGCGAATTATTGACCTTGCTGGGCTAAACACGAACTATTCGTTTGTCACTATGCTAGGGAGTAGGTTCCATAGTAATTCGTTTTTTTGGTGATGACAAACCGAACGCCGAATTATTCGGTTGACCAAACTTTAACCAAATTATTCCCGAATAATTCGAGAATTTTACGATTTTTTCCCGAATTTTTCTCATAATATTTTTTTTGGTTTCATTTTTGCTTTCTTGTAGAACTGAGATCTCTGGTCCGGATAATTCCGAATCACGAATTTTTGACATCGCCGAACTGAACCCGAATAGTTCATTTGTCACAATGGTAGGGAACAGGAATCGAGCTTGAGAGAGTTGTACAGATTCCTACAGAAAATGAGGCATAGAAGAACAAGAGTCAGAGATCTGGTTTTTAATTCGTACGCATGTTGAGGGCAGTAAATGCCTCCTCCTGGCTTCTTCCTTAAAGAACAAAAAATAGCGAATCAAAATTAATAAAATATAGCAATTAATGAAGACAACAACACCACAATTATTTGTACACGACGCGGCAGTGCTTACGTGTCAGATTACGTTATTTGACTTTCGTCACCGTCCGATTTAGGATCTATTTCCACTTGTCTAAATCCGACCGTTTAATTTCTACAGTACTCAATGCTTCGGTATCTTGTCTTGACAAGTGTCGTATCTTGCCGACGGCCAAATTATTAATTTCTCTTCTACAATATCTCTGTCATACTGTCAAAGTACGAGTTACACTAAATCTGTGCACACCGAAGTTAATACAGACTTGCACGAATTTTGATGCAGAGTGCATGAATCTTGATACTGATCGGATAGTCATCACACCCATCAAACCAAAGCAGGTCCGATTGGCATTGGACCTACTCTTAATTCCTTTCAAATACAAAATTCTAACGTTTCTCTTTTTCTAAATTGATATGAAAATTCTGATGAAAATCAACAAAAATAGTCTTCAGTACAATTTTGAAATCTAATTTGTACGGATTACAGAAGATCAAGCCTTTATTGGTAAAGTGGTACCAGTTAGGATGTGATATGCAGTATACCTTTTTCTCCAATAGCGCAGCTTTAATCATTTTTTTGTGAAGAACTTCAAATAAAAATTCTGACTTTTTTTTTGGGGAAAACAGAATCCGAGATTTAGCTTTCACCTGCCATGTCAGATCCATGATAGCTATATTACCGATCATGTTTACTTAGTTACTGGAGAGTTCCTCACCGGTACTGTCAAATGTCAATCAATTTTTAGAGTATGTACCTACCATGTAAACGGTTGGAATCGTTTAAGTGGTCAATTTAGTACATTATAAATCGGATTATAATATGAAATTATCATATGAAAATCATCAAATACGGTGTTTGACGATGTATTTTCGAATTATAACTATGTAGACTTCATAAACTGAGATTCCTTCGCAATAAGAATCTTTACAAATTTGACGATGTAGTTTTAAATGAAGCTTAATTTTTCTTAGAAATTAGAAAAAAAAAAAAACTTTAAAGATATGTAGCTAGGGGTATCAATGACACAATTTTACCCGTTTACCCGATCCGTATCATATATAGAAAGACGGGTAAGGATAAGAGTTTTTTTTCGTTAACTTATCGGGTACGGGTGAGGGTAATGATTTTTTTCGTTATCTTACCCATTATTTTACAAGATGATTTTTAAAAATAAAATTATATATATAAATATATATTAGCATGAAGGAATATATACAATAAAGTTTTGTATTTTACTAAATTTTCATAATACAAATTAGTTGTATTCATTATTATTATTTTCTTTTTCTTTTTTTTTTCAAAAAAAAAAATTATAGAAAGCATAAATTGAGATGTTAATGACATTTTTTTTATCCGTTTACCTAACCCGTACCATATTCGAAAAACAGGCAAGGGCAAATATTTTTTTTTCATTATTATAATGGGTATGGATATGAAAATACCTCCACCCGACCCGTATCATACCCATTGACGCCCTTACATGTAGCTGACTTTATGAATTCATTGTATATCAAACTTTATGTATTTTAAGTGTTATTTTGTATTCTATCAAATAATTTTCAATGTAAATAATTGTATATTTTAATCGTTCACGAACGGTAAAACTTGCAAAAGTTGGATTTCGAAATGCTAGTTATTTTTTTAACATATTATCAATATCGTCAAGTTAATGCATTGTTATGGATCCTTATCTATTTAAAATAATTTACGATAATGGTCACAGGGGTACTTCTTCCCAATATTTCAAAAACTTCTCTTTCATGGCTTCTACAATCGGTGCGAGAGAGGAATTCAAGTTTTCTATATCTTCAAACTCACGATATACCTTGAAAATAATATATAGATGGTGAAGCAACTCATGTGCCGTTGGTGTGTACGAGCAGGATAGTTTGACGGTTGCATTGAAAAATGATCCAAGGAATGTTTTTAGGTTTGCTATTTGTTGCCATTCTTCCTCGGAAAGTATCAATGCATCGTCATTGGTTGAATTCCTCAAGGACTCATTTATAGAATTCTTGTAAAGAAGGCATCGGTGGAACATCCTATAGGTAGAATTCCAACGGGTATTTATATCCCAAAGTACTTTCAATTTACTCAATTCCAACCTATCACACAATTCAAAAATAAATCTAACCAATTTATAATAAATCTAACATATATCAAAAATAAATCTAACCTATTTATAAATAAATCTAATTATTTTAAAAATAAATTTAATCTATTTTAAAAATAAATCTAACTAATTGATAATAAATCTAACTAATTGATAATAAATCTAACATATATCAAAAATAAATCTAACATATTTCAAAAAATAAATCTAACATATTTAAAAATAAATCTAACCTATTAAAAAATAAATCTAACATATTTAAAAAATAAATCTAACCAATTTATAATAAATCTAATATATATCAAA
Organism: Carex kokanica; assembly: GCA_025461125.1. Classification (NCBI taxonomy): domain Eukaryota; kingdom Viridiplantae; phylum Streptophyta; class Magnoliopsida; order Poales; family Cyperaceae; genus Carex; species Carex kokanica. The sequence continues at coordinate 293,007 of JAJGRX010001358.1, read as the reverse complement.
CATAAATCTAACCTATTTATAAATAAATCTAACATATTTCAAAACTAAATCTAACATATTAAAAAAAAATCTAACCTATTCAAAAAAAAATCTAACATATTTTAAAAATAAATTTATATCTATTTTAAAAATAAATCTAACCAATTTATAATAAATCTAACATATATCAAACATAAACCTAACCTATTTATAAATAAATCTAACATATTTCAAAAATAAATCTAACATATTTAATCTATTTTAAAAATAAATCTAACCTATTTAAAAATAAATCTAACATATTTTAAAAATAAAGCCAAATTTAAAATAAATCTAACCTATCAAAAATAAATCTAACCTATTTAAAAATAAATCTAACATATTTATAATATATCTAACATATTCAAACATAAATCTAACATATTCAGACATAAATCTAACATATTTAATATATTTTAAAAATAAATCTAACCTATTTATAATAAATCTAACATATTTAATATATTCAAAAAATAAATCTAACCTATTTTAAAAATAAATATAACCTATTTAAAAATAAATCTAACATATTTATGCTATTTTAAAAATAAATCTAACATATTTAAAAAATAAAACCGAATTTAAAATAAATCTAACCTATTTATAATAAATATCACCTATTTAATCTAACAAAAAATAGATATAACATGAACCAAATCTAACCTTCAAATCTTGCGCCTTTGCGGGATAAAATAAATTTGTAACTAAATCTTGCGCTTTGCGGAATGAAATAAATTTGCAACTATATTTTTTTTTCTAATAATTAAATTAAAATTTGGGAACAATGAAAATAACAATAATTTGAGAATAATGAGAGTATGAGATTGAGAGAATAATAGATTGAGAATAATGAGAGTTTGATGTGAAAATGAGAGAAGGATGGGGGTATAATTTATAGAGGTTTTTTTTGGGGGGGGGAAGAATGGAGCCGTTGGATTAAAAAAAATTCGTATTGCTACAGTAAAACATCAAATCGGGGGTCCGGCGGGTCTGGCGGGTCCAGGGGAGGTTCGGGCGGGTCTAGGTGCAGGAATGGCGGGTTCGGATCCGGGTATGGCGAGTCTGGTTCGTCCAGGGGCGATCTGGGCAGGTTTGGGTCCGGGTAGGTCAGGTTTGGTTAGTTCGGGTCCGGGTCCCATGGGTTTGGTCACGGGTGACATGGGTCTGGGTCTGGTCCGGGATGAGTCCACGGTTTTACGCGGTTCGGATTTAGGCTGGTCTAGGAAAAAAAATTGGCTCGTGCCCGGACCGACCCTTGCCTAACCCCGGTCCGGTCCTGGACTGGCCGAGACCAGCCGAGTTTTTTCAAACCACTAGCTCAGGCTATTAACTAATTTGTATATTAGTTACTTAAGGTTTGGATCTTTGCTGCGTTTAGCAGGTGTTTCAACCCAATTTTATGCAACTTATTTTAGTCCATTTTTTAATAGATACATATATATAATTACTTTCGTGCAAAATTAAATTAGGTAGAGGTAAGTATCAAAGACTATAACAGCCCAACTACGTAGAATATTTCTTTATAAGAATGTACACGGATGATATTGCAAAATCTAGAATCAGTCAAAGAGAAGCGTGCAACACACATCGAACACAATTTCTATTTTGATTTAAGAAATTACAAAATTAAATTATTGGAAATAAGATGGATTATATTTTTTATCACATAGATGAACTGAACCGAATCAATGATTGAGTCTAATAGTTTTCGTAAATTGCAGCGTGTTTTCGTCATAGAATATTCAAAAAATAACTAGAACCAAACTATTGATCTGGTTTCGATAGTGGCCGTAAAATCCGCGAGATCCATAGACAAGTTGGATAATTGAAAGGATTCATTTTAAGTGAGACTATTGTAATATACACATTATTATTTACGGATTGACTCGTATTATGGATTTTTATTTTTATTTTTAAAATTCAAATAGTTAATCCGAACTATTAAATATAATTTCCATATAAAGATATACTTAGAGACCACAATTTATATATTTTTAGAATTTGTTACTATATTTAAAAAAAATAGAATATCATTGTTTTCGAATGGTCCAATTTTTTTGATCAAGTCATTTTCTGCCGACATTTTTATTAATATCCATAATTAATTACAAATTAAGCTAATTAAACTAAAATTTGCTAAATTATGCTAAAATTTGCTAAAATATGCTAAATTATGCTAATTTAACTAATTAAAACTAAAATATGCTAAATATGCTAAAATATACTTAATTAAACTAATTAAACTATTGAAAACTAATTAAAACTAATTAAACAAATTAAACTAAAATATACTAATTTTGATACATTTATAACAAATTCTATCAATTTACAACCATTAAACTAAAATTTACTTAATTAAAACTAATTAAACTTAATTAACACAAATTAAAACTAATTGAGAACTAAATTATACTAATTTTGGTACATTTCTAACAAATTCTATCAATTTACAACTATTTTGGACTTCAAATAAATTTAAAAAAATAGAGGAACTTACATGCAAATGTGAGAAGAGGAGAAGAAACTTTAGAGAAAGAGAGAAAGTGAGGAGAGAGAGTGTGAATTTTGTGAAAATGAGATTTTGGTGAAAATACGGACTCCTGTCAACTATTTTATAAATATCTGGGTCTGTCATTAAATGGCCGGTTGGGACTTAAAATTGGGACCGACCATTTAATATCCTGTTTGAGTATTTTTAAAAATACCCAGCTAAGTTGGGTATAAATATTAATTTGTATTTAAATTTGGATATTAATAAAATTGTCTGGATTTTCTGCCTATAAAAAATAGTAAAACCATTATAAAAGATATAAAAGTTGGTATTCAAATACATTTTCAAACGAAGATCACATTTAATGGTTCAGAAGATAATACGAATCGATATGTAATATGCATATTATTAGCATAGCATCTCTCTATTGTATCTCCTCCATTGCATGAACTGGAGATAAGTTTGGGATTTTTATTGGGAATAAGGGAAGAAAAGAATAAAAGATACGGGGAAGTACCAATGACATATTCATAGTCTATTCGTTATGATTTCACTTTCAAGGAAGTAGGAGAATCTAATCTAGCTAATTATTATAGTATTTAAATTCTAATAGCTAGCTTAAGCTACCCAAAGTCTTCTACTAAAATTAATTATTTAATTAATCCAAGCACAAAGATTTTTCAAACGGTGACGTGGAACGTGGTGAGAGAAACATAGCTATCTAAATGGAGTCAGACCTAACAGTCCTTTTAAGCTAAGCATCATCTTTAATTTATTCTCTCATACTAATGATTTTGCATGTACTTTTACTAAGTGTAAACATCATTTGTAATCACTTTCTTGAATCAATAATATCATTTGTGTTATTGACAAAATCTCATTGTCTGTGGCATGTTCAATTTCTTTTTAATCAAAGGACGGAGACCTGTTTTTTTGTCATATATATATATATATATCCCAATAATGTTGAATTTCGAACCAAATTCTCGTATTAAAATATTTTTTAAATCAGTTATTCCGTTCCACATTGCTCTCATTCTATTGGATATAATTCTTAGTATTGTGAATATCTGACACTATTTTCTTTTTGGAAGGTTCTATGAAATGAAAGTCATTATCATGACTTTTTCTTTAAAGACTGCACTGACAATATGAATTAATTTTAAAAGTATATTTCAATTAAGTTAAAACAGTATATATATTAAAAAACAGTAGGGTTCAAATGTCTCGTGTTTTTCGTATCTCACTCGTGTCTCACATCTTTAGCTCTATTTTCTAAGTAAAAAAAAAAAGTCTATCCAGACCGCACAATATGATATCCATATTAAAATGTGTTTGGAGATCAAATTTTATATTTTTTTTTGAATTTTTTTGCTATTTTTTAAATAGGTTGAAAATTACTGATTTAGGAGAAGATTTTTTTTTTTGTATGTGAAAATGATAAGAAGGTAGGAACTGTTAAACGGTCTAGTTTCCAGAGAAGAGGTCAAGTTATTTTTACCTGGTCTTTTCATGTGGCATCAACGCGCATTTTTGCTAACAAAAATAGGGCACTATTTGCGAGAGTAAAAGTGTATTTTGCCGATGGTATCTTTGCGGATACTTTTGTCGGTAATACTGATACGTTAAAAAATAGTACTTTTATGTTGGTGTCCTCTCGAAAATAGTCACTTTTTACCCTCACAGATAGTGGTCTAGTTTTGTAGTAACGTGGCTATGCCTTGTCAAATGTTAAATTGTCTTTTTTTTATACCGTTCTGGCTAGTAAATAATTAGAAGAACACAATAACTTTACTTGTTTGCGATGAAATTTTATTCGAATTACTATTAAAAAAAACTGCAAATTAGACATGAATTATAAGTTATGATTTTAGTTTTTTTTTATTTAGCTTGAATCAATATTTTCACTTTTTAAGTTGAAGCTTCACACAAATCATGCATAAATTATCAGACAATTTGATCTATTTAACTATTAATGACAATCTTTCCAAAAACTATATATTTTTTGAAATGACATGATTTTTCAAAATTTATTGCTTATTAATAGTTTTGAAGCTAAAATGGTCATCAAAATCTAAATAATAAAATTGCAGCCATAATTGTCATATATATTTTATATAAGGAGGTGGGATCGGATTACACCGTTTTTTGGTGACATCGAATGACATCGTCCATTTTCAAAGTCCAAACAGTCGATCCAAACCATTCAATATGATGGATATATTAAAATGTGCTTGCAGATCAAATTTTACATTTTTTTTGAATTTTTTTACTATTTATTAAGATGGGTACAAAAATTCAATGGTCTGAAAACAACGATTTTGTAAAGTACTTAATAAATAGTAAAAAAATTCAAAAAAATGTAAAATTTGATCTGCAAGCACATTTTAATATATCCATCATATTGAACGGTTTGGATCGACTGTTTGGACTTTGAAAACTTTGAAAATGGACGATGTAATTCGATGTCACCAAAAACGGTGTAATCCGATCCCTCCTCTTATAGAAGTTGTGTATCAAATTTGATGATATTTGGAATTATTTTGCCAATGATTAAGTGCCAATTAAACTGGGCTATTAATATTACAAATGGCTCAATTGATGATTAGATGGTTTTAAATATACGAAAATTGAATTCACAATTTACTTAAGACTACAGAAAAAGTATCTATAACTTCATTTCTAAATTTAAATACCTGTTCAATCAAGTTTATGACTGTCAAATAAATTCCTTCTCAATATAATTTCTTCATTAATCAAAAGCAAAGCGAAAAAAAAAAACAGAAGTTGAGTGTCTTTTGTGAAATCTATCCACTGCATATTTGACCGCAAGTCTTTTATTATGGTTAAAAAAAACATTAAATTATGTGGGATTTCACTTTCAGGCGTGCCAACGATCAAATCTAGGGGCAAAGCAACTGACCAATTTACCCCTTTAATTTTAATTTTAATTTCATCCCAATCCCTAATGTCTGTAGTGGCGAGTTTCAAATGCATCCGTTGACATTTGTTTGACTGTGAAAATGTTCAAAATTTAAAGTTCGCTTATTAATTTTTTTTTTTGAAAGCTTGGTAGCCGCTACCAAAGGAACCGCATTGATATGAAAAATTAATTACATCAGATCAGAGTGTACCAGTAAGGCGCTTATTTTTCACGGAATACTGTTTATGGGAACACTATTGCTTGCTGGTGAAAGTTTCAATCTCTCTGATCTCTTTCTCTGGTTCGATGGGTGTGGTGACCATCCGATCAGCATCAAGATTCGTGCACTCCGTTTCAAAATCCGTACGAGTCTGTATCAATTTCCGTGCACACAGATTTAATGCTAATTGTACGGTGCTAGAGTTAATTGAACCTAAAAGTAGGTCCGATGCCCATCGGACCTACTCCTATCTCCTTTCTCTGTATGGAGAGCATCGGACCTACTCCTATCTCCTTTCTCTGTATGGAGAGGAAAGAGCAAAATTATATTTTTACAGAAATAAACTCCACACAACTGGATATTTGAAAACTGCATATAAACTTATATATGTCCAATGTGCATGCATGTATGCATTATCTGACGATGTGTGAATCAGTGTTGTAAAAAACGGTCTTAACGGCCGATTAAATGGCCGTTTAATTGTTAACGGCGGCCAAACCGTTACGAATATGCTAAACGGTTGCCTGTTTGCGGATGGGAACGATTAATCGGCCGTTTCTTCCGATTAATCGGTCCAGAATTTTCAGATCAAGTGATTTTCTACCTATCTAAAAAAATAGTAAAAAAATTCGAAAAAAATGTAAAATTTGGTTTGCAAGTACATATTTATTTTATAATCATGTTGAACGGTTCAGATCGACTGTTAGAATTTTGAAAACTCAAATATTGAACCGTAGCAATGCCCAATCCGTGCTATGCATAGTACTGTAGCCTCACTCTTCTTCTATTATTTATATACCATATATTTTTCTTACTTACTAATGTAATTTTTTCAATTAGTAAGATGTGTACATTTATGAAATTAAGTTGTTATCATAAACTAAGTTTAGTGATTTTAGGTTGGAATGTTTCATTTATTTCAAATAATATGTTATTAGTATTTGAAAAAACTTAATTCTCAAATTTATTTTTTCATTAAATAAATGTGTTACTTACACATGTAAAAATATTTATGTGTTAAGAAGAAATAAGCGTAGTGTCATGTTATAATAATAAAACTAAGTTAGATTAAGTTTATTTGATAAGTTTAATGAGTTCAATAAATTATTTTTAATAAATTATGATATATATACATAAATTTAATAAAAACGTTAAATTGTCCGCATAATTCCGATTAATCGGCCGCATACCGATTAATCGCTTAGCGGTACCCCATCCGTCCGACGACCGCATACCGTTATTTACAACACTGGTGTGAATGTTGCATGTTAGCAGGAGCAAAATCAGACTTTTAAGTTATAAGGGTAAAAAATTTGCTACGAATAAGGGTCATTTTATACTACCTATAACATTTTATTATAAATTATTAAATTATATAGAAAATAAGACAAATAAAAACTTTGAAAAAAATAGAGGTCAATTGACCCCATTCATATACTGTGGCTCTGCCATTGTCTGTACTCTGTAAGCATTATTTGTTTTAAGTTTCATGCAACTTAGGGGTGGATCTTAGTGTATATCAGAGAGTACTAAGCCACCTCTTAATTCTAATTTGTTTAATTATGTATATTAAAATTTAATTGAATTTTGTTCTTCTTTCAGTTTCTATATAATTTAGCTCCCATATAATATATCAAATGTTTGCTATGTAACAATCTAGTTACAGTTACGAATTTTTTTTTATAAACCATAATTTTAAAAAAAATTTACAAAACCAACATGATTAATTTTTTTTTAACAAAAACCATAAGAACTAAAATGTCATTTCGGTCCGGTCCCCTTTTTAAATTTTATGTGGCAGCTCATATGAAAACTTGTGAAATCAATACCATAGAAACTTCAAAAAAGGGCATTTCGGTCCGGAATAAAAAAAATAACAGACTGAAATAACATTTCGGTTCTTATGGTTTTTATAAATACAAAAGTAATCTTATGTTGGTTTAGTAAAAATAATAATAATTATGGTTTATAAAAAAAATTCTACAGTTACTCATTGTGGATGTAGGTGAACTATGAGTTTAAATCACACCTATAACCTGTCGGCTATCACATCATACATTTTTATATTTTATGTTTCAACCTCCCTATTTAAATTTTGTTGTTCCACTGCTGATGCAATTTAGCATTGTTTAATATTATATCAACAATCGATAAATCTTGACTTTAAAATAAATTATTTGATTAAAATAAAATATTTATAAAAGTTCACCAATATCCTTCATCATAACTATCATGATAAAGAAAAGTAAGATTCTCATTTTTTTTTCTTCTATTGTACATATTGTTAAATTGAAATATTTTCACTGGATCCTAAATCCACGCACAACACAACACCTGAAATGAGCTTTCCTACAACTACAACTTTATCTTTTGTTAGCGCCTCGGCTTATCAAAGACATTTTTTTTCACATTAATATTTTCTTAAAAAAAAAGAAGCTCTCTATCTATCAATTGACATAATATTCTTAATATGATCCAGCTACAATCTATTTTTAAATTACCAATATAAGTGACACCTCCATTTAAAATAAAAGATTTTTTTGTCCATTCAATTTGTAAAAATAACTAAATTAAATATTACATAAATAAGAGGGAATAAGAAAACGTTAAGTTATTTTGGGGATATAGAATGTTATGGTTTTTTAATTGATAAATTGGCTATTTTAGAAATTTTATGAACACACTAGAAATTGTCCCTTTCTGATATAGATTCATGTATGGCATGATTAATTTACCAAATTTATTATTATTTTTTATATGTTTCAAGACTTGAGTCATGTTTGGTTATGAAGTAAGTGGTAAAGTAAATCTCTTATTCTGCACTTAATCCATCAAACAAGAAGTAAAAAAAGAGAAGTAACTAAGAGTAAAATTTTATTTAATTCGGAGTAAGTTAATTTACCTGACTCTCCAGGTTGGATTAACTTACTTTATATTGTAGGACCCACTGTTATAGACAACATTAAAAAATTTACATTGTCTCTTTTCATTAGAAAGAGTAAAGTACTTCATAGGCCATGAATGACATGTTTCAACCAAACAAGAATAAATTGCTCTACTTTAACTTGAAATAAACAATTTAAACCTTCATAATTTTAATTCACAACCAAACATAATCTTAGTGAATGTACTAAATTTGTGAACATTATTTCTTAAAACAATATTATAAATATGCGCTATATCTACTTACTCGAAACCTTGAGTCACCATCTTTATAACACCATAATAACAGTTTAACTAGCGACTACCTCTTTATATTAAAAAGTAAATATTAAAATTTACTTCGACAACGAACATTACTAGAATACAAAAAAAAAAAAAAAAAACAGACTCTCATAATAGTACCGAAAGTAGCTCTCATTTATTAATACTTAAACCAACTCTAAATTTTCCTTTATTTTTAATACATAGATAGCTTAATTCATTATTTATTGCATACTTTTCCACAACGACACAACATTACAATAGCCCAAAGACACTTGTAGAATGGATAACCTGCCTCGTTGCATGCCTTTCTGCACTTGCTAGTCTTGCAAAAAGGGTTCGTATAACGTTTGCTCCAGCCCCAGCAGTGACGTTCTCCCTCTACATTGACTTCTGCATGAGAAATGACACCTGCAAAATAAAATTACCTAAATTTATTTGTACAAAAAATTGAAGAATTTTTTTTTTTTTTTACTAAGATTGAAGATCAAACCATCCAATTATTTAACTAATATCTACAAGAAATTCCTTATCCGGATTTCATACCTGCGACGTCATTCCACACGAAAAATATTGTCTTTGTAACTAGACTAATGTTTCTCACATTATTATTTTTTTGATACATTTATGCCCATTTTGTTATGGCTACCATGCAATTGGCAGTCTTCTGTTCAACGTAACCACAGATGAATTGAAAAAAAATGAAAAAGTAGTTGGAGAGAGATGAAAAGATCAAGTTACTGTGAGAAGAGAGAAGTAGCATGACAAACACACAACAAACAATTTTCTTTGCACTATCCATAATACCAAGATAAAGACGAAGTAGATATTAGAATGAAAAATTCAATGAAATTTTGAATTCAAAGAGATGTGGTATAAAAACGATCTTATTTAGTCCCATTTTATAGAGTTTGGAGCTATATATAAATAGCACAAAACAAAAAAAAGTATTTATTTACATTGATACGGTAAGATGATAAGATATGCCCATAAAATACGCTGACAACAAAATAGATAGCTAAATATATATAATTTCCATTTTAATTAAGACAGCCAGCCCATATATCATTATCATTAGAAATTATCTGTAATATGCATCTTTATTGTAAAAATAGGTACAATATAAATTGACAAGATGAATGATTATTGTTGCCAAATGCATTTTAGCTTATGAATTGTTCACCACTTAAAATACACCTCATGTCAATTATATGCTGACAAGTGTAATTTAAATATGAATCTTGCATAAATTTCTTTCAGATATGAACTCAATAAAAACTTTAAATTTTTGTATAATTGATATTTATGGATAAATATGTATGATGATGGGGCGCTTTTGGATAATCGTACGTACACAACATTGAATCATTGAGCTAGATATGTTTTTATTTTCATTATAATTTTTAGTTATTATATAGAGTTGAGCTATGGTGCATTGCAATGTATAGGCATTCTTATGCATTGGACTCTAAATCATTAGATTCGAAGTCAAAATAGTCGATCCAAACCGTTCTAACTTGATCTCCATTAAAATGTGCTTGGAGACCAAATTTTACATTTTTTTTTGGAAATTGTTTGTTATTTTTTTAGAATTTTTGAAAATCACTGTTTTTGTATGGTCCAGAAATTCTGAAAAATAGCAATTTTCAAAAATTCTAAAATAATAGCAAACAATTTTCAAAAAATGTAAAATTTGGTCTCCAAGCACATTTTAATATGGAGATCAAGTTGAACGGTTTGGATCGACTATTTTGACTTCGAATCTAATGGTTTACAGTCCAATGCACAAGAATGCCTATACATTGCAATGCACAATAGCCCAACTCTCTCTCTATATATATATAGAGAGAGAGAGAGAGTTGAGCTATGGTGCATTGCAATGTATATGCCCTCTTGTACATTGGATTATAAACCGTTGGATTCGAAATTCAAATAGTCAATCTAAAGGGCTCAACATGTTCTCCATATCAAAATGTGTTTGGCGAACAAATTTTACATTTTTTGGAAATTTATTACTATTATTTTAGAATTTTTGAAAATTGTTGTTTTTCAGAAATTTCTGGACCATAAAAAAATAGCGATTTTCAAAAATTATAAAAAAATAGCAAATAATTTTTAAAAAATGTAAAATTTGGTCTCCAAATACATTTTAATATGGATATCAAATTGAACAGTTTGGATCGGTTATTTTGAAGTCAAAACCAACTATTTATAGCCAATGTACAAGAGACCCAATACATTGCAATGCACCATAGCCCAACTCTCTATATATATAGAGAGAGAGTGACTAAGGTCAAAGTGGTAGTTCCTAGCTCCCGGTGCTACCAAGTCATTTTTAGATTTTCAAAGTCCAAACGGTCGATTCGAACCGTTCAAGTTGATCTCCATATTGAAATGTGCTTGGAGACCAAATTTTACATTTTTTGGAATTTTTTTACTATTTATCAAGCCACTTTGAAAATTGCTAATCACATGGCCCAGAATTTGGTTGCACTGTTTTTACTGTTCACCCGGATCAGCAAGTATTTCAACAATATGCTTCCGGTCTTCAAAATCTATCGAATCGGCTTCAAACGACAAATCCAAATGTTCAAACCAATCTCCTTAACGAGAGCTTTGTTTTCATATATTTTTTTTTGAATTTATTTACTATCAAGTCAAGTGGTAAAAAAATGAACAAAATAGTGTATTAAAATGCACACAAAATCCTTCATATTTTGACCGCTTGATTTGATAGTAAATAAATTCGAAAATTAAAAAAATATATGAAAAAGAAGTTCTCGTTAAGAAGATTGGTTTGAACGGTTTCGATTTGTCGTTTGAAACTGATTCGATAGATTTTAGAGGCCGGAAGCATATTGTTGATATACTAGAGGAAGCGTGTTAGCCGTGCTCTATATACATATACACATATGAGGAGGGATCCACTTACAACATGATTTTCCAAAGTTCAAACAGTCGATTCAAACCGTTCAACATGAACTCTATGTTTGGAGATCAAATTTTACATTTTTTTAAATTTTTACTATTTATTAAGATGGGTAAAAATTCAATAATTTGAAAACAACAATTTTATAAAAGAGAAAAGGTTTCGGTACCCACGCCTTTGTCCTCGCTTTTTACCCACACTTATCGGATGAGCTTTAAACTGTCATTAACCGTAATTAACTACCGCCGGTCCCCACTAATTACAGCCACGTCCACGTCCGCTTTTAAAACCTTCCTTCCCCGCTTATATTTCCTTTTTTTATAATTTCATTTTGAATTCTGATCTTACTCTTTCCATCTGAGGTGATTTCGTGGCGATATTATATTTCTCTTCAATCTTCCCTACTGTCGCGATCTCCTTTTCCTTTCGATTAGGGAAGCTTCAGGCGTGTCTTAAAAAACAGGGCGAAAATCGAAGTTTTGCTCGTTTCTTATCTTCATCTTCTCCGATAGGATTGAAGAGCACAGTGAAATTGAATTTGAGTTAGTTATTTACTGATTTCTATTGAATTTTTATTTGAATTTCTATCGAACTTTGATTTGAATTTCAATTGTGTTATTTACTGTTCAATAACTTCAGGCGTGTCTTCAATCGAAGCGATAATCGAAGTTTTCATCATCTCCGATAGGATTGAATAGGACATAGAAATAGAAATTGAATGAGTTCTTTACTAATCTGTTTAGGTTTCCTTCATTCTATTGATTTGAATTGATAATCGCGATTTTCTTCTTTCTATTAAAGTTTTATTTGAATTGATGCAGTATCGGATCTCGCATTATAAGAACTTTGATTTGAATTTCAATTGTTTTATTTTCTGTTCAATAACATATCTCGCATGATCTGAATGTCTGATTTGAATTTTTACTTAGAATTTGATATTTGAAATCAAAATTACATAGATCGTTTTCTTAATGTCGTTTTTTTACATGATCTATTGTAAGAAATAACAAGATTCGATATTTTGTTTTACTTTATTTGATTTCAATTTCGAAAGAAGAACACGACGGAATTTGTACTCTCCGACGAACTTTGCGATTCGGATTGAAGAGCAGCATCAAAATTTTAATTGAGTGAGTTATTGAGTGATTTAAATTTCCAGGATTCATGTAGTAGGTTTACAAGTTATATACATTATTTTACAGGATTTATCAGTTAGGTTAAAAGGTTCGTTAGAGTATTTTTTAGGATCTGTTTCACAGTTTTACATGATCTATGCATTGTATTTCTTTTCTTTATTTTACTGGATCTGTTTAACAGTTTTACAGGATATATATGCAATAGTTTATATGAGATATGCAATATTTACAGGGTCTGTTTTAACAGATTTACTAATTTAAATTTCCAATATTTATGTAATAGGTTTACATGATCTATACAAAATTTTACAAATCTATGAATCAGGTTTAAATGTTATGTAGAGTATTTTACAGGATATATTTCACAGTTTTACGGGATATATGCAACAGTTTACAGTATATATGCATTGTTTTTATTTTCTTTATTTTGCACGATCAGTTTAACTGTTTTACAGGATATATGCAATATTCTACAGGATATATGATTCGACATGTAAATATTGATGATTTGACATGTAATATACACAATTATATTGTTTTTATGACAAATTGTTATTCTAGATTATACAATTTGTTAATTTATAGTGTTGGATGTAAAAAATTACATGATTCCAGTTGGAAATTTTGCTGATTTAGCTTATTTGCTTTACATTCTTGCATACATTGATCTACAGTATCTGATTAACATAAGTACATGTTGTTTTGAATGTCATTATCAACTATTACAGATTATTATTCTACATTATAGCATTTGTTATTGTCTCTTACATGGTTGTTGAGATGGTCTTAAATTTAATGCAATATGAGACTCTTGTGAAGCATTATTGGTTTTTTATTTCGCCATATATATCCGTAAGTTAATATGTACTTTTGTATATTATTACTTAAATCTTCAGACTTTAAATTTTGAAATAATTCAATAATATTTAATGTGTGTTTTTTTCTAATACAAATTTTAATGCATGATTATAATGAAAAATCAGCCTTTGAAGCAATTCTTCAATTGTATGGCCCTCAGTTTGAGACCATAAGATGGTTGTTTATTCCTATTTGCAAAAAAAATCATTGGGTGATTTATGCGATGGATGTTCCTGCTATGAAAATCCATTATTACACCTCACATGGTGATGAGGGAGCTGTTACGTATCGAAAGTTTCAACAATAAAATAATTAGAATGTTTACAAACATAATCGAAAATTCTATTGATAAACTAGGAATCAAAAATCTAAAATAATGTTCCCAGACAAGTATATCTAATTTGACCTTTAAAACACGTCCCTAGTTCGCTAAAAGAATAGAAATTGCGTTGGAAACACGAAATTCTGACACTCAGCAGGTTCAGTGCGTCCGCACTGGTGGTGAGTGCGGGTGGTCCATCCGCACTAGCACCTTGTTCCTTTAACTCGTTTTCTGAATTTATGTGAGTGCGGGTGAACCACCCACACTGGATATCAGTGCGTCCGCACTCATGAGTCTCCTGTGTTATGATTTTTCTTCAAAACGACTTCTAAGTAGTGAGTGCGGGTGGTTGACCTGCACTGGAGGAGAATGCGGACGCATTAGGCTCGGACTTTTCTTGACAAGTGAAACTTTGACGAAAAATGTGACTAAGTACTGAGTGCGTCTGCACCCAGATCCAGTGCGGGTGAAGGACCCACACTGGATGCATTGAGAATTGACAAAATTCGACTAAGTACTGAGTGCGTCCGCACTCAGATCCAGTGCGGGTGAAGGACCCACACTGGATGTATTAAAAGTTGATGAAAATTTGACTAAGTACTGACTGCGTCCGCACTCAGATCCAGTGCGGGTGAACGACCCGCACTGGATGCGTTGAGGGTTTATTTTGTGAAATTTCGGTGTCTCTCTCTCTCACTCCCTCATTTCCGCCCCTTCCCCGTTTTTGTGTGGTCCGCCCAAAGAAAGAAAAGAAGAGAGAAAAAGGAGCTCCAAATCCCTCCAAGTCGCTCAAAAGTCCGAGAAATCGAAGTGGGAACCGAGAAAGTGGCCGTAGATCTCTTCTAACCCTCCTATTCGGTATTTCCTTCTCTTCCCTTTTCTCTCCAAAATCTCAGATTTCTCGATGGTTTGGATTTTCGTTTTTAACCCGAGATTTGTGCTTAAATTGCTGGTAGTCTATCTCCTCCGACCTCCTTGCTGATTATTTGTCGATTCTTTTCTCGAATTCCTCTCAATTTTGGATTTCCTTTTTCTAGGGTTTTTGGGTACCAAATCAGAAATTTGAGAAAATGTCGTTGATTGGTTAGGCTAGTCCGACCGAATAGATTCGTAATCGGTAAACCTCTCCCTCAACCTTGACAATTAGCGATTAATTTGAATTTCGACCAAATTAGGGTTTAAGAATAAGTGCTTTGAACAAAGATTAAATCAAGTATGTATGTTGGTATAGGTGTAGGCTCGGGTGAGCAAGAGTTTGCGGGACCTTTCGAGACGTCCGAACCATAAGTGCGAAATACGCTCTTCGTAATCAGGTGCGGGGTTCTTGGACTTGTTTGATGTTTCATTTTCAGGAATTAAATTATTTTCGATTGTCATGTTGTATGTTGATTGCTGCATAATTTGAAATTGTGTGATTCATGTGCATAACTCAATTGAATTAGAACTGAATTGTTGTGAGATGGTTGATTTGCATATTCGTATGGTTGTCAATTGATGTGTTCTGTTCATTATTCTGTGTGTGAATGAATCTGCCAGGCTGACCCGTAGAGGTAGCTGGATAAGGTGACGGTGACCTATCCGTTGACCTGTTTCTGAATTTGCCAGGCTGACCCGTAGAGGTAGCTGGATAAGGTGACGGTGACCTATCCGTTGACCTGTTTCTGAATTTGCCAGGCTGACCCGTAGAGGTAGCTGGATAAGGTGACGGTGACCTATCCGTTGACCTGTGAAATGAATTTGCCAGGCTGACCTGTAGAGGTAGCTGGATAAGGTGACGGTGACCTATCCGTTGACCTGTGAAATGAATTTGCCAGGCTTTGATCCTATTTGAATGAAATTGCAAAGTTGAGCCTTATGGCTGACTTTGATTCTGTGTAGATGCATTTGTAAAGTCGAGCTGTATAGCTGACTTGGAACCAGACTTTAGTAAATGGTTAAGCCAAAGCACTGCAGATGGGTGTCAGATAAAGGGTCCAGCTCGGTGGAACATCTGTAGGTGCCAGTAACCCTACAGATGAGGGTTTGACAAAGGGTCCAGCTCGATTGAACATCTGTTGGTGCTACCAGTTATAAAAAAAAGGAGTTAGGCCAAATATGTGTTTGTTTGAATTTCATCTTGGAAATTCCGTAAATTGTATTTTATTCGATTATTGTTGTCAAGCATGTGCATTCATTTATATATTGTGTTAGAACTGTTACTGTAATGTTGTATGAATTTCATTTGTGGATATGAATTCTGATTGCAAGTCCAATAACTTGATTGTGGCAAATTCGCACTGAGAATTTATTCTCACCCCCACCCTTCGGGTAATTTTTACAGGTTCAGGTGCGACTAATTCTGGGGAGGCACGCGAGTAGTAGGCCTTTAGTAGAGTGCCCTGATATGACACTAGATATAGATATATTTTGTTGTATAGTTATAGGTTAGGCCTGATGGTTGGTATCCGGATGAGATACTTTTGTTGTATTATACTCTGACCAGACTGTGTACTCTGATTTGTATCTAGAAACTTATTTTATATCATTTGTTGTGTATTTTCTGAATGAAATATTAATTGTCTGGTAAGCATACACGGTGTTGTATGTTTACGGCGGGGGACTGTCGCGAACTTTGGCCGCGGGGTGTGACAGGAGCATACTTGGAATACCACTGGCACACTATGGTTTGGCTTAAAGAGTTTCTTTCGTAGAGGACTTGTGAGTGTTTGTTTTACAATTTTTCTTTCCAACCTTTTACATGATTGTTCAATTAGTGTGCCAATGATTTATAAGATTAGGACATGAAGTTTACATGATTTTGCCAATAATTTACAGGATTAGAACTTGAAGTTTTTATTAAATGTTGATGTCAATTTTTCTTTCAGCTAAACCAGGTTGGGAAGATGTTCTTATTATTAATAAGGTGTGCCCAAAACAGGGAGAAAGATCAATGGACTGTGTTATCTTTGTTTTGCGATTTATCTACAATCTGATCACCGAGACGCCTTTAACTTTCACACAAGTAATATTTTAAACTTGTAAGTTTATGATATAATTCCTATTTGTGATTTTATTATTTTAGCCAGGTAACTCCAATTTATAACCTTATTTATTTTATTTTTTTGCAGAATGATATTTCAAATGAATGTGTTGTTCTAGTGATGAGGCTTCTCTGTCATCCAAATAATGTTCACCAGAGGGTTATGAAGTAACAAACTTTCTAGTATGCTTTTGTGGAACATAAGTATTTTGTGTGTTGAATGTTATTGTTTGTGTATGCTATTGTTGAACAATGTGTTTGTGACCAGTGACATTGTATGTTTGTGAACAGTTATTTTTGTTGAACAAAGTGTTTTGTAGTATTAATGTTTTATAGTTTGCATTTGTTACTTTTATAGTTTACATATGTGAGTTTTACAGTACTAATGTTTTATAGTTTGTATATGTTAGTTTTATAGTTGTATCTGTCAGTTTTACAGTATTCATGTTTTATTTCACTTTTCAATATCCATCTTCTGTTTATAGTATACATAGATTTGTTTTACAGTATGTTATTATTTACATGATCGAGATGCACATACAAATATTAATAATTGAAGAAAAAAATTATGAATTTTTTTAAAAAAAAATTTCAAAATTTTAATTTCGAAAAAAATTAATTTTGCATAATTTCAAGTGTTATTTGGAAATAACTGCAAGTTTGAGAACTTGTCCCATTTTGAAATCTTCTAGAATTTGTCCCTCTGAAAGTATAACAAGTGGTCCCGATTGAAGTATAGGCAGTTTGTCAAGTTGTGCAAGTTGTAAGCGGTTAGCAACAAACTCGGGGCCATTTGCAAGAGTCGTTGGTTGTTAGAATTTTGAATTACTTATTATATATCATTTGTTATTGAAGTATACAGTATGGAATATCGAGTTTACAGTATTCACGCAAGTCAAATGACAGTTGGTTTGGGTAAAAACTGGGTACAACTCACTGGGTACAATTAGTCGCTCCCTATATAAAATACTTAATAACATAATTTCATAATTACATTAAAGTTAAACAAACTATTATAACTTCTTTTTTTGTGTACAACTATGTTTTAGAAGCATAGTTCGAAAAATATTTTGAATCGGATGAATAAAACAAAATTAATTAATTAATTTTTTTTCTCTCCATCCGTTTCTCCTACGTCCAACCAAACAAGATCTGAATTTATAATAGGAATTTAGCTTTTAGCAATTTTGTTTGCTAAAATAATTTACTCTACGATTTAATCAAATCAACTTTATTGGAATTGGTAGGATTATTGGTGTTAATTTGATTCTTGTTTAAATTATTAACTGTATATCATTTGATATATTTAAAATAATTTTAATTGCATGCATGGATTTTTTTTTGTCTTCATATATAGGCCATCAAAAGAGAAACAAATTAAAAAAAAAATTGGTCAGTTGATTTTATCAACTTTTGATGTATATCGAAATAAAACTAAAATGAAGTAATTTTTAATGGGTGTATATTGGATGATAATATAATGTATATAATAAATTAGTTCTATTGTATAAAAGTTTCAAAAATATTTTTTTGAGATTTAATTTTATGAAAATTGATTTGATATAATGATCATAATCACAGGGGCAAAACTAGAAAATTTGAATAGGGGAGGTTAAACTATAAAATACATAATATGTGAAAAAGCAAAAATAATGTGGTCACTGAAAATTGAACCCAAGATCTTCCAAAGATCAAACCAAACTCAAACCAAGATAGATCTTCCAAAGACTACATGCACACATTTGTCTTTATATAAAAGGGTTAAATTATATATAAACTTAAAAAAACAAAATTTCAATTAAATTTCAATATACATAATTAAAATTTTAAAATAGCTTAGCCACCTTTTATAAATTGTGCTTTGTATATTAAACAACATTACATATTTAATTACATGATATTCATATCTTTGGCAATAAACGAATAGGTACCAGTATATGAATACCTGAAACACTTTCAGCTAAATGGTGACTCTTTTACTCAGTTCATATACCAATTAACAAGTTTCTATCATTTTGACGATTTAACATAGTTTTAGAAAAAAAAATATTTTTATATATTGGAATATTATTATATATACAATGCTTGGGTCTTCAGTTTATCCAGTAAATTTGGTTAAATAAACAAGTAACACTTCAATAAATTACTTATATTTGTGTTGAGGAGGGTTGCAATACCTCATGCCTTTCATACCTCATCATACCTCATATTTTTGTTTTCAAAATCTAAATTGCTGATCCGAACCGCTCAATATGATATCCAGACTAAAATATGATTGAAAATGATATTTTATAATTTTTGAATTTTTTTACTATTTTTTAAGGTAGGTACAAAATCACTATTTCTGGACCGTTCAAAAACAATAATTTTGTACCTATCTTAAAAAATAGTAAAAAAAGTTCGAAAAATTATAAAATTTCATTCCCAAGCATATTAGTATGGATATCATGTTGAGTGGTTCGGATCGGAATTTTAAACTTTGAAAATAAAAATATAAAATATGAGTTATGATGAGGTATGAGGTAGCCCTCCTCATTCGTGTTATTCGTCATAGTTTTTTTTCATACATTATTTTTTTCTTCATGAAAATTTTGTAATTATTTTTCATTGTTTCTTTAATGTTTTTATAATTCCTTCTAATTTTTATTTTTAATGAAGAAATTCATTTTAAATAATATTTGATAACTATTAGTGAGGAAAATAATATTGATATCTAGCATTGAAAAATAGAAACATAAAATTTTCTGCAATAGTTCCCATGATTCAATCGAAGAGCCATTTCTACGCATTTTCATAGTTGTTATTATGCATCTCTTAAGTATGATTTTTTGTGAATTAATTTTTCAATACCTCCATGCATAAGATTTTATTCTGCATAATTTCATGATAACTGAATACGTCATAGAGTGAAAGTGAATTGAAACCAAATATTTCCTAACTTTAATATAGATACATCTATTGTTCAATTAACATCAATAACTACAAAACCCAATGTACTAAAATTCCAGAGTCCGGATCCTCTGAAGTAACTAAAAATTTTAAGTTTGGATTCAGACCGTCTGATAAGAATCCGGGTTCTTTAATATGAGGATGGCTTCCGGTCGTACGGTCCGGATCTAAACTCAAAATTTGAGGTACCTTAGGTAATATGAATTATTTACATTGTAAACATAGAAGATCCAGACAAGGAGATATCGCTGCCACACCCTTCCCCTGGTCCTGGGCTTTCTCCGTCTCTATCTCCAAACCAACCCAATAATAATACCAATAACCTCTCCAGTCCTTTCTGTCTGGACATCTCCTTTAGATTATTCAAGTATGCTATTTATTACATAACAACTGAGAAGACTTTGGTTTTGAACTGGAGAAGTTGAAATCTTAAAACATCTCCATTCTCCAATGATAATCGCCAAGTCTGGACTCTGGTCAACAGCCTGACCCACTATAACAAGGCTTTATCACTAAAGATTATGCAACTATTATATGAACCCTTCTTCCTTTTATGTCCTTCATGAAAGTTTCTCTCTTTATAAATAAATCTAAAAGGCCCTTTTCACAGCACTATTGTTTGCTGTGACATAGTGTGTGTAGCCTTCTGTGTTTTAGATCCCTGCGCTTATTGATGTTTGTATGAAGTACTCATAAATTAACATAAGATAATTGCCACAGAAGAACGGGTGGGTTCATTTTCCTGTAATGCATCTACGAGTTAGTTTAATTAAAAGTACTTGTTATTATTCTTGGGAAGAGATAAAGAGAACAATTCTTTTCTAAAAAGAAAAGAAAAATTAAAATGTTATTTAAATTTTTTAGAAAGTCTACATAGTTTTAATTCCAAGGCCTGTGCATAAATTCTTTTGATGTCTGATGATTTGGTTTCTTAATCTAAAATATTTTCGAATCAAGTTCTGACTTTCACATCTTTTAAGTGATTAAGGAATATAATAATTTATCTACCTTACCAGAAGTATACTTTTGTCATTTCATATATAAATGCACGTAGTATACCCAATGTATGCTCTAAACAAACATATCAATAAACCATGCCATTATGATTTTTAATCAAAATTTATACTTAATTTAGTGCCAAATCATGGTAGTTTTGACTTGTTTTGAGTAATTATTTAAATAAGTTGTTCAAGATAACATACATTTATTAGAGAAAAAAACAAACAGCTGTTGCTTAAGAGGATAATTTGACAAAACAGGAATACAACAATATTAATTTCATTTTTCTAACCTATCTATTGCACGTTTATTGCATTACATTAGCCTGTTAACAGATGCTTAATTAATTTATCTGTTTATGGCAAGACAGAAAGGAAAAGATATTGGCTTTTGCACTAATACACACTTATTCAACTTTTTCTTTAAAAAAAAACCTTGACCAATTAACTTTTTTTATTTCAAACATCAACATTGCCTATTTGGTTGCTGAAATTTCTAATTTGAACTAACATAATTATATTGGACCTCTCCATTTCCTTAAAAGGCAGACAGATAGTAACTAATTCTTTTCATTTATACCAAGAAAAGTTGAATTTGGGAACATGTATATGTACATGTGTGCCACTTTGCTGTAAAAAACAATGGTTAATTCCATTAGATCCTTACAGTATCTTAAGGACATTCTTACATTTATTTTTCCTAACAATATTTTAATTAGAAGCTTAGCTTGCAATTGATGGACAAGATCTGACATATAACTCATTTGTTATAATATTGTTGAGTCAGTAGTCCTATAAAATAACATACATGCATAGTATGATTAGAGAATCTAGCTGCTTATTATATACGCCTTGATTGAGAAAGCCATGCACTAATAGCCAATTAAAAGATTAGCTGTCTTTCAGATTAGGTAGCAACTGCATTTCTTTTACTAGCTAGTGGGTCATGCATAAGGAGCTAAAATCCATCGATGCATTCATTTCTTTATTAACCTCAAAATGCCTCAGAACACCCTACAAAATTAAAAAATAATAGCGCCCCATAACACTTGAAAGTAATTATTTTTTGGTACTTAGTTCTTTGCTTTGCTTTGCTTTTGAAAGACGACCAGTTTCAAATTTGTCAGTATTCAGCAGAAAAAGTGTTCATAGGATCAGCTTTAGCATTATTTTTTTTAATAAATTAATTATTAACCGGAACAATCCGTGCACATTGAAGGGGCCGAATCAGAAAATTTAGATTGACATGGTTAAAATTTAAAATGCATAATGCATGGCCGGAACTTGAACTCAAACCACGAATATATGTGATAATTTACGAGGGGCTGAAATATATAAAAACATTAAGAAAAATGAAAATTCAATTAAATTTCAATATACATGATTACAAAATTTGAAATTATGGAGGTGGCTAAGCACCTTTTTGACAATATAAACTAAGTAGAATAAATTAAGTGAAGGGTACATAAGAAAATTTCTTCTTTGAGATTTATATGATGGTATTTTGAGTTTTTGCAGGGGTACATGAGAAAATTTGGCATACTAAAATTGTGGAAACAGTAGATTGCTTCTAATGAAATGTGAGGAAGCTTCTGGGAAGATATCCTAATTAAAGATGTATGATCTGCTTCCAGCATGGAGATATAGATATTGCCTCTGAAATCTGATTTGTTGTCTTCAAGTTTTATTTAGCTCAAAATCCTCAACTTAGGTAACATGCTTCTCAATTATGAATGCTGCTGCTGCTTTAAATAATGCTATGCTTCCTGGGGATCTTTCTTAAATTGTAGTTTGTATATATTTAAACATGGAATCAACAGTAGGTGTCTATTACATTAACACATGCAACTCATATATATTTAGCAAATATGAAGTCAAGATCTGAACGGTCTGGTACGGTGGTACCAGTACTAAAGTAGATATTGTTATAGGTCTCAAGGAAATTATATATTTTTTTATGAATTTTAACTTTTCAGATATGAGCGAAAAAATCTGTACGAGCTCACTTAAAATTGAATAAAAAAAAAATTTCAAAATTGAGTCTCTACAGTTAGATGGATTCAAGCTTCATGTCTTGAAGATTGATTGAATCAGGCAAGTAGCGTTAATTTATCACATAATTAAAATTCTACATTATTCCCCTTTTCAAATGAGGTTTCACAAAAAATTCAGGGTTAATATCATTCGTGAGATGTAAAATTATAGATTTATCCTTTAATCTATTGAATTGGTTAACAGAAAACAATATTAAAAAAAGCCCTACCAAGAAAAAAGAAGCTTGCTTGTCAATAATTCATTCCTATTCTATTTTACAAGATTATCACAATTTCACAGCTAATCATGTATTCTAAGCACTAATGAGTTCTAGAGTAATTTCACTAAATGGCATGCGGTTTATTTGTCCAACTGATGACATACAAACATGGGTAACGATTTTAACAAAGCAATTGTGACTTCATGCAGTGCACAAACTATATACAGTGCTGTTTTGATGCTATAGTCCGTGTGTTGCATGAAGCCAAAACTGCTCTATTAAAATCTTTACTACAAACACACTGAATTACTGAAAGAAGTTGTGAAACCAATATCATGCTATTGCTATACCTTTTATTGTAATTCAGTAAACCTTTGCATCCTTACCGGAATTTGAATAGACAAACATCATCTTTGTAGAAAGTCGTTCCAACCGGCTAAGTTGCCCATAATTGGTTTGTTCAGTTGAAAATTTTAAAACCTAGGTTTCATCTCTTAACCAGCATTTTTCAACAGAGAACATTCGCGAAATTGGCTGCTTGTCAGAAAGGCAGAAAGTAGTTCTTCAGTTGGAGAGGAGCTTTACACGGGGCTAATTGATTTTGGATCCAATTCTATTGCACGGAAAATACGGGCCGGGAAGTACTCGGCCCAAATAACTGACAGGAATATGGACTGCGTTTCCTTTTAGCGGTCAAACATGGTTTGGGCTTTTGGGCTTTTGGGCTTTTGGGCGTTTTAGGTTGTATTATAATCGTAGGAGGGAGAAGTGGGAAGAGAAGAGAGGATACATCTACGGCATCTCTCTACTTCACGCAATTTTAGCAACGGCAGATCTAGGGGTACAAACGGATCGGATACGGATCGGATAGTGGTAAATCCATATCCGTATTCGCTTTTAATTTTTGGATACGGATACGAATCGGATATCAGATGGATACATATGGATATGGATCGGATATCGGATATCCGTATATATATACATAAATATTTTCATAATATATAGCAAACTATATGATATTTATTTACTATTCGGATACGGATAATTAAAATTCAAAACCATATCCGTATCCGTACAGATATTCGGATATCAGATATCTGTATCTAATTTTCGGATACGGATGCGGATATGATCAGATAATATCCGACCCATTTGCACCCCTAGGCAGATCTAAGTTTATCGTTAGAGTAGAATATTCTCAGTCAGTCTATAATTAATTTGTATAGCCGTCTTATGCACATGAATTTTTTATAAGTTATTTTAATTAATTGGTTGCTTACTTAGAATATGAGCAAAGTTAGAGTATGATGTGCTCACTAAGAAGGTTTGATGAGTACAACTATTGGATTGACTTCAAATAATGAATCTAAACTGTTGAAATTCATATGCCTCATGAGTAATGCATATACATGCAAAATTTTGAAAGTTTCGAATTCATTTAGTATAAGGTTTGACCTTCTAGAAGTTATTATACTCTAACGATAAATAATTTATATAGCCGTCTTATGCACATGAACCTTCTATAATTTGTTTTATGTATTTATTTTTTTATCATTTTTTGACCGTTTGATCTTGTACTAAATGATTTCGAAACTTTTAAAATTTTGCATGTACAAGCATCACTAATTAGGTAGATGGACTTCAACGGTTTGGATTCGTCATTTGAAGCCAATCCGATAGACTTTTGAAGTTGTGCTTATCAAATCTCCTTAGTAAGCACATCATACCCTAGCTTTGCTCTTAGAATATATATGGGGTCTGTTTTGAGATTCGTACCAGATTGAAACCAACGATTCAGATCTTCATTCTACTCGGTAAGGAATTGCACTGGATTTAAATTCTAATATAAGGTTACTAATGAATTATACTTACTATTTTGATCCTGATTAATTAATGCGAATTGAGGTTTGATGCTGATATTAGAAAAGTTCAAAATTAGAAAGTTCTACTCACCTCAAAATAAGGGTAATCTTAATATATAAGGAAAAGTTCTACTCACCTCAAAATTAGAAAGTTAGTGCCCAAAATAGTTCTATCTTTTTAGGAGTTGCCAAAAATTATAGAAGTCCACACCGCCTCAAAATTGTATATATAAACCATTGAACTTAGCCATAATCACTTACATATATCTCACCTCTCCGCTCAAAACCTTAACTTTCTTCTGTTTGTTTCTCTCATAATTTTAATCAAACCCAAGTTCCTAAGCATGGTTGCAATCACCCCGTTACCGATCGATGAAGTATTACCAGAAGATGTTATTATTGAAATACTAACCAATTTACATCCTGATGATCTCTCAGTTTGTCTTGAGATAAATCATAAATTCAACCAGCTGGTGAATGATCCATGTGTCAAATCACGGCAATCTAAGGCTCTATGTGGGTACTTGATTCACAATGGCCACAATTATTCATTCCTGCCGGATCAACTTGCTATGAAATGCTTGGAAGTTTTTGACAATTTAGAGATTTTAAAGCAAAGATACACAACTGTTGAAGCTGTATCTCAATGTCGCGGCCTTGTTTGCTGTGTTCTTGGCGGGTACCGCAACAACAGACGATATTATGTATGCAAGCCGGCCACAGGACAATGCCGAGCCATACCAAATCCAAAGCTCAGGTATGCAAATCTATATTTTAATTGTACGCATGTTATATTCGTTATTTACGGTGATTTAATTAATAAAAGTATAGACAGATCATGTTAATTAAAGACTAGTTTTCAAAACTCTTATCTAGTTACACATATAAATTAATGCATTTTTCTATTTTTCTCTGATTTGTTTACTGGTATGGTATGAAATATGCTTTTTGTAAGTTTTCCAAAGAGGGGTATAGTAGAGATGTACCGGATTTTGGTACGGATGCTTATTTAGACTGAGTCTGTAAACGTTTGGTTGGATGAAGGAATGCCTAAGGGCTTGAAGATAATAATAAAAAAAAAAAATCAATGGAAGTTTGAGGTAGATAGTTAATTTGAAATATTTAACCCTTCTTTATTTATTGTTTTTTAATCAATAATATCAAGAGCTAATTACCTACAGTAATACATAAATATAGAGAAGGAAATATTATTTCAAACAAAGACAAACCTCAACAAGGAAATAAACAAAAGGTTATGAGCTATAGATAAATTATGGTTTAGTAAACTTTCCTTTAATCAATTTAATCAATTATTCAACGGGTAATAGCTAAGCTTTGTTTTAAGAATTAAGATACCACCCAACAACTTATACTTTTGTAATTGTTACAATGTTATGGGGATATTTTTTTTTCAAAAGTTAGCTAGCCAGCAATACCAGCCTGGCTTTCTCCAATACTTGATCTGATTTATGTAAACATGTGCTTATTTTTTTAAATTTAGACTTTTAATTTTATAGAGCCTTTTCAAATATTGTTATGTAACTCTTACACTACTTTTATTTGCATATTGCAACAGTTTTTAGACAGCAGCTACTGCAATAGTTGCCAGTCTATCAGGGCAGGAATTCAAAATTGTGCGATTCTCGTTACCACGTAGTGGCAGGTCCTTGTACCTCCGTTGTGAGGTATTCGACTCACGAGCTTGGAGATGGCACAGGTGCAATGATATAAACCAAGACATCCGCTTTCCAGGCGACTGGCGTCGTGATGGGGCAGTTTTTGCGCACGGGTCCATGCATTGGTTCACGCAACAGGGAATATTTGCATTCAACATGCACAAAGAGACATGGAAGCTGATCGCCCTTCCTGTCGAATTTAAAGATTTCGAAAACAAACACCATGCGAAGATCACACTGCGGGATGCAAAACTAGCACTCGTGTGTATCAATCATGATGACCAAGTGGTGGTTCGAAGGATGGACCGCTACTTCGAGGAGGAATGGGGGCCACAAGAAGTAGTCTGTTTTTCAAATGCGCAAATACAAGACGGTAGTTGGTTGCGCATATTCATTGATCTAATTTACTCCTCCAGTTTCGGTCCCAATTCCTTATCTAATTACAAATGGTATGGTTCTCCTCAATTTTGTTTTCCTATCCTATTATGAATTAAGAAGGCTCATACAATTTGTATAAAGTTAATACATGCAGCTCTCACCAAGTAATTAATAAGTAAAATTCAGTCTTAATTGAATGTGTAACTCTGAGTGTCTGACTTCTGCTTTGTTATTTTCTTCCTTGTAATTATGCACAGGGAGGGAGTCTGGAAGGATAGATTGAATGCAAAGGACGCAAATAAATCTTTTCTGGGAGGAGATGTCTTTAGATTTCAGTCGGACTCAACTCCATGTAAGGCTCTGCAGCAAGCAACTTTAAAACTTTAGACTCCGTCAACTACTCGGATTGTTTACTTTTGTACTCTATTTTTTTTTTAATCTTAAGATATTGACATAAATCACTTAATTATAATCCTAAATCAAGAAGCATTGAATCTATCCTTATGTGCAAAACAGTGTAGCTACACTAATATAGCCCGAAACATCAAGTACCACATTCCAATGAACAACACACAAAACAAATCCAAAAGAGATATTCGAACAAATTGCTTCACGAGAAATAATCCTAAATCAAATGATACTTGAATTAAAAAATAATTTTCCACAATTTCTAATTCAACGACTAACACATAAATCCAAATTTAACTTGGATCAATCTAACAAAACTATATATTATCTGGATCAACGCAATATTCAATTGGCACACCTTATTGGATCCAGCAGAGATTCAATGGTGACTATGCAAATACTTGAACAGCCGTCAGGCACCAATTGAAGACGTAAAATTGACAAATACCCCACTAAACATCTCCAAAAAAATTGACAAATTTTAGACACACTAAACATCTCTATAAAAAAAAAATAGCAAACCGCCCTAACGTAGGGCGGTTAAGTTATTTTTGAAATTTTTTCAATGCAGAGGGTAGATTTGCTTTTTTTTTTTTGGAGGGTATTAAATTATTAATAAAAATTTCGGCAGATAAAACCAAAATATCACACACTTCTCACTAAACTAAGTAATACTAGTTAACTGCTAGCAATCACTGTGGATCAACTTCAGGTGGTAGCTGATAAGGGACAATCATGTCATCTCCTGGCAACCATACTCTCAGTGGAATTGCTTCTATAGACTCCTCATTTGGCATCCAGTTTCAAGTCTCCTCTTGTGTCTTCTTCTTAGTTTTCTTATGACCTGTCCAGTAAATCACCAAAGACATAATTAGTAATATAATATTTCTAGCTGACTAGCTTAGAGATATATTTTGGAAACAAATATCATTTACCAGCAAGTAGTTCGAGATAATTCTGGTTGTCTAACTAATTTATCAAGCACAATCCAAACATTGCCAACAGCAGGGTTGCAATTTTACCAGTATCTTGTAGCTATCTATAACTAGAAGCCTCGACGGTAGATGTCTTGATTAAGTTACTTAGTTACTCATGATACTACTAAAGCTCTATGTGTAATCAGACTGGAAAGAAGTGATTTGGAGTAGGGAAAAGACCACCTAGAGCTGCTCCAGTTGAAAATGAAGATAGCAAGTAACCATAACCGATTAACACTTGACTCGTTACCGTCATTTTGATAGCTGTCGATATGTTCCCATTCATGACCTCCTGATGTAAACATATTGCAATCAGTAATTGTGAATATCTGGGTTAAAAGGTACAGAGTAAAACTGAAAGAGGAATGAAGAAAATGAAAATAAGAAAAAGAGAACAGCAAATTAGACTTTCCTGGTGCTCTGTTGGATATTTATAGCTGAAATTTAAAACTGGTTTGAAGAATCAAGTGTAAAATGACTAGGTATGTTTAAAATGTGTGGAATATGCATAGTATAGATAGATAGGTACAACAAATCTATATTGTTTGGAAATATTTGGGCAACATTTCAATAACTAAGTAAGCTTAAACAGCTAGAAACCCTCTCCATTTGCATACACAAATTGAGTAATGGTATTGTGTCCTACAGTTAAGATCCAAGTTCAAATTTAAATAAATGAATTAGAGTTTAAAAATTTATAAGAGGTTCGTTCATCACAAATGTTTGTGTATGCATTAGTAGTTGTAGGCAGTCTGAACCAGAGCATCATAGATGCAAGGCTAAATAACTTGAAAAGTCTTGGGTTCTCACAAGACGAGGTGACCACTCTTGTCAGTAAAAATCCTTTGGTATTGAATATAACAGATGAGAAGATGTGTTCTAAAATACAGTTTCTGATAAAAGATGTGGGTTGTGATATGTTGCAATTGGTCAAAAATCCAACACTGCTAATGTCGAGCTTGGAGAAGCGGCTGATTCCACGCAGCCTTGTCCTGAAGCTTCTGGAGACGAAAGGATTGCCAGTGGCAAAAAGAGGTTCTCTTTCTTTTGCAAGACAAAATGAGAAGCAGTTTCTCGAGAAGATTGTTCTTCCATATGAACACACCATTTCGGGGCTGCACCGAGCCTACACTGATGATGTTTCTGGGAATATCTCAAATTGATTTACCTATTATTTAGGTATTCTATTTTATTCTTTCCCTTTTAGTTTCTTTTTCATTATTTCTCTATTAAAGTGAGCACTTAATGGTGATATGCTTATTTCGAACAGGATCGTTTCCTGGATTCATATCCTCAATTCTAATTGATTGGATATCTTTCACAAGAAAGCGAAGAAAGATGCGACGATTTAGTATAAGATGGATCATTCTGCTGATTAGATAATGTCGAACCTTGCCACGAAAATGTAATAAGTATAAGATGGGAGTCCTGTACCAGTATATTTGGTACCAAGGACTGGGTATCAGTACCAGCAGGTATAGAAATATTGAGTTCATAATAGGATATTGACAAACCTCTGATCTTACCATATGAGCAGTATCAAGAGCAATGCATAACATATAATAACTGTTTTTTGGTATGGAGTCAAGTTTGAACTTAACCTGCTGATTAGATAATATTCATTTCTGACTTCTGTGCAAAACAACAAGAGAAAATAAATAACAAATAGTAACATAATTTTGTATGATCAACAAACTAGTTTGCCCCTTCCCAGTACAGATGACAAGCATATTTTTTTTAATTATGGATCAATATTACACTTGATTTAATGAGTATAACACACTAGAAATCAAACATCTACTGAGAAGTGCTATTTAGGAAAAAAAGTGACTGACAAGAGCTGAAGAATAGTTTTGAATGTGCTTTTGCATAGTTTGAACATTGTCAGTACAAATGAAAATTGTATTTTTTTTTTTTTGTTATATATATAAAATGGGATAATAGTACATATGTGATATTGCATACAATTAATCTAACTATCGAAAACAATTAAATTAAAAGAAAAACTTACATTCAAGGAGGCGCTGGAGGAAGGTTGGCGGCTCGGAGAAATCGAGAGAAGTTTGAGTTTGTATACTCTTAGAGTATCTCCATTCCAGCAAACGTTTAGCAATTAATTTGGGTCATGTCACTGAATTTAGCAAATTAAGGGATTCATAATTTCTAAATCACTCAATTCCAGAAATTTAGAGTTGCTTTTAAAGCAAATTTGCTAATTTAAAAACTGTGGTACATCCCAGCAATTATATTAGCAATTAACACATCAGATTAGTAATTTAAAAGAAATCACCGTTGTAGATGCTCTTAGATAACTAAAGATATCAGTTTATCTAAAGTCGAGTCATATCTAAAATATTTAATTCGGTGCCTATTCGGAATACATGGGGCAATATTATTGTTACTAGATTTGTGCAAATTAAATTTGAACGGTCTGGATTTTTCACAGATCAATTCAAAATTTAATATATCTCAGGAGATGCGAATTCGAGAAGTTAGGGGTGCGGAGGAAAAAAAAACGGGTGATAAAAAGAAATCGCTGGGATGAATTCGCTGTCGAGAAAGAAATGGGCCGGAGTGGATGTTACCATCCTAACTGAACGAATTGAAGCAGCCCATTTTAACGGGCCGGAAAGGAAGGCCATTTTGGGCCTGGTAATGTTTTTACCGTCCATAAACCGACGCTCTTTTTTTCATTCGTTTTTTGTAAATGCTATTAATAATAAAAGAATCGGTGGAAAAATTGTCAAAAAGCCTGCTGCAAATGCAACCGAGATTTTTATTAATACCCTAAAAAAAAAAATATCAAATATGCCCTCACTTTGGAATTTTTTTTAAATATGCCCTAACCGCCCCATTGTGGGGCGGTCCATTGCTGCTAGAAAACCGCCCTCTTTCTGGGCGGTCCACTCCCTCTAGCCAACCGCCCAGAGGTGGGGCGGTTCATTATTATTTTTTTTTTTTTCAAATTTTATATATTTTTAAGATGTATTGTTGTTTGTAAATAAGGTATATATTTTTATGATGTATATATTGTTAAGATATATATATTTTTTTAAGATATATATATATTTATAAGGAAATATATATTGGTATATATTTTTTTAAGATGTATATATTGTTTAAGATATATTTTGGTTTATTAAGATATATATTATTGTAAGGAAATATATATTGATATATTTTGTTTATTGTAGATTTTATATAAAAATGAAGGAAAGTGTTTAATTTTTTTATTGTAATTTTCAATAAATTGAGTTGAGTTGTGATGTGGTTATACGGCTGTTGTACTGATTGTCGATTTGGCTAATGTGGTAAACAGTGAATAATATGTAATCTAAATCGTAAGTCCACATAAAAAAAATCCCAACTATGTAAAATAAATGTCCACAACTCATGCAAAATAGTCCAGACCGAATACACAATAGTAAAAACCTATCAAACTACAAAACATAAAAAAACCTAACGACGAGGACGAGGGCGACGACCAGAGAGATCCAACCTACGAGGTGGATGACGGTCCCTGGGCGGCTGTACACGCCTGACGTGAACCTCCTCCTCTTGTGCGGCTGTATCCACCTTGGCCCATGGATCCTCCACCAGTGGGGGGATGGGCGGCATAGTAGGCACCTCCCATGGCTCCCAGGTCGATGGATACGTAGGCGGAGGAGGTGGTGTGCCAAATATAGCAGATGCATAGGCATTTGCATGCTGTGCTCCACTCCCACTGGCCTCGTCATCGTGCTGTCTGGCCTCCGGATATCGTGGTATGTGGAGGCTCGGTCCCTCATCCCCGGCATAATCTCCGGTAAGGTCAACCATAGTGAACTCCGGAGTGGCATGTCGTGAGGGAGCTCCATCCTTAATGAAAACAATGTTAGTTTTGCTACATACAAATAAATATTAAGTTGAATAAATAATAAATTTTTGCTACCTGTCCAACCTGCACCGGAACTCCATGCTCATTGTAGTAAGCGCTCCACGCATTATTATTCAACACCCATTCGTGGAAGCCCCAACCTGATTCATCCACTGCATAATTGACGAGAAATTAACGAGAACAGTTTTTTTATCGAGTAATGAATGTGTACGACAAAATCAAATTACCTGGAGGAGGTGGCGGCATCTCATGAGCGTATATAGCGACTGGGGGCTGATCCGGATCAAGTGGTGGGGGCTCTATCTCGCGCCAGTTTATGTTATCCCCACTGTCATGCAACATGCCAATGAGGCGGCTGTCAAAGCCAGAGTCCTCCACCATAGGAGCACTATGCTGGAGCATTGTACATCCCACTGCTCGCCAACCTTCATTTGTCATGCACACCAAGCTGTGTGCCACTCCTCTAATACCGGTAAGAATCTGCACAAAGTGTTTTTTTAATTATTTTAGGAAAAAATAAATAAACATTTAATGTTTTAAATATGTCAGTTTAATGTGGGGTGCTGGGGTGGTTCTTGGGTCGGGTAGGAGGCAGGGTGGGGGGGCGGGTAGGGTTAGAGGGGGGGAGGGGAACCATTGGGGTTTTAAAAAAAAAAAAAAAAAAAAGGGGTGGATCGCCCACCCACTGGGCGGTTGGGTAGAGAAAGTGAACCGCCCAGTGAAAGAGCGGTTTGGTGGGTGGGGTGGACCGCCCTACTAACGGGCGATTAGAGCATATTTAAAAAAAATTTGGAACCTAGAGCATATTTGATATATATATATATATTTTTAGAGTATTAATAAAAATGTCGGCAAATGCAATCAACTATACCTTGGTCGCCAAGCATGTGAGTTGTACGACTGAAGCTTCCCGTCAAGTCAAACTTAGCTCTTTCTTTTATGCGATCAGAGCTGTAAATTGTAATTGAACTGCGAGACAGACACAAACTTTCATGTGCTTTCTCTGGTTTTTTCTTTTTTGTTGTTGTTGTCAACCTTTGACTATGGTCTCTCTGTAAATCAGGGAAACTTACGTTTTATATTATGAATTAATATATTTTATTTTCAAAGTTGAAATAGTCCATTGAAATATTATTATGGGTGTGTTTGGATGAAGTGAGAATAGACTATTTTTGAAATTAGACTATTTAGAATAACTTGTTCAATATTTGAGTGAGTTTGAATAAATAAAATAGTGAATTCAAATATTTTGTCTTATTAAAATTAATTATTCCTATAAAATGTGAAATTTGACTATTTTAATAAGAAAAATCTTCTTTAGCTATACAGGATGTGCATTCAAAAATATATAGAGATTGAATTTTACATTTAAAATAAAAAAGATAGATTGGTAAAAAAAAAGCTCCTTTCAGATGGTCAGGGTTCTGAACTTTTTACATGATGATTTTGTAACTATTTAAAAAACTAACAGTGAAAAAAATTTTGAAAAATATAAAATTTGATTTATATGTGCATCTTAGTGAGGAGGGGTTCAAATGTCTCCATTTTTTGTGTCTCTGTCATGTCTTTATTTTTACAAACTTTAATAACTCAAAATTTAAATTTAAAAATAAAATAAAACCATTAGATATGATCTACATCATTTTATCTATGCATATGTAAAAAATTATAACATTTAAACTTTGTTTTGATTGTAAGAATGTACTAATGTGAATAATTTCTAGACGTTGATTTTTCAACTTATTGATTCACATAAAAACAAAATCGAAGTGTGATAATTTTTGTATGAGCATATAGAGAAAATAACATAGATCACATCTAACGGTTTTATTTTGATATTTATGTTTTAAATTTTGAGTTATTAACGTTTTAAAAATGAAGATATGATAAAAGCACAAAAAATAAAGACATTTAAATCCTACTCTAATTTAATATAGCGATCGTTTGAACTTCAAAATTAAAGATATGATTTTTACAGTGCGGGCCGTTCTTCGTTATGCATAGTGTCATAGCCAAACTTAATACTTATTATAAAAAATAAAATTTTAATTATTATTGTTAGGTTTTGTTCTCGAATTAGAATAAAAAAATATTGTCTCTCTTTCACCCCATGACTGCTGAACGCGTATTCTCTACATTAACTCAAAAGGAAATCTTTTGAGTTAATGAATCTCAACCGTTTGATTTTAAACGGAGCCAATCCAGCTCCTACCTATAACATATGGGTCTTTCAATATTAGTACGGATCTAATCTGTATAAATTTTAAAACAGATCAGATGGTTGAGATTTATTAACTCATAAGAGAATAATTCCTTTTGAGTTAACGCAGAGAATACGAATTCGATGGCTGTCTACGTAGATTGTTGGATTGCATGCTCCTTTATTTATATATTTTCATCATATGGGACTTGACGTGTTGTCCCGCTGGTCAAGTCTGTCTCAAGCTGTTAATCAGTAAAAGGTTAAAAAAAAAAGTGAAATGGAATTGTTAGGTACCAGCAGATGGCATTTCAATGTCACCTCCTACACTACATTTGCTCCTCTACTGTTGCTTTCTCGCCAAACTTAATTGGCCAAATTCATTTTGATAATAAAAGGTATCATGTTACTTTTTACTTTTGCATTGAAAATTTAAATTCGAGGTACATTAACAAATATAAACATACATAGAAGACCGAGATTTTTTTTTTTTAGAGATTTGAGAGACAATATGAATGAAATTTAACAATAAATTTTTTAATATTTGCTAGATTACTTCTTTTGATGTATATCCGACATTTTTAAAAATACCCAAAGTTAATAAAAGATTAATAAAAATGCTCAGACCCATTCAACTTTTATTAAAAATGTCCAAACCGGCCGGTTCCTTGAATTTTTTTTTTTTGAGACAAATAACTAAAATGCTGAAATATAACACTAAAAAATCGAATTGTTTTTTTAAATATTTGCTAGATTACATTTTTGATATATAATTAGCATATTTATACTAAAATACGCTAAATTACTTGAAATTATATTAATTTATGCTGAATTACACTAAATTAATTGAAATTACAATAATTATGTAGAATTATGCTATAATACGGTAAATTACGCTAAATTACGTATGAATTGGGATGATATTTTCACTGAAAAGGCGAAAAACGACGACGAAACTTTAAACGGCCATAAAACGGCGCTCGAGTGTCCGATTTCAGCAAATGACCACTTTTCGGAAAGCTTGTGAAAATGTGCATGCGTCCTGACTAGCTTTGCCAATTTTCCAAATTCAAAATCGCCAAAAAACAAAGAGAAGGGCCTCAAAACTTCAGTTGAAGTTTCTGATTAAGATTTTCATTTCTATTCTCCAATCTACGTAGCTCAGTAAATTAGTTATATAATGAACTTGTAGAATACCAATTTTTATTATTTTTGGAATTTTTTTACTATTTTTTATGATTTATGAGAGATGGTACAAAATAGGCCCTATTCATACGTAATTTAGCGTAATTTACCGTATTTTAGCATAATTCTACATGATTATTGTAATTT
The DNA here is from genome assembly GCA_025461125.1 of Carex kokanica. Lineage (NCBI taxonomy): Eukaryota > Viridiplantae > Streptophyta > Magnoliopsida > Poales > Cyperaceae > Carex > Carex kokanica. The sequence continues at coordinate 256,976 of JAJGRX010001358.1, read as the reverse complement.
CAAGTAATTTAGTATAATTCAGCATAAATTAACATAATTTGAAGTAATTTAGCGTATTTTAGTATAAATATGCTAATTATATATCAAAAATGTAATCTAGCAAATATTTAAAAAAACAATTCGATTTTTTAGTGTTATATTTCAGCATTTTAGTTATTTGTCTCAAAAAAAAAAAATTCAAGGAACCGGCCGGGTTGGACATTTTGAATAAAAGTTGAATGGGTCTGAGCATTTTTATTAATCTTTTATTAACTTTGGGTATTTTTAAAAATGTCGGATATACATCAAAAAAAGTAATCTAGCAAATATTAAAAATTTTATTGTTAAATTTCATTCATATTGTCTCTCAAATCTCTAAAAAAAAAAAAAAAAAAAAAAAAAAAAAAAATCTGGACCGCCCAGCCACTGGGCGGTTGGGTAGAGCAAGAGAACCGCCCAGTGAAGGGGCGGTTTGGTGGGTAGGGTGAACCGCCCAATGAACGGGCGGTTAGGGCATTTTTAAAATTTTTTTCACAGTGAGGGTATTTTTATTATATTTTTTTTTTTTTAGGGTATTAATAAAAATCTCGGCATAGAAGACTATGGTTTTTTATCATTCAGATGAGCTGTTTTTTATCATTCATGGATAAGTCCACTACTTGATGAAGGTTTGATTTTGATTTTGACCCCTCAATAATTTATTTTCTTTGGCACGTCCTTAATTTTGTATTTATTAATCAACCTCTCACTTAAACTATTAATTAGAGTAAATTTTGTCTCGGTGAACTTAACTCCAAAACTTATCGGATTGGTTCCAAATGTTAGCTTCAAATTGTTGAAACTGATCTACTTTCCGAGTGATGAGTTTACATAAATTATAAATTATTGAATTCATTTAGTTTAGAGTCAAGCGGTAAAAAAAATTAGATTAATTTTAATCCATTCAAATTTCATTAATTTTAATGCTAAAGAAGTTAAAGTACAGACCAAATAGATGGAGTTTTGTTGAGGTCGTGTTAAATCTCATCAAATTCTTTTTTTCCTCTCCTTAAGTTCAACCAGTGTTGTAAATAACGGTATGCGCTCGTCGGACGGACAGGGTACCGCCAAGCGATTAATCGGTATGCGGACGATTAATCGGAATTATGCGGCCAATTAATCGTTTTCATTAAAATTACGTGTATATATTTGAAATTTATTAAAAATGATTTATTTAACTCATCAAACTTATCAAATAAACTTAATTTAACTCAGTTTTATTATTATAACATGACACTACGCTTATTTATTTAATGCAAAAATAAATTCGAAAATTAAGCTTTTTCAAATATTAATAATATATTATTTAAAAGAAATGAAACATTCCAACATCTAATTACTAAATTTAGTTAATAATAACAACTTAATTTTATACATGAACATGTCGTACTAATTGAAAAAATTACATCAGTAAGTAAGAAAAACATATGCTATATAAATAATAGAAGAATTAATCAATTTCAAAATAATTAAGAACAAAAAACATATATAAAAAATATTGGATGTATATCCAAGTACAAATAAAACTATAATACAGTATCACACACAGTCACAGAAAAAAAAAACAATGTGAAAATAAATATTCACTAGAATAAACGGGAATAAACGGGGAATAAACGGACGATTAAACGGGAATAAACAGAATAATCGGCAGATTAATTGGAAAAATCTGTTAATAGACCTCCGATTAGTGTATTCGTAACGGTTTGACCGCCGTTAACAATTAAACAGACGTTTAATCGGCTATTAAGGCCATTTTTTACAACACTGAGTTCAACAGCTCTAGAGAACTAGTCTTTGATCTATTGCAAAAACAATATCATCTCTATAAGAAATTATAGATTCGGAATATTAAGATAAAAGATTTCTTATGGATACTAAATAGAATTCATGCAATAGCTATCCTCATCAACAAACACCAATGATCTTTGAACTAATTCTACCAAGAAAAATGAAAGGTGTTAACAAAATACAATATCTTATAGCAGGTATGATGAGTATGGCTAATTTGCTTCCGGAAGCACTTTGGCGAGGTGCTTACGGGGTCATATTTTAGTATTTGATGTTCAAACAACAAATTCAAACCGTTAGATGTTCAATTTATATTAAAATGTGCTTGGAGACCAAATTTTATATTTTTTGAATTTTTTTTACTATTTATTAAGCTGGTTTGAAAACCGTTGTTTTTAATGCTTCAAAAATTTAATAAAAATAGCGGTTTTCAAACCAACTTAATAAATAGTAAAAAAAAAAAAAAAAAAAAAAGCAACCTAATAGTTGAAAAACAAAGCCGAGATTTTTATTTTTACCCCAAAAAAAATATATTTTAATATAAATAACCAAGTTTTAAAAAAAATTAAATTTATACCCAAACCGTAAATATTATTTACGGTTTGAATTCGGAACGTATTTTCTAACAAATATTTTAAAAAACAATTCGATTTTTTGTGTTATATTTCATTTCAGCATTTTAGCTATTTTTCTCTAAAAAAAAAAAAAAAAAAAAAAAAATTCAAACCGTAAATATTATTTACGGTTTGAATAAGAATTCAAACCGTAAATAATATTTACGGTTTGGGTATAAATTTAATTTTTTCAAAAATTTGGTTAATTATATTAAAATATATTTTTTTTGGGGTAAAAATAAAAATCTCGGAAAACAAAGTATACCTTTTTTTTCATGACAACGTTGAACATATTCTCCAAGAATCCTTGGGTTGAGAAATTATCAACCAAGTACTTCAATAAAAAAAAATAGGCAAGAATATGTCCGTACTTGCAATTATTCCAGCAGGAAAAAAGCCGAATTTTTTATTTATACCCAAAAAATAATAGAAATTTCAAAAAATATCCATGTTAGCTTGAAAATTCGAAAAATACCCAAACCGGAAAAAAAATTTCCGGATTTGGCCTCTAAATCCGGAAAATTTTTTTCCGGAAATTGAACTCCAAATCCGGAAAAAAATTTTCCGGTTTTAACATTTTTTTTTTTTTTTTTTTTTTTTAGAGATTCCGGATAAAAAAATTTAACTTAACAAATTTTTTTTTTTTTTTTTTAAGAGAAAAATAGCTAAAATACTAAAATCTAACGCTAAAAAATCGAATTGTTTTTTTAAATATTTGTTTCATTAATTTAAAAAATTTCAAAATGGTGTAGAAATACTAAAAAATCGAATTGTTTTTTTACTACGAATAGGGCCGATTTTGTGCTAAAATACGGTAAATTTACTAAAATACGATAAATTACGCTAAATTACGTATAAATGGGACTTATTTTGTGGCATCTTTCATAAATCATAAAAATAGTAAAAAAAATTCCAAAAATAATAAAATTTGGTGTTCTAAAAGTTAATTACATAACTAATTTACTGAGCTACGTAGATTGAATAATAGAAATGAAAATCTTAATCGGAAACTTCAACTGAAGTTTTGAGGCTCTTCTATTTGTTTTTTAGCGATTCTGAATTTGGAAAACTGGCGAAGCCAGTCCGGACGCATGCGCATTTTCGCAAGCTTTCCGAAAAGTGGTCATTTGCTGAAATCGGACACTCGAGCGCCGTTTTATGGCCGTTTGAAGTTTCGTCGTCGTTTTTCGCCTTCTGAGTGAAGATATTATCCCTATTCGTACGTAATTTAGCGTACTTTACCGTATTCTAGCATAATTCTACATAATTATTGTAATTTAGTGTAATTCAGCATAAATCAAGTAATTTGGCTTGTTTTAGTATAAATATGCTAATTATATATAAAAAAATGTAATCTAGCAAATATTTAAAAAAACAATTCGATTTTTTAGTGTTAGATTTCAGTATTTTAGCTATTTTGATAATTTCTAAATTATTCTACATCATTTTGAATTTTTTTAAATTAATGAAACAAATATTTAAAAAAACAATTCGATTTTTTAGCGTTAGATTTTAGTATTTTAGCTATTTTTCTCTTACAAAAAAAAAAATTTGTTAAGTTAAATTTTTTTATCCGGAATCTCTAAAAAAAAAAAAAAAAAAAAAAAAAAAATTTGTTAAATCCGGAAAAAAATTTTCCGGAAACACTAAAAAAAAAAAAAAAAAAAAAAAAAAAAGTTAAATCCGGAAAATTTTTTTCCGGAAACTCTAAAAAAAAAAAAAAAAAAAAAAAAAAAATGTTAAAACCGGAAAATTTTTTTCCGGATTTGGAGTTCAATTTCCGGAAATTTTTTTTCCGGATTTAGAGGCCAAATCCGGAAAAAAAATTTCCGGTTTGGGTATTTTTCGAATTTTCAAGCTAACATGGATATTTTTTGAAATTTCTATTATTTTTTGGGTATAAATAAAAAATTCGGGGAAAAAAGAGTGTCATATGTTATGTTTGAGCCGTTCAATCTAAAACAAACGGAAGAGATCAATCCGATGATGTCATCTACAAATTAAGTTATACATATTTGTTCTGTTTTTAAATAGAATAATCGCAATCAAAAATCATTTTTTTACAAGAGTAAATAAATAAAGCCAGGCATTTATATATTTTAACTTTTGATGGGAAAAATCGGATTTCTTATTATGACCACGTCCTGAAAAGATTGCAAAAAGATCTTGAGTTACCAAGCATAGCACTATTTTCGGACAAAAAAAATTTTTTGTTGAAGTTTCTTGTTTGCCATTTTAATAAATTTGAAATCACAGTAACAATTTATTACAGTAAATTAATAACATGTAATTCAACACTTTAATTTTTCACATTCTAACAATTATATCTTAATTTGGAAATTATTTCCGGGAATTAGTTTAGGAATTAGTGAGATCTAATTTGAAAATTACATTTGGAAATTAATTTGAGAATTAAAGGTAGAGGAACCGCATCAATATGTGGTTCCTGAATGTGCAGTTTGTGAAACGCGAAGGAACTACACCAGTTCTATGGTTCCTTAGAAAATTCTTAAAGAACAACAAAAGTATTGTGGTTCATTCCATGCCATCAAAAAAAATTCGTAATCTTTTTAATTCTTTTAAAAATATTTACTATTTTCAAAATAAAATTCTTAATATATTTGGTCGAGCGATAAAGAAAAGCCCTTACAAGGGATCCGACTCTGCTGCTTTTTTCTAAGGAAAACAAGATTCTGCTTTTCTGATTCCAACCATTCAAAAAATTTCATTCGCGTATCTCGATAAAAAAACCTTTTTCATGCACAAATCTCAACAAATTTGAATGATTTGAATCAGAAAAGCAGCAGAGTCCATCCCCCCTACAAGATAGCACTGTCATAGTTTCATGAGAAGATAACTATAGACAAGAATAAAACAATGTATAGACTGGTGGCCAAGCTGATTTGAGTCAAGGCCACTCATATCGCTAAGCCAATCAAGCATGTAACTTTTATTTGACCATCTTTGATTAAAGATTTCAATTGGGGTTAGGGGCATCCAGTCAATATTAAAGATTTCAATTGGGGTTAGGGGCATCCAGTCAACATTAAAAATTTCAATTGGGGTTAGAGACATCCTAGTCAACTATTGATCAATCAAATCATATGCCATGGAATCTCTGGGATAAAAATAAATGCTAGATACGGACATAGAAGTAGTATCCAGCCTACACCTTGAATTCTACAATTGATCTGACCCCTCAAGTCGGATCTCCTGCTTCTCTAATAAACCATCCTCAAGTACCCATTCAACAAATAAACCATCTAAAATATTTGGTAATTTTGCTTACCTTCGATCTCATTAAAGATTTCAATTGGGGTTGGGGGCATCCAGTCAATATTAAAGATTTCAATTGGGGTTGGGGGCATCCAGTCAACATTAAAAATTTCAATTGGGGTTAGGGACATCCTAGTCAACTATTGATCAATCAAATCATAGGCCATGAAATCTCTGGGATAAAAATAAATGCTAGATACGGACATAGAAGTAGTATCCAGCCTACACCTTGAATTCTACAATTGATCTGACCCCTCAAGTCGGATCTCCTGCTTCTCTAATAAACCATCCTCAAGTACCCATTCAACAAATAAACCATCTAAAATATTTGGTAATTTTGCTTACTTCGATCTCATTAAAGATTTTAATTGGGGTTGGGGGCATCCAGTCAATATTAAAGATTTCAATTAGAGTTGGGGGCATCCAGTCAACATTAAAAATTTCAATTGGGGTTAGGGACATCCTAGTCAACTATTGATCAATCAAATCATAGGCCATGAAATCTCTGGGATAAAAATAAATGCTAGATACGGACATAGAAGTAGTATCCAGCCTACACCTTGAATTCTACAATTGATCTGACCCCTCAAGTCGGATCTCCTGCTTCTCTAATAAACCATCCTCAAGTACCAACAAATAAACCATCTAAAATATTTGGTAATTTTGCTTACCTTCGATCTCATTAAAGATTTCAATTGGGGTTGGGGGCATCCAGTCAATATTAAAGATTTCAATTGGGGTTGGGGGCATCCAGTCAACATTAAAAATTTCAATTGGGGTTAGGGACATCCTAGTCAACTATTGATCAATCAAATCATAGGCCATGAAATCTCTGGAATAAAAATAAATGCTAGATACGGACATAGAAGTAGTATCCAGCCTACACCTTGAATTCTACAATTGATCTGACCCCTCAAGTCGGATCTCCTGCTTCTCTAATACCTGTAGTCTTTTGTGTTTCTTTTCTCTAATACCTCTAGTCTGATTGTGATGCATGACAAAACGATCAGCAGGTACGTGCCAGGTAGCGGTATCAGGTATCGGTATTCGGTATATGGATACCAAAAACCCCTAATGTACATGCACCTAGCTACTTTCTCGATCGTTAGATCCTACTATAACAGAACAGCTAGGGTTTTCATTAATTGCATTGCACCTCTCTCTCATTTTGTTCTTTTGGGATTTCGATCCCTCTTATTTGACTTTTATCGTACAAATATTTTATGTATTGTGTATTTATGTATATAAAAGTAATATACACGTTGGAATTACCCATTCAACAGATAGGCACTTTTCGGACAAATTTTTTTTTTTGTTGAAGTTTCTTGTTTGCCATTTTAATAAATTTGAAATCACAGTAACAATTCATTACAGTAAATTAATAACATGTAATTCAACACTTCAATTTTTCACATTCTAACAATTATATCTTAATTTGGAAATTATTTTCGGGAATTAGTTTAGGAATTAATGAGATCTAATTTGAAAATTACATTTGGAAATTAATTTGAGAATTATAGGTAGAGGAACCGCATCAATATGTGGTTCCACTATAAATGGGTTTTTATGTGGTTCCTGAATGTGCAGTTTGTGAAACGCAAAGGAACTGCACCAATTCTACGGTTCCTTAGAAAATTCTTAAAGAACAACAAAAGTATTGTGGTTCATTTCATGCCATCAAAAAAAATTCGTAATCTTTTTAATTCTTTTACAAATATTTACTATTTTCAAAATAAAATTCTTAATATATTTGGTCAAGTGATAAAGAAAAGCCCCTACAAGATAGCACTGTCATATAGAGTGGGAAAAATGGCACAGCGGAGTCAGCTCCGTCACGGAACGGCACGGTTACGGTACGGAACGACACGGCATGCGTGCTAGTTACGTGCCGTGACTCGCGTGTCCCGTGCCGTGACCATTCGCGTGCCGTGCCCATCTTTTGAAACTTTGGCACGACACATGAAAGATTTAGTCACAGCACGGCACGACACGTAGTCACGCGAGTCACATGTAATTAGGACCATTAGATATTGATTTAATAGTGAATCTTGAATAAACTAACTTAAAATTATGATTAAATTGTCACGCGAGTCATGTATGGTCACGGCACGTTAGGCTCGGCATGACTCACGTGGCGTGACCATTCGCGTGCCATGACCACCCCTTGACATTTTGGTCACGGCACGGCACGTGAAAAATTAACTTGGTCACGACACAGCACGGCACGAGACCAAAGTCACAGCGTGTTAATCACAACACGGCACGGCATGGCACGTGTTTTCTACTCTACTGTCATAGTTTGGTGAGGAGATAACTATAGACAATAATAAAACAATGTATTGACTGGTGGCCAAGCTGATTTGAGTCAAGGCCACTCATATAGCGATACATGTTCAACCAATCAACCATATAACTTTTATATGACCATCTTTGATTAAACATATCAAATCTCTAAGCCATCAACCTAGTGACTAGATTGTCCTCTATAACTGACATTATGCTATTATGTGCCGTGCTTTTGTCTGGATCTCTATTAACATCTAGGTAATAATAATAGTTTAGCCTTTTATGATTGGAAAACATGACATGTAAAATTTAGTGGGTCTGTAATTACAAAGGTCAGTCCATTTATTACAGGGGCATTTAATGTATTCCCCTCTAAATTTTCTAATATCATATTACCCTTTTAAAGTTTAAAAACTCACAAATTTACTCAATTTATTGATTTTTCTAATAAAACTCATTTTAAATATATAAATTATCCATTTTACCATTTCTCCCTCTTTTATTTTTCTCCTTTATCTTCATTTCAGAAATGAAATCCCAAGCTCCTTATGCACATGTGCTCTCTCTCTCTCTGTGTGTTAATATTAGAGACGGAAATGTAAGCATGATTCTTCAAATATGCAACGATATATTTTTTATATATAACTATAACAACGATATATTGATATTTTAATTGTATAATTAGAACTTTCTTTATATTATTGTTATTTAGAGCATGTACATTTATTATTAATTTTTTTTTCAATTGCAACTGTGTGACTTATATTTCTATAATATTTTTTGATGAAATCCGTCAAATTAAATCTGCAAAGATTGGCTACTTAAAGTAATGTTTAGTTTGGATAGTTTTTATCATAATTGATTAGTCACAAATAAAAAATATTACAGTCTAACTACAATAAATCGGATCGACAATGTAAGACAGGAAAAAAAATATTATAGTCAATTTGACCTCACAAAGTAGTTAATTACTTGGAAGTCTGGACATTCTTTCTACAAATGCTACATATTTTTCTATTTTTATAAATTTAAAATGAGTTGTAATTGAAAATAATAAATTGAATAACTTTGTGAGTTTTTAAAATTTAATAAAATAAATGTAATAATATGAATTTAAAAAATAAAATACACAATTTCGATATATATATTTTTTTTAGAAACATACATGAAATTCCCCGAAATTTTTTTAGTTACCATTGCATAAAATCAAAATTAAATGAATACCATCATTGCTGAGGTTTTTTCAAACCTACCAATTAGAGCACCAACTGTTCCGAAATTTTACTGCTCTTTAGTGCATTTCACACCATTTGAGCACCAATTGTGCACCAATTTTGGTGCGCCAACCCAGTTAGAGCACCAATTGGTGCGCGAATCCAATCCGCGCACCACCCAATTAGTGCGCGAACTGGATCCGCGTGAGTGGTAGGATTGAAAATAACTTGGACCGGGTGGTAATTATTTAATTTCTATTTTTTTACGGTGGTAACTAAAATAATTTCGGTGAAATTCCCTCTCCTCCTTGTTATAAATCCGCTCCACAGCTCCACTCCATACACATCACCACCACACAAAAAAAAAAAAAAAAAAAACTCCACTCCATACAAAGTCGGAAAAATTTGTATGAAATAAGCCAATGAATGCATTTAAGACTAAAAAGAAATAAATGAAAAGCATGCACGTGACGTTGCTGCCTTGTTGCCTTGCAGGGACTATAACTATAATAGCTTCTGGTAGTTACCATCTTTTGCTTGTGAGATGGTACACGTTACCACCTTTTGCTGAACAACAGAACCCCAAAACAGTAAACTTATGTGGTAGACTATAGACATGTTAGATATGCATCATGCTGATATGTGATATGAGAAGACATGAGGTCCCGGTACGTGGAATATTTGTACTATACCAGAGAGGCAGAGACTAAGGAGAAGACAAATTAACAAAATTGCCCTTTTACGTGAATCTTGATTTGAGGTACCAATTCCCCGCAAAGCGTTCGACTCTTACATCTCAAGGCCGCATCAGCTGCGCGGATGGACTCGGAATATTTCCATAAGATAGACCGAAGTTTTGATTATTAAAAAAAAAACAGCAAAAATGAGAACCACTCATATAGCGATACATGTTCGTTGGATGGGGAAAAGTAAGCTCGAGAATATTACAATTACTCTAAAATTTTATGAGGGCACGGATCAAAATGCAAAAATTTACGGAGGGGTTAATTATTTCAATGTGTGAGCGTGACACATGAATCAGTCATGGTTTTTGGACACGTCACATATATGACATGTCCTTTGCACGTGACGTGTCGACATGTTTGCAGTAGATGGGCTTGCCGAGGAGACGGGGACACCTACTGGGCACATATTTCACACGTGTACTTATCGTTATTATGCTTTTTAATTTTGTATTTAAATATTAATTTCTAATTTTTTTTAACACAATACCAATAAATTTCTATTCTTTAAAACTTTGCATATGTTTTTAAACATAGCCGATTCCTAGTTTGGACAAAAACAGAGCAAAATATTGCAAAATATTATTTTCATGTTCAAAATTCATTATCATAATTATATGTAATTTTTTTTTTCTATTTTTTGGGTATCTATTGAGATTTTCAGTTTTATTACTATTTTGCAATTAAAAATAAATAAAACCACTTCTATACACGTGCAAGCATGACATGTCGAGACATACTGTGTTCTTACAAGTATCGTGTATTCGTGCCTGATTTTCATGTTTTTTTGACACGACACGACACGACACTTGTTATTCGTAACATGTGTTTCCACAACAAGACACATCTGACAAACGCTCGAGTGGAATCCATATACTCTAAGGTAACTGAATATCTCTATTAAGATCGGACCGTTCAATTAGAATTCGAATTAATTCGGTTTGAAGTGAAATGCACAAAATTTCTTTATAGTCGTGTGAACTAAAAGAAAAGTTCGCATCTAAAAAGAAATATTATGTTACCTTAGATGATATGAATGCGACTCGAATGTCAAGCAGGTACAAGCACAACATGACATGGCAACAACACACTTGTTGTATGCTCGCCAACCAGTGTTCTCTTTCTCATGAATTCATATACCCTCAGGTTACCTGATCGAGCACAATTGAAACCAGTGTAGTAAAATTTTGTTCTATTCGGTGAATATACGACTGTATATTCTTATTCAGTGTCCGGCCGAATAGAAAATAGTTATTTGGACCGAATATTGAATCCATGCTTTAAAAAAATTAAAAAACATTCAAAACCCATTAAAATAGTTCCGGACCTGAATTCATAACCCATTAAATGAGTTCCAGACTCTCTAGGTAGGTGTTTTCTTCAAGCGTTCAACTCAGAAGTCTTTTATAACCTCTCTACATCCCAGTGTTGTAAATAACGGTATGCGGTCGTCGGACGGACAGGGTACCGCCAAGCGATTAATCGATATGCGGCCGATTAATCGGAATTATGCGGACAATTTAACGTTTTTATTAAATTTATGTATATATATCATAATTTATTAAAAATAATTTATTTAACTCATTAAATTTATCAAATAAACTTAATTTAACTTAGTTTTATTATTACAACATGACACTACGCTTATTTCTTCTTAACACATAAGCATTTTACATGTGTAAGTAACACATTTATTTAATGAAAAAATAAATTTGAGAATTAAGCTTTTTCAAATACTAATAACATATTATTTGAAAGAAATGAAACATTTCAACATAAAATCACTAAATTTAATTTACGATAACAACTTAATTTCATAAATGAACACGTCGTACTAATTGAAAAAATTACATCAATAAGTAAGAAAAATATATGGTATATAAATAATAGAAGAATTAATCAATTTCAAAGTAAGTTTGAAGAAAAAATATATACAAAAAATATTAGATGTATATCTAAGCACAAATAAAACTACAATATATATTTTCTAAATCTTATTATCACACGCTATCATAGAAAAAAAAAAATTTAAATAAATATTTACTGAAATAAACGGGAATAAATGAGAATAAACGTGAATAAACGGGAATAAACGGGAATAAACGGATGATTAAACGGTAAAACGGCCGATTAATCGTTTTCATCCGCAAACATGCATCCGTTAAGTGTATTCGTAACGATTTGGCCTCTGTTAACGATTAAACGGCCGATTAATCGGCCGTTAACGCCGTTTTTTACAACACTGCTACATCCACTCAGAAGTCTTTTATAACCTCTTTACACGCTGCCTTATTGTATTTAAGTACTATGGAATTAAATATTTAATAAAAAAATCTGCATATATAAATCCGAATAAGAATCTGCATATTCGGCCGCATACCGTATATGAATACCGCATGAGAACCGAATATTAAAACACTGATTGAAACGGACGGTCCAAGATCTGTCTTTTAACTTGGCACAAATCTGAAAGCACAAATAATCTTGGTTCACTGCGTCATTTCTAATAATCACCGACTAAGAATAAATTTGAGCGTCTGTTGTAATTGTGTTGAGTCAGATACGTAGGAGGACACGGATCCCTTTCTCATGCCTGATGCATCCTAATTTACTTATTTGTACGGCTCGACAGAGGGGACCATGCATGTCACGAGTCTCTCTCGCCATTGATCACCGCCTATGATTAAAGGATGTACCTATAATAGTTTTTCTCCCAAAACATATCATTGATATCGATCGCATTGGATCTACGAATAGTTTGCGGGCTGAGAGTGCAAGAGAAAATTAGATTGGTGGAGAAATAATACAAGTGCATGATCCTTTAATTTTTTTTAAGCAATCTAACCTTATATAATCTGCAAATTCACTTGATGTAAATATTATAGATTATTCAAAAGTAGTAAGTTTCTATCATTCTAAAAAGAATAATAAAATAATTCCAAAAATATAAAATTCTAGTCTGCAAGTACATTTTTATATGAAATTCATGTTCATATTAACTATTTGGACGCTGAAAAAGAAAATTGATGGGAGATGCTTAATTTATCGTAATTTCCATTAGGTAATATTGATTTATCTTCTAAATTTATAATTTTAATGTTCAAAAAGTGTTAAACTTGATCTTGCAATATTTCTGTATTTTGATTATATTTTGAAGGCCTACAAAATACAAAAATGTAGCTGACAAATGTAGCTGAAAATACATATTTATATGAATAAAAATCGTCACATGAATCTAAATAATTTGTGTGAATTTCAATAGAGATCGAACGATTTAAACCGGACATCGAACTCAATTGAGTTTAATAGCCATTGAAACATATCCTTTTCCAACTGCCCGATTTAGTTGACGATGATATTTTATAACATTGAATGAGTTGCTTTTTAAAGAATATATCACTGTCTTTAAAACAATTTAATGCCAACTTGTATCATAATAATTTAATTTTATGTATTAAAGTAATTAAAAAGTTTTACACATTAAAGATTCAGATTTATAAACAATGGAGTAACTTTTTTAGGGTAACTTACTATCTTATTTGAACATCAAACCAAAACTCTTTAAAGATATAAAAAAGTTTATATACATGACATGACATATTGACATATGCTTATAAGTTATATATCCGTTCCCAAAGTCTAAACGACAAATTCAAAATGATCTCCTTCTTAAGAGTTTCATTCACATATTGTTTTTTAACTTTTCCGAATTTATTTAGTATCAAATCAAGCGGTCAAAAAAATGAAAGTTTTCGTGCGCATCTTATGCATTATTTTACTGAAATTCTTCATATACAAAAATTAAAAAGAATAGTAAATTTTAAAAATGTAAAATTTGATTTCCAAGCACATTTTAATATAGAGATCGATCATGTTAAATAATTCAAATCGATTATTTAGACTTTGAAAACAGATATATAACTTATAAATATATCTTGATATGCTTATATAAGTAGTGCAGTCGGACTCTATTGGTAGTTATATAATGTGATTGTATATCAAATTTCAATTGATGTAAATTCATTATGTATATCCTTTATGTTACCGACTTTAAATTATTTAATTTACAATAAAATTTGGATCAAATTTTATCACTTGTACAAACGTAAAAATAACATTTTTAAGTATAGAATTTCAAACAATATAATATTTTTTATAAGGAGTGATGCTTCTATGGACATAAGGACCTATTTGTAAAATGAACATATTTTCATTTTCAAAGTTCAAACAGTCGATCCGACCGTTCAACATTATCTCCATATTAAAATGTACTTGGAGGTCAAATTTTACATTTTTTTGAATTTTTTTACTATTTATTAAGTATTTTACAAAAACTAGTCAAATTTAGACCATTGAATTTTGTAAAATACTTAATAAATAGTAAAAAAATTCAAAAAATGTAAAATTTGACCTCCAAGTACATTTTAATATGGAGATAATGTTGAACGGTCGGATCGACTGTTTGAACTTTAAAAATGAAAATATGTTCATTTTACAAATAGGTCCTTATGTCCATAGAAGAATTTGCCTTTTTATAATAGTAAAAATATTGAATTCTTCAATAAATCCCTCGTATTTAAACCATTCCTCATCTTAAAAAATGGTAAACACTAGGTATTTGGTAGTCATTAGTAGTGAATTGAAAACGGGCCAGTACAGACCCGGCCGGGCCACGATTCATTTCTGTGAATTAATATAGCATTTTGGATCATTCATTTTTCACGGTCTGGGTCCGGCGGTCCGAGTAATTGGGGGTCGGCCGAAACCTGTGCTTGAACAGTAGTCCAAATTGACAAGGGCCGGTCTGGTCCACGGTCTGGCGATTTTTTTTTTTTAGGACTGTTGCATATAATTTAGAAGTTTTTGAGGGGTATACATGAAATTCCCCCAAATTCATAAGAAGTGCGGCTATGGTACATGAAATCTCCAAAAAAAAAAAAAAATTGTCCGATCTGGTCTTACACGGGTCGAGAGAAAAAAAAAACGGATCAAATCCGTACCAGGACCGTCTCTAGCCTCGGTCCGGATTTAGGATACGGTCCGAACCGGCTCGGTCGGAACCTCGGATTGTCCGGTCCATTTCAAAACACTAGTCATTAGTCAGTAGAAAGGAATCTTTTGCGATAGTTAAGAATAAAATATTTTCTTTTTTTATAGGAGAGAATAAAATAGGTGACCACATGGAACTTTGGATGAACATTTTGGGTCCGGATCCCCTAAAGTAACCCAATCTTTGGGTTTTGGATTTAGACCGTCCGATTCGAATTCGTCGCTCGAGATTGTCTCGAAATTCGAGTTCGTCATCGGAATGTGTGCGTCACTTAGCCGATGGATTTTCACGGATTCAAATCGGACGGTCCCGATCCAAAACCCAAAGATTGGGTTACTTCACTGGATCCGAACTCGAACATTTTTGTGTTTCCATTTATTTCCATGACTTGGCACGAAATGAACAGACCTTTAGTCAAAATACACACAAGTAGTACTTGCTAATGAACTAGGAAGCAGCCTATTCAATTATTTTTCTCTTTGATATGCGAGCCTTTTGACCAAATCCTGTCCCTATATCTATCAACAAAAAAATAAAAGAACTGTCCCCGTCTCCATGACGCCATGAGCAATGTTAAATTAATATCGGATTCGGGTTACATTTTAATACCGGTCAAAAGAACCGGATCACCTGCTCTTCTATGGTAGGAAATTTCTGTTTTTAAAGTCACTGATACGTGGATTAGATGTAGGTTTTGATATTTAAATATTGGATATAATTTTGTTTTAAAATTCATGAAGGAAAAAATGTCAGTGATTTTAGAGGCAGTAATTTTCTTTTCATAGGGATAGGAGATTCGATTCCTTGGTCGAAACTCGGAAGATATTCAATTTTACACTCTTAATTAATTAATTTCTGATTTATTATCAACTGTTCTATATTTTAAAAAAATAAGAAAGTTATAAAATAGAGCTAATGAGTATCACTTTGTTTATGTAGGTTTCTCACGAGTTGTTTTGGAATAAACGGTCAATTTAGCAAATAATACAAGCGGGGAAAACAAGAAGAAGACCGTGAAAGTCAAGAGGTTTCCACAATTTTCAATACAAAAATGATTGAAAAAAGAAACTTAAATAGTTCGGCTTCATTGAAAAAAAAGAAGCTAATATGACTAATTTTCACAAATATCAACCAACAGTCACACATTATAAAAAGTCATATAATGTAAAAAATCAATCAGGACAAATTAATAGTTCGTTTCCAGTGACCTCTCTCCAATGAGGGTCGGAAGAAAGAGAGAATATGACCCGTGGATTTTACCGTCTCTATTATAAGTGAATCAATAATTCAACTTCAGAAAATTTTAAATTTTCTGTAACGAAAACACACTACAACTTATGTTAACTATTGAGACCGAACTATTGATTCAGTTCAAAAAATAATATCAATAAATTGAATTATTAATTTGGTCTCATCTATGAGATAAAAAACAATACAATATATTTTTGATAAGTTTTTAATTTCTAAAAAAAAGACTTTGCTTTATCTCTTGTTCAATCATATCTTAAAATTTGGATTATTAACCAAAGTAGAAGAACCACTTAAATTGATGTAAATAAATCAAAGATTTAAATAGCGTTTATTGCGTCTTAGCGGAACGGTTAAAAAAACAGCGCTATGCCCATATAGCGGCGCTATAGCGCTAAATAACGCGCTATAGCACCGATAGCGCCATAGCTTTTATAGTCTGAAAACGCTATAACGCCGCTATTTAGAACACTGAAATAAACGGAGACTTTCTCCACAAACTTTTCCTCTTATATTCACCGGTGCAGCAGGAATATCAACGAAAATATTAAGCATGTTTAATTAAGTGTTCAGACTTGAGACATCCATTCCCCTCTTCACGTGTCACACCGATCTACAAGTCATCATTTCCTTCTCTTTACGGGCCATTTATATCTTGCAAAAGAAAAAGAAAAAAAAAAAACGCTCTTTAGTCAAAGTTTCCGACATTTTTATTAATATCCATAATTAAATTCAAATTATTATTATACCCAGCTTACTTTTAAAAATATCCAAACTGGTCAAAAAATGACCAGCCGGGATTAAAATTAGAACCGGCCATTTTTTAGTCGGTTGAATTTTTTTTTTTTGTGTTTTAGAATCTATAAATATCCCGTTTTCTCTCTCCTCCCTCTTATAACTTGCTCAAAATCGCATAAGAGAAAGAGAAAGCGATTTCTAAGGCGAAAATGGCGATTTCGGAGGCAATTTTTTGGGTGATAATAGGATGAACAATAGCAACCGATGTAGATTGTCCATCGTGGCGTATCGAGAGGAGGGTCAATTAGTGGTCGAGGTAAAAATGAGAGAAAAAAACTGTCAAGTATGCCGTGATAAAAATAACTGTCAAGTATGTCTAATGGAAGAATTTCTTAGACGGCCTATTCGGTATGAAATTTCAGACGATTACTTTGTGGAAAACCCCTATGGCTACGGTTTGAAAAAAAATAAAGTTGTTCCAGAGCCTCCAACATCAGACAATGAGTTTGTTCCGTGTAGTTCCACAAATATAAGATTTGCATTTATCTAGTTCCTTAATTGACAATGATTATTTTGATGATTTTAACAATGCATGTAAAAAAATTCAAATAAAATTGAAAAGTGGAAAATAAATTGATACGTATGTTATTGAACATATAGATACTCTTAACAATCAAATTTCATACGCGTTATTTGATGATGTATTAAGGACCATTAATTTTGAACTGTTGAAATTTTAAATCACTTATTGTACGGTAAAATATGTATTAAATCTCATTATAGACATAACATGTAATTAATATAGACCATTGCTACGATGTTGGATTTTAAATTAAATTTATTGTAATGTCAAGTGTATTCTCTCTTTATTATTTAGTTAATTAATATTCAATAAAATCACATTTAACACCGACAATTAATTCAATAAACAACCATTAATTCCTCACATTCTTGCAAAGCAAGAGTTAGAAGGCTTAGCGAAGAAGCCTGCATACTCTGATTCCCATCAATTCAAAGTTTCAAATCCCGGGCCCCATTTCCTGCCAACTCACCCCTGGCCACTTCGATTTCATATCACCTGTGTTAACTCAAATTTTGAGTTTAGATCAGGACTGTCCGATCTTCTTTTTTCCCCAACTGGATTGGCCTGCATTTTGATCAGACGATCCAGATCTAAATTCAAAATTTGAGTTACTGCAGAGAATCTGGACTCGACCACCTCCTCCTTTTGCCCAAGAAAATGTTGTTATTATAATTAAAAATTCCAAAATATTAATCCTCTGATCCTCTCTCTATATAAGGCACTCTCATCACCTCCAAGCACACAAACACACAAACACAATCGAAAGAAGCAACAACAAACTATTGCTATCAACCCATGGAGAAATCCTCCTCCTCTCTCAAGGTCTTTGGTTCATGGGCCAGCTCATACACTCACCGAGTACAGTTGGCACTGAAGCTAAAGAACATTCAATTTGAATACATTGAAGAGGATCTCGCTAACAAGAGCGATGCACTCCTCCAGTTTAACCCTATTTACAAAAAGGTCCCTGTGCTTGTTCATAACGACCGCCCGATTGCCGAGTCGGTGATCATCTTGCAATATGTTGACGACGTCTGGAGCGACCGTCCCGTGCTGCCGGCTGACCCGTATGAGCGCTCTGTCGTGCGCTTTTGGTGCCATTTTGCTGATGACAAGGTAAATCAATCATATATGCAGCTTGTAGTTTGCTTCACAAAAATAAAAATAAAAGATAGATCTAACACCGCCTAGGTCTTAAGTACATTGATTATTAGCTGACAAATGCAATTTCACCGAAATAATATGCAGCTGGGGCCGGCTGTAGGTGCAGTGTTTGCATCATCAGGCGAGGTTCAGAAGGCAGCCGTGGACCAGGTCCACGAGAACCTGGCACTGATCGAGCGGGAGCTCCGTGAGGGATTCTTCAAAGACAGGAAGTTCTTTGGAGGCGACTCGATCGGCCTCCTCGACATTGTGCTCGGATGCGGATCCTACTGGCTCGCGGTTTTCGATGAAGTCATGACGGATGTCAAGCTCGTCGACCCGGAAGCATTGCCCCTCTTTCATGCATGGCTTCGCGAGTTTGAGGCGCTTGATGAAGTGAAGGAGACGATCCCAGCCGTCGATAAGTTGCTCGGGTACGCTAAAGCAGTTCGCCAGATGCTGCTTGGCATGAGCAACAACGGCACGGCTGATACCACAACTGCCACCACCTCAGCCAGTGCCACTGGTGCTGCCACAACTGCTACTGTTCCTGATATTACTGTTGATAGTTAAGGGTTGGTTAAATTAGTAAGAGTCTGATCCTCTCCATTTGACACTGACAATGGAAGCTATCATGTTATAGAAAGAAGCTGACATGCCAGTTTTAAAAATGATCCCAATAACACCTGGAAGCAACTTAGGAGAAACAAATATATGCCTGATACACAGTGATATTGGGTTCTCTTTAATGCTGATAAATGTCATTATCACAATCAGTGTAAGATGCTTCCATTTCGGTTTGTAAATGGAGAGGATCGACTTGTTAGAGACTTAAGAGTAATGTTGTTACAATTAGTAGCATAATGGGTAATAGTGATGAATGTAGCTGTTGATAGTAGTAGTTAAAACTGTAGCATCAAGTGGATGTGTTTTGACCATGTATGGTCAAGGGTTTGTGGTGTTACTGTTATGTATGTGCCAGTGCTACTATGCATTAATTAGTAGATGTTTGTGTGATTTTTTTTTTACCCTCTTCTACTTAATCTTAGTGATGAAACGGAATCTAGTTAGCTTATTATAAAAGTACGCTTGTTTGAATTTAGTGGATAGATATATTGATCGTTGATAGCAGTCTATTATTATATTTTACATGAATTTGTTTATAATATAAACATTAGGCTAGCTTCTACAATCTACATATATACATAATAAGCTTTGGATGCTTATTCATGTGAACAACTGCAACCGGCAGTTGATGACACCTGAAACAGAGTAATATTATTTAATGAGGTTTTGGCTCTTATATCAGTGTTGTTAGATTGTTAAAATAATAATTTTATATGCAAATTTGTGGTAACATAGTGTTATTATGTACCTGCCTTTTAACTAAGATGGATTTATGCGTAGCATTTTATAAAAGAAATATTTAAAACCTATGGTATTAAATATGGAAAATCTCAGAAAAATAGCACATATACTGTCAATGACAGTGTTTCAATGCTGAAATAAAATGTTATCGTTTCTCTGTTGTTAAACAATGTTTTACTGGCAGGGTTGTTCAATTTTTCTAAATAATATTTACCATCAGAGCGAAATGATTTTATAAAATGTTATGAAATTTTAATGCTTTAATGTCATGTGTTTAAAGTTATTTATAGGGAGATCTTTGATCCAGTTTTTTTTCAATAAAATTATCTTAGTATAATTTTTAATTAATATTTAGCAACAAAAGACCATTTATAAGCTACAAGTCATTGAACAGTATTTGAATTCCAAGAAATGTGTACAGTTGTGGAAGCTACCTTAGTTGGAATTAATAATTAATATGTTAATCCATGATTTAAAAATATTATGCACGGATCACAACTCTCACAATGTAATTTTCATTTTATAAGAAATGAAAACATTGATGAATATAAAAATTACTGGAATTCAAAATTCGAGTTACCTCATGGGATCCTGTTCCCCACCCCACCCCACACACACACACACACACAGAGTCACACACAAACAGACGCACGAACACCCCACAAGGCCACAACCGTGTGCTGCCTGGCAATTAAATTCCCTGGCGATCCGTCCAGTGCACAGGGCCAAACATGCCGACATTTTTAATAATACCCCAAGTTAATTAAAGATTAATAAAAATACCCACGGTTCCCGAAAAATTTTAAAAATACCCAAACCGGCTAAATGGCCGGTTCCGAATTAACTGCCCAACCGGCCATTTAATGGCCGGTTCTGAATTTTTTTTTTTTTTTAGAAAAATAGCTAAAATACTGAAATCTAACACTAAAAAATCGAATTGTTTTGTTAAATATTTGTTAGATTACTTTTTTCATAGCATATTTATACTAAATTACACTATGAATAGGGCCGATTTTGTGCTAAAATATGCAAAATTACTTCAAATTATGTTAATTTATGGTGATTTACACAAAATTACTTGAAATTACAATAATTATGTAGAGTTATGCTAAAACGGTAAATTACGTATGAATATGACCTATTTTGTACCATATTTCATAAATCACAAAAAATAGTAAAAAAATTTCAAAAATAATAAAAATTGGTATTCTACAGGTTCATTATATAACTAATTTACTGAGCTACGTAGATTGGAGAATAGAAATGAAAATCTTAATCGGAAACTTCAACTGAAGTTTTGAGGCCCTTCTCTTTGTTTTTTGGCGATTCTGAATTTAGAAAATTAGCAAAGCGAGTACGGACGCATGCGCATTTTCACAAGTTTTCCGAAAAGTGGTCATTTGCTGAAATCGGACACTCGAGCGCCGTTTTATGGCCGTTTGAAGTTTTGCCGTCGTTTTTCACTTTCTCAGTGAAGATATCATCCCTATTCATACGTAATTTAGCGTAATTTAGTGTATTCTACCATAATTCTACATAATTATTGTAATTTAGAGTAATTCAGCATAAATTAACATAATTTCAAGTAATTTAGCGTGTTTTAGTATAAATATGCTAATTATATATATAAAATGTAATCTAGCAAATATTTAAAAATAAATTCAATTTTTTAGTGTTATATTTCAGTATTTTAGCTATTTGCCTCTTAAAAAAATTTAACATAATTTAAAGTAATTTAGTGTCAATCAGCATAAATTAACATAATTTCAAATAATTTAGCGTATTTTAGTATAAATATGCTATCAAAAAAGTAATCTAACAAATATTTAAAAAAATAATTCGATTTTTTAGTCTTAGATTTATGCATTTTATCTATTTGTCTAAAAAAAAAAAAAAATTAAATGGGGGACCGGCCATTAAATGGCCGGTTCTCCTCTTTAATAAAAAAAAAAAAAATTGCGGGACCGGCCATTAAATGACCGGTTTGAATATTTTTAAAAATTTTCGGGAACCGTGGGTATTTTTAATAATCTTTAATTAACTTGGGGTATTTTTAAAAATGTCGGCCAAACATGTCATACATTTACATAATTACATAGCATACAAACAAAACTTACCGTGACAGGTTAATCAATTCTTTCACGAAAAGAATACCCTTTTCATTACTTGGTCATTTATTATGTCTACCAACCCCTCAATGTTCATGTCCTAGCTTCACGGGAATTTTTTATTGGTAGAAATTAATGAAAAAGAAGCGATGGAAATAGAAAGAGTACATGAATTGTAATATTGATAGAAAGATCGGTAAAATTCTTACCGGTCTAAAAGTTTTTTTTTCTTTCATTTTTTCTAATAACATATAATTTGTTTTATAAAAATAGATAGAGTATCTTAAAATTTAGATATAATAGAAACATTATATCTATTTTGATTTTTTTTTTCATATTTTACTAAAAATCTAATATAAGAATTCCCTCCATCTATACATCAGATTTTTAAAAAAAGAAAAACTAAGTTTGAACCGGTAGAATTCCTACCGGTCCAAACTTTTTGATTTTTTAGACCGGTAAAAATTTTACCGGTCTTTCTACCAATATTATAACTCATGTACTCTTTCTATTTCCCTCGCTTCTTTTTCATTAATTTCTACCAATAAAAAATTCCCTAGCTTCACATCCGCTGCGTACCTTCCATTCAACTTTTGCGCAAGGGGCATGGTTCAAGGATCCGTATCCTCTGCATTAACTCAAAAGGGAATCTTTTGAGTTAATGAATTTCAACCGTCTGATTTTAAACGGAGCCAATCCAGCTCGTGTCTATAACATAGGGGCTCTTTAATATTAGTGCAGATCTAGTTCACACAAATTTTAAAACAGATCGGACAGTCGAGATTCATTAACTCAAAAGATTCTCTTTTGAGTTAATGCAGAGGATATGAATTCATGGTTCAATGCATTTGAAGGCCTGAGGCCCCAAGCATTTTATGACTAATGCTATCGAGAAAATCCAAATTAAAAGAGGATCATGAAATAAGTTATTTATTGTTTTGCAAAAGAAGCCCCCAGTATATTGATGCAAGTAATAATTACTGAAGGAGTCCCAAGCTTAAGTTCTCATTTTCTTTTATTGTTTTTACTATCTTTTAAATAGATAAAAATAAATACTATTTTGAATGATTCAGAATCTTTAGATCAAGTAATTTTTATATATCTAAAAAAATAGAAAAAAGTTCTAAAAATATAAAATTTGTTCTACAAGTACAAATTTTAGTTTCTGAGGCTCAAGTCGTCCATCATGATTTAAATGTTAAAATATTTTTTAGCAGAGTTTTCAATTTTACAATTTTTATATATGAAAAAAGATTGTTTTTGTAAGCATTCTAAACCGTCTGATATCAATAAATTTTCTCATTTTCTCATTTTCTCATGAAGAAATGGTAAAAAAATTTTAAAAAATATTGAACCTGGTTCTTAAATATTTTGATATTTAAACATTGAATATTTCAAATTGTGCATTTCAATATCAAATTCGAGATGTCACGCACAGGTTCAAAAGAATTAATTAATGCTTTCCAAAACAACGTAGCTCACCTCATATAATACAATTATATATCTTCTAGGGAACATCTTGGAAAATATGGATAATATTCCAAATTGATTACTATTAATTTGTCCAATAAATTAATCCTGAGTTATGAATGTTACAGAGAGCAACACCAATTAGCAAAGGTACAGGAATGCAGAATTGCAGAGACTTGAATTTTCTTTAGGTAAATATTACCATGTAACCGTTTATATAGGTAAATATTACAAAGGCATCCTATGCAACTTAGGGAAAATACAGGGGTATACCAGCAAAAGGTTTCTAAGCAAAACATTTAAGAAAGTTGTCGTTGACAAAATCTGACAAGGGACCGCATGCATGGTATGGTGGTCCTAAAACAAAACCTTTTGACTATTGATAGCAATAAATCAAATACCAAAACTGAAAAAGAAAGGAAGTTAATTGGCTCTTTTATTTATCACTTAAATTCCATGTACAGGAAAGGTATACTGATACTGATACTGGCACAGTGTTTATTTGTGTCGGTTGAAAGGAACTTGACATACACTTGAATCAAATTAAATGGAATATAGTTCAAATAGACTGACAAAAACCAAATAAATAAAATAGCAGAACCAAGGATCCATGCACGTAATATGCAAAGACATGTCAAATTTGCTAAAAATGTCAACAGTCAATTTTACATACTGTACAGGTATCCTGTTCACTGTTCAGTATGGCATGATTGTTTCGTGTGAATCTGGACTTTCTTTTTCTCGTTGTGAACTTGTGATATGAGAAGCTGTCATTATTTATGTCCTTTCACTATTTTATTTGGGCCTCTTTAGAATTTAAAAAGAAAGAGAATTATTTGATTATTTCTTTTATTATTATTTCAAACAATAATACAGGTTTATAATTACACAGGGAGTTCGGCAACAATGATTAAGAGCTTAAGGAGTACTAAGAAACTGATATTCAGTTGTCTTAATCTGTAAGTAAAAGCTAAAGGAAGAAGTAGAGGTGTCTTAATCTCTTGTTGCTGAACAACCCCTATCCAAGATCTAAGAGTCATCTAAGCGTTTCCTAATATTACATTCCTAACCACTTACTAAATATCTATTTCAGTTTATTATAATTAATACAACCGATCAAATTTTCTAAGAAATAAAAGTATTATTGGTAAATTTCTAGATTTTCATATTTTGCTAGTTATCCTTTAGTTATCCTTTGATTCTTTATCTTCAAACAGGCTTAAATGCATTGTATATTTTGGGGTACAACTTGGGGACAATACAAAGTTGTACATGCAATGATTTGTAGTTTTTGGGTCATTTGATTTTTCCTTATATAAACAAAAAAGAAGGATAGAGAATGAAGATATATATATATTTTTTTTTGTACAAGGATAAAGTATGAAGATTAGTTCAGCTTTCAGATTACACAACACTTTAACATTTATGTTGAAGGCCACAACAGCTAGAATGGAAAAAGCTATGGACTGGGCTAAGCTCCAAAGCTATACTGGGCTATATATCTAATATATATATATATATTTGAAAACGAGACATGGGCTATATATTTGAAAGCCCATTTGAAATCTCAATTCGGTGCTTCTTTTTTTTTCTTTTAAGAAAATTGGGTTCTGTTCCGTTATCATGGAATTAGAAAGTTAAAATTTTGATGAATCTGGAGTAGAGAGCAAGCAGATTAGAGAAAATTTAATAGAGCTCAACTGCTCAAGGAGAAATACAATGATACTTTGGAAAAGGATGGGCTTTCTAGCGCTAGTATTAATGGTTTTGCTAAAGATTTAATTATCCGAGCAAAAAATTGATATTGACAAGTTTTTTTTTTTTAAAACGAGATTATTTTTTTGAGTAAATGTTAGAGATTAAGTCATTAAACTATTTAATATTTATAAAAAAAAAAAATCTATTTTGATATGCAATTTCATACACGGAGAGTGTCTTTGTCACTAGACTAAAGACTGGTTCTCTTAAAGGAGATTAATAGTAGCTGGTAATTTATGATTTCTGTGTGTTGAATTATTACTATCACTGCCAGTGCGTTATACATGGGATAGGAGACTTATAACTATAGAACCGGATATGAGGTTATTTGAGTCGCGATTGTAGTTAGTCTTACAGACATTTTAAGACACTGTTCTACAGTTCTGTTAATCACAGCCATCAACTAAGGGAAATAAATCTGCTGCGATTCTTTGGAATCGCCGGGACCCTGCTTTTCCAAATCCAACTGTTTATATATTTTGAGATTCGTGCATAGCAACCAACTTTCTTTTGAGATTCGTGCATTTCAAAAAATTAATAATTGAATTTGGAAAAGCAGAGTCCCTGCGATTCCAAAAAATCGCAGCAGATTTATTTCCTCAATTAAGTCCAAAATAGCATCACCAATATTGATGTTATTTCGTAGTTTTGATGCATGATAGGGCCATGTTCCCAAGGCCCTTTATTTACTAAACTTTAGGCCTATGAAAGCCCGGGATTCGGACCTCCTTTCAGGAGCCAGCCCGGCGCCAAGGTAAAGAGGCCCAAAGCCCGAGATACTTAAGATCCAGTCACAGAACAAGCCGAAGGCCTGCAAAGGTCGAACTCAGCCCGAAATAGACATACACCGCCTTAATGCGGGATGACCAGTCAACTCGGTCACAATAACCGTTTTACCGGCTTAAGGCGAGATAACCGCCGAGATAGCGGTTATGACTCAGCATATATAAGGCAAAAATCCCCATTGAACGGGGGTCGAGATTTTACACACACAGAGAGATATCGCATAGGTCAGAGTCAGAATCTCTCTACAGCCACCTTACTTTTCAACTCTCATCTCGGACTGCCACCCCGGGCAGGGCGAGATCAATCAACCACCTCTCACATACGGACTACTCTCCTCGGGAGATAGGACGTATCAACCACCGTGGGGCCCCCATCGCTCCAATACTGAAGCATCCAATGGACGCGCAAGATGTCTCCAATCCTCCCCCTCCGGGCACCAGCAAAGACCCCGCAGGAGGTAAGGATACCGGGAACACCTCCAAACCCTCTCCGAAGGTCGACATCCATCCAGCAGGCGAGAAGGACAACCGACGTCCTAACAACCCGCCGAACAACCAACCCGTGATCGGGTCAGGGGTGACCTCTCAAAACCCCCTTGTCACCCCATCCTCAGGGCAACTGGTCCCACCAGGCACCACGCCGATAAGACCGCCTCTGAGTGCGATCGCAACACGGCCGATGTCCCCTCGGCCACAGCGACCCCAACAACCCTTCACGGGATCCAACCCTCAATACGGCACCCAGCCGTTCGCGCCATATCAGCCACAAACACCCGTGTACTATTACGGGACGTACCCTTACTCACCATATGGCCCACCGGCACCACACTACCCGTATATGACCCCGCCCGGTCAAATGACCCAGGAAGGCGCTCCGGGAACTTATCACCCCGGTATCGCAGCACCTTATCCCCTGGCTCCACCCAATTACCTTCCCCTTCAACAAGTGCCGTAGCACTCAGCCCAGATAGTAGCCACGTGCGCTGCGCCAACTAAGCCAACAAAGCCCCTCTCCAAAAACCTCCAGACGGCTATCTCGCCCCGCAACCTTAACTCCGACTTTATTAAGGTTCGGACAGCGGATAGTGAGGAAACAGACACTCCTAACCCCCAAAACAACACGGTGCAACACGGCCCCAAGCCAATTGAGCAGGAAGGCCAGGGTGAGAACCAAGGGAAGGAACAGGGACAGGAAGCCGGGGCGGGACGCAACCCATCACACCAAAAGGAACAGAGATCTGTCCATAACGATGACCGGGGGCGATCGCGCCACCGAAAACAATCCCGCTCTCGCCATGAGCGCGAAGATAGCCAGCTACGGGGAAGACATAGGACTCGCAAAGGCGACAGGAAACGCACCCGAAGGTCTCCCACCCCCAATAAAGGTATCAGCATGACCCAAGTGGAAGAGCTGATACAGGCCCGACTCAATGCCAAGATGGCCGAGATCGAGTCCCAGAAGGCTGGCACCTACTCTAAACCTATGGGGATTGCGGATGGACCTCTATCAGCCAATATATACGGAGCATCTATGACAGACTTTAAGTACCCCGCTTTTCTCCCAAGTTTCCGAGGTAACGGAGACCCCACAGACCCGCACAACTTTGTATATGGGTTTTTGGAGCGACTACGGCTCTTAGGAGCCACGGACGCGATAACATGCCGAGTTTTCACAACCTGCCTCCAAGGAGAAGCTTGGGACTGGTACATGAACCTCCCTCGAGGATCGATCACAAAATTCGAAGACCTCGCCAAGGCCTTCCTCGAAAGATACACCGTGATCAGGCCCCCTCAGGTCACCAGCGAGACGCTCCTAGACATCGTTCAAGGTCCAAGGGAAAAAACCGGCAATTTTGTCAACCGCTTCATACAGGCATCTCGCCAAGTCCAGAACTTGAACGAAGAATTTGCTCTAGCCGCCATCAAAAAAGGGCTGCGCAAAGGCGGCCCTGGTACCTTGAGGTACGACGCGCACGTGAAGAAAATGACTACCTTGCGCGAGTTTGTGGCCTTTGCAGAAGGGTACATCAGGGCCGAAGAAGACAATGGTAGCCCCCCAAGAACTCGGCCAAGATCACCCCGACAACAGGGTCACTGGCCACCTCAAAATGATCAACCTCGGGCACAGATCGAACCTCGGATCCAGAATGAACCCCGCAGACATAATCAAGACAAAAAAGGAGGGAACAGACCGAATGAAGCAGAATACCGCCCCCACTACGTGCGGTATGCCCCCTTCACCAAAAAGCGGCACGAGATGTACCATATCGTGAAGGACATGTTCGATTTACCCCCTCCATTGCCCAAAGACATCTTCGAAGTACAGGACAAAACTAAGGAATGCCTGTTTCATGGGTTCGAGGGACATTCAACAAGCGACTGTCTCCAGTTACGCGACATACTGGAAAGACTAGCCCGGGAAGGAAAGTTAACCGAGTTCATCCAACCCGACTTCTACAAAAAGTACACTTGGAAGTACAACGGGCGTGGCCGAGATTACAAGAAGAAAATTCCATACAAAGGGAATTACAACGGTGACCGACGTCCCGATCAAAGACCACACACCGATGATGGATCAGGCCCGCAGCGGGGAGAGCGACAGGGCAGCCCAGTTGTCAACACGATCAGCGGTGGTATCGGGCATTACCCCCGCAAGGTCGAATCCCGCCCAAAGACTAAACCTTACCCCACCATTTTAAATGTCGAACAAGACACAGACAAAAAACGACCAAGAATGGATGAGGTAATTGTGTTTTCTGAAAAGGATCAAGGCGAGATTGTTGGCCCGCACGTCGACCCAATTGTGCTCAGCCTAAAAATTGATACACACCGGGTTAAAAGGATCCTAGTAGACACCGGAAGCTCAGCCGACATCCTTTACTTGTCCGCTTTCCGCAAAATGGGGCTCAAGACTGACACACTCAAAAGGATGACACCCCCCCTCATCGGTTTCACAGGCGATGCCCTCCGTCCAAAGGGTATGGTTTCTCTCAAAACCACCTTTGGCAACTCGCCTAAAACAGTGGAAACAATGATCGACTTTCTGGTAGTCGACGCTCCGTCTGCCTACAATGCCATCTTAGGGAGGGGTACACTGAACAAAATCGGCGCCATAGTTTCTTCCTCTCACTTAAAAATCAAGTTTTACACAAGCCACGGGGTGGGAGAAGAATGTGGAGTACAGGAGATAGCTCGGGAATGCTATCACGTATCTCTCCAGGAAAGGTGCGGCCAAGTCCATCAAGTCGATACCCCCAGAACACCCACCTGCCGCTCGGGCGGGCACATGAAGGCCAGCAGCGACTTCATGCCCCCTGACACTCAGCTCGCGCTGGATCCTACGGACAAAGCGGAATCTAAGTCTTCCCTTGAGCCCGCAGACGAAGTTGACGAGCTCGACTTAGGCGACGGGAAGACATTGAACATAGGAAAAGCTATCCAGGGGTCAGCCAGAGAAGACCTTATCACTTTCCTCCGCAATAACCAGTCCGTTTTCGCCTGGACCGCGGCCGACATGCCCGGCATTCCGAGATCAATCGCGGAACATAAGTTACATATCAAGCCGGAATTCAAACCGGTACGCCAAAAGAAGCGCAATATGGGGGAAGAAAGACAACTGGCAGTGAAAAAGGAAGTCGCAAAACTCCTAGATGCGGGATTCATCCGCAATGTTGACTGTCCGGAGTGGATGGCTAACCCGGTTCTGGTGAAAAAATCAAATGGAGATTGGCGGATGTGTATCGACTACACAGACCTTAACAAAGCATGCCCAATGGATCCATTTCCCTTGCCAAAAATAGACCAACTCGTAGACTCCACCTCGGGACATGCATTCCTCAGTTTCATGGATGCTTTCTCGGGGTACAACCAAATCAGGATGAATCCCGACGATGAAGAAAAGACTGCTTTTACAACCCATTCCGGCCTCTACTGCTACCGAGTAATGCCATTCGGGTTGAAAAATGCAGGAGCAACTTTTCAGAGGATGGTGAATAAAGTCTTCCAAGATCAAATTGGCCGAAACATGGAAGCTTATGTCGACGATCTGCTAGTCAAGAGCATGTCGGATCTCGATCACATCCGAGATCTCGAGGAGACTTTTGCGACGCTCAATGGAGCCGACATGAAACTCAACCCAAAAAAGAGTTTCTTCGGCCTAACCGGTGGCAAGTTCCTCGGGTTCATGGTATCCATGCGAGGTATCGAAATTTACCCCTCTAAATCCAAAGCTATACTCGACATGCAACCACCTCGGAACTTGAAAGAACTCCAGTCGTTAACTGGACGGCTGGCAGCCCTCAACAGGTTCATAGCGCGGTCCGGAGACGTTTGTTTCCCTTTCTTCAAAGCTATGCGGAAGACAGCCAAATTCGAATGGACTGCCGAGTGCGCGGCGGCTTTTGACAAAATCAAAACTTACCTCGCTGACCCACCTTGCCTCAGCAGACCCGCAGCAGGTGATATCCTTGTCCTTTACTTGGCAACTACCAACCATGCTGTCAGTGCAGCCCTAGTCCGAGAAGAAGGGCGGGCACAGCGACCCGTATACTTTGTCTCACACGTACTCCGCGATGCCGAAACAAGATACACCCAGATTGAGAAAGCCGCATACTCTCTGGTAGTGGCGGCAAGGAAGCTGCGACCATACTTCCAGTCCCACCCTATCAAAGTATACACCGGGGTGCCACTCAAGAAAGTCCTTGCCAACTTCGACTCTTCCGGCAGATTACTGGCTTGGGCTCTGGAACTCTCCGAGTTCGACATTTCCTTCCACCCACAGAATGCCCTCAAGTCGCAGATCTTTGCCGATTTCATCGCGGAATACTCAGGAGCACCACCTGAATTAGAAGGACGATGGACGTTATATGTCGATGGAGCATCCTCCCTACAAGGGGCCGGGGCTGGTGTCTCCCTTATCGGACCACAAGGTGAAGTTCTGAATTATGCCCTCCACTTTCAGTTTCCGGTGACCAATAACACTGCAGAATATGAAGCCATGATAGCTGGGCTCAAGTTAGCCAGAGAACTCGGGGCACGCGAGGTGTACCTCCATAGCGACTCCGAGTTGGCTGTCAAACAAATCAATGCCGAATGTCGCGTCATGGATGATAAATTGCGCAAATACCGGGAGCAGTTCAACAACCTGAAGAACCAGTTCGATAAAGTCGAGATCCAACATGTTTCTCGCAACAAGAATTGCCAAGCCGATGCTCTCTCTAAGCTCGGAGCTGCAGGAAACTTAGACAAAGACAGACCAATCATAGTCATGGATATACCCAATTCCAGCATTGATGTAGATGTTATTGCGGTATATGCCATCCATGAACCACCAGAAACATGGTTC
The DNA here is from genome assembly GCA_025461125.1 of Carex kokanica. Taxonomy (NCBI): domain Eukaryota; kingdom Viridiplantae; phylum Streptophyta; class Magnoliopsida; order Poales; family Cyperaceae; genus Carex; species Carex kokanica. The sequence goes on along the minus strand of JAJGRX010001358.1, from coordinate 225,439 downwards.
ACCCCGATGTGGAATTTCCTCAATACCGGGGTCCTGCCAACAGACCAGCTTGAAGCGCGACGTTTAAAGAAGATAGCCCCGCTTTACTCCATCTTCAACAACCAGCTCTATAAGAGGGGCTATGTCCAACCTTGGCTGAAGTGCATCCCGGAGAACACAGCCCACCAAATGTTGGCCGAGGTACACGCTGGCATATGTGGCAGCCATCAAGGAGCAAAAACTCTAGCCAAGAGAATACTCCGAGCAGGATTTTATTGGCCAACAATGCAGCAAGACGCTGCGGACTTGGTCAAAAAATGCGACAAGTGCCAATATCACAGCAAGCTCAGCAATATCCCACCTTACGATCAGATCTCTATCTCGGGGGCGTGGCCTTTCGACTTATGGGGAATCGACATCGTGGGTCCGTTCCCCAAAGCCGTGCGCCAGCGACGTTGGATTATAGTAGCTGTCGAGTACTTTACCAAATGGGTAGAAGCAGAGGCCCTGGCGACTATCACGGCCAAAGCAGCCGAACACTTCATCTGGCGCAACATCATCTGCCGATTTGGTTTACCCCATGCCCTCATTTCCGACAATGGCACACAGTTCAACGCAGCCAGCACGATAGCATTCTTATCAGGCCTTGGGATCCACAATAATTTCACCTCGGTCAGCCATCCCGCAAGCAATGGCCTAGCTGAGGTGACCAACAGGACCATTTTGGAAGGCATCAAACGCAAGGTGGAAGCCAACCGCAAAAATTGGCCCGACATGTTGGACGAAGTCCTTTGGGCATACCGGACAACCCCGCGAGAAGCTACGCAACAGACACCTTACTCGCTGGTGTTCGGCATGGAAGCAGTCACTCCCTTGGAACTGATAGAGCCATCCCTTCGCACTGCGACGTATTCTGTTGAAGAAAATCCGGGCTCTCGCGAGGTCGACCTTGAGCTCCTTCAGGAAACCAGGGAACGAGCCCGTGTACGGACAATGGAGTATCAACGGAGGATTAAGCGTGCTTTTGACAAACACGTTATACCTCGCGACTTCCAACCAGGCGATCTCGTGCTACGAAAAGTCGAAGCCACGGGTAAACATGTAGGCAAGCTAGAGCCAAACTGGGAAGGCCCATATCGGGTAGTATCCCTCAGAGGAAAAGGCGCGTATGAGTTAGAAAACTTGCAAGGAATTCCGCTTCCGAGACCATGGAACGCGGGCCATCTCCGCAAGTTTTACACTTAATTGGCGCGACATGCCTGCGGGCACATCGAAAGGCGTTATATGCTGAGTACATGTAATGCTACTACAAGGCGAGATATGCCGAATTCAAGGCGAAATAGGCCGAATAAAAGGCGTGATAAGCCGAATACTTTACTATAGGCGAGATAGGCTTTCAGTTACTTTTAGCGAGATGCTTTTTCATCTCATGTAACTTTTTATTCTTTGTATGCGATGTTATAAGCATACTTAATATATATATGATTTTTCAATTTTTCATGATGTCTTATTGTTACTTCACTTTAGTACCTGCTTTTTGAGCAGTGCTTTTTATCATATCGGAAACAACTAACGAACGAAAACCCTACGGGGTAACGAATACGAGTTTACCGATCACCGTGTTATTCTGGCCGGCGTTTCTATGTCGGCCTTGGGTACTTCAAAATTTTAAAAACAAAAAAAAAATGGAGAGAAGGATAAACAAGTAGAGTTGCGACATCACAGATGAAGTCGCAGACTAATCACATGTTGACAAAGATGAATAACAGGTACAATATTTATATATTCCTAATATTGTTAATTTCCCACATCTCGGGAACAAAAATGTCGGTTACAAACAATTCCTTGTTAAGCCCCCACATCCCGGGGGCATCAAAATATTACAAAAAGTAAACTAAAGCGCGAAGTCGGAAGACATGGTCGGCTCATCCATATAGTGCCACCACACTTCGGGCCATCTTTCCTGTAACAAGTAACAGATGTACCAAGTTAATATACATAAACATTGTTAGTACGGTATATATATAAATTATGATACAGAATAACTTACCGATCAGGGAGTTTTGAGATGGTCCCGAGGTGTCGCTATTGGAGACACAACCTCAGGGTGAACAATATCTTGTATTCTCTCCTGGTCACCTTCCTCTTCGCTTTCCTCTTCATCATCATCCTCCTCGTCATCTTCTGCTCCCGCTATCACAGGTCTAGCCATCACAGGCCTATCCACCTCGTCAATAGGGTCGGGTAGACTTTTGGGCCACCTGAATTTCCCATACCATGGGTACGGGAAGTATGCGGCATGATCGTCAAGTGGAAGTTTCTGGTCAAAGATAGACCCATCTGGGTTTACCAAACGATCCCGGCCCTCATCCCACCGATAATCGACCAACTGCCGCACTTTGACATCTTCTGGAGGAACTGCATTGAACCCGGCATGTTCCGGTGTGAACGGATAATGATTGCCGACCTTTTGCAACTCGCGATAAATAACGGCTTTCATCGGTTTATGCAAGGCCAGCGCCGCGGCTTGCGCGAAGGCCTGGCTAACCAAGAACCGATTCAACGTAAGGCCGGGAGCCCGTTGCAGCTCCCCCTCCAAACGAGATACTTCGGCCTCTCTCTCCGAGATAGTAATATCCTTCGCCGCTGCCTCCAGGTTCAGGGCCGAGACCTGATCTCGCAAAGATTTGATTTCCTCTTCTTGGTGCAATATCCTATCATCCCGAAGCTTGAGGTGGTCCTCAGCTGTTTTTAATGTTCTTATTGTTGCTTCGTGGATGCGGATTTGTCTCTCTTGCACCTTCACCTGTTTTTGGGCAACCTCGAGACGTTTGGTTTGCTCCACGGCCAGGTTGCGGAAATAATCGCGTTCCAACACGGCCTTTTTGACCATATCCCGTCGGTATCAACAAAAAGCATATTGTTTTGCTCTTTGTCAACCAGGTCCTTGTAATGGCCAAGGATGGCCCCGAGGTCATGAATGGCCGAGATGGCATGGTTGAGTGTCACCTCGGGTTTCTCCCTAATGGTCTCCTTCTGATACGCTGTCTCTGTAACCCGGAATATTTCCCGAGCATACCGGGCGTGCAGGTTTCTGTTCTCCTCCCGTAACTGCTGCATGGTGGAATGACCCGGAAGGTGTAGGCCCAAACTATCAGCAAACCCGGGTACGATTCTTTCTTTAAAAACGACCCCAGTAACAAGCTCTTGACCTGGGACGGCTGCTTGTAAGAAACTCTGGAGGTCGATGTCGCAGGGTTCCACTGTATCAGCTGGGACGGCCGGGGTGGAAAATCCCGGAGTGATTGCCAAAGCGAGATTGCTTTGGGGAGGAAGTTCACTCACCTCGGCCGGAGATGCCCCGCTAACCGGGTTGGCCTCAATAACGACCGTTTCCGTTGCAGAGCGAGATTTCTTCTTCTTCGGGCGTTCGGGTGCTACGCCCTTACCCTTATCAGCCGAGGAGAAGGAACCGCTACGGTTTCCTTTCCGTTTGTGGGCTGAGGCCTCCTCCGAGATAACTCGTGTTGGAGCACGCGTTGGCTCTTCAACAGCGAGACTGGCCGACGCCGCAGCCTTAGAACTTTTTCGGGGAACTTTCTTTCCCGTTGTCTTCGCCTTTTGGCCCGCAGTGGCAGTGGCAGTGCTCTCCTTTGGGGCTGCGCGATTCGAGGTCTGTGGCGCGCTGGTCCAGATCAGCTCCATGCAACCTTCTTCTGCAAAAAATAACGAAACATACATTAGGTTATGCAATTGGATATAACGAGATTGGGAATAAGCATAAAATAAATTGCAACTACACCCAAGAAAACAGGACTCACTTCTCACAATATCTCTCAATCCTCGCGCAGCCACCTGCTCTTGCAGATCAAGTTCTTTATCAAATGCCGGGATCATTCCCTTCCCGGACTTCAACGGCCTCCATTTCGGATCGACGTCTTGTAGACTAGCCACGTCGCGCCAATTTTCTATGTACACCCATCCGTGGTCCCAGGCCTCTATTTTGTCCATCTTCTTGTTTTTCTCAAACAAGGCCTGGTGATGCTTTGGGGTTTTTTGGCGAAGTGCAAGGTGGCCGGGGTCCACATAGAGTGTGGAAAAGAAATGAAAAAACAACCCAAGGGTTGGCCGGTTCATCCCGAGCTCAGCCTCAAAAGTCTTAAAAGCGGCTTCAAAGCTGCGGATATAGCTCCAGGCCACCCCGGTCAGTTGGGCAGGAGCCACCTTCATGAAGTTCAAGAGGCTCCGCTCAAAATTGGTCAACCTTAACTGGAAGCCGCATTGTGGCATTTTCCAGTAAACGCACATGCCCCGTTCGTGATCATGTGCCCGATCTTCCGGGCCAGGTGCCCGTAATGTGATTTGATCCCGGGGAATCTTATTTTTAGTTGCCACTAACTCATCATAAAACGCCTCCGCCCAGGCTTGATCTTGTACCTCGGGTGCGGGGGCTCGTTGTGATGATTTGGGAAATTCGGTATCATCTGGATGACCGGCCCTAGGATTCACGTCGGGTAGTGGCCTAACTATGGCCTTTGATCTGGCCTTAGGTTTTGTGACCCGAATTGGACCTTTACTTGTAGACGTCCCGGCTTCAGCCAAAATACGTTCACCTCGGGATGATTTTTCCGGGCTTGAATTTAGTATATCCACCTCCACATCGGTGGCTCCACCTTCCCCTGCTTCCACAGTTTCTTTTTCCGAACTCAGGTCATATAAATACCCGCTTGACCTTTGCGAGGTCCCCTCCTCGCTATCAGATCGGCCCTCATAAACCACGTTGGCAGCTATCTCAAGCATGGCATCTATGCTCTTGCCTACACCGTGATGAGGGGTGGGCACTTTTTGCCTCCGAGAGAACCCGGGGGAACCAGACTGATCCCCCGAGATGGATGGGTTTTGTCCTAATTTGGACCGGTTTTCTTCAGATCTCGCACCGGAAAGGTCAGCCATTTCTACGATTAACAAAGGAGTTGGCTTAGGTACAGACTTATTCAAGGTTGGTACATAATTCATCCGGGTTTTTGGTCATACGACTATACCAAGTTGGCCTACTTACTTGTACTCCTGATCCCGGGTTGCACTAATTTGTATTAACCGAGTTCTACCGAGGTCCAGGAATCACTAACCTTATCGAGGCGAGGTCTTCTTTCGCTGATTTTCTGTCCTCGGTTGCACTTTGAGTTCGCCGCTTGAAGTTCTCTTTTCTCCGAGATAACGATTGCTCGATCAGAAAAAGTGCAAATGACGGGGACGGGGGTATATATAGGTCCGAAATGGGAAACTTTTTTCCGCTCGGATCCCGAGGAGTGACACCTGGCGCAATCTGCGACGTTCATCCACGCGACGCTTCGATTCCCGCGCTTATTCACCGGACGCGAGCTCTAACCGAGTTAACGCATGACACGTGTCGCGCGAGGATTGCGCCTTCACCTCGTTTTCCCTGCCCGATTTGATGGGCGATTTGATGGCTGACGGCGGGTTAACGGAAGACGAGGCGTCAGGCATTTAATGCCGGTATACTATATATACTTCCTCCGTCTCCCTTTAACGATCCATCAACCGTACATTTTTCCTTCTAACTCGCATTCTCACGAGATGTCTGATCACGTGAATGACGAGGTTATCATCTTGAAAGATGATATTCCATTACCTCCCACACTTCTTCCACATCAAGGTCCCGAGGTCGCCCGCCACAACTCCAACAAAGAAGGCGACCCACTAGCCTGGGACCGATGTGCCATTTGCAAGTTGAGGGGATACTCTCCGCAAATGTTCCATTGTGACGACTGCGAAGAAGCTTTTCATCCCGGGTGCTCGGCTCGACGATCACCTCGGAATCACCATGACCCTCGCTTCCAATCCTTTACTTGCAAGCAATGCCTTGCTCAAGCACGCCAGACCAAGCGCCACCGTCAGGAATAGTTTTAGTTAGAAATAGTATATCGCATGTCGTATTCAGTTTAAATCTTGTATTGTATGATTTTGCGGTTTTAATGAAATTTCGTCAACTATTCCATTTTTTGTGTTAATTATGTCGCATTCCATCCCGACTCCGTCTTGATTTTGTTTAAAAAAAAAAAAAAAAAAAAAAAAACATCATCATGCGAGCTCATAATATTGCGAGATTACACTATCATACGACATTACAACATACAGTGCAAACAAATAACACCTCGGAAAATCATAAATAATTTTACATTGTTTACATGACTAAGTAATATCAAGTCAGAAGCATATCGCTATACATTATGACTTCGGGGGCTAATGATAGGGCCATGTTCCCAAGGCCCTTTATTTACTAAACTTTAGGCCTATGAAAGCCCGGGATTCGGACCTCCTTTCAGGAGCCAGCCCGGCGCCAAGGTAAAGAGGCCCAAAGCCCGAGATACTTAAGATCCAGTCACAGAACAAGCCGAAGGCCTGCAAAGGTCGAACTCGGCCCGAAATAGACATACACCGCCTTAATGCGGGATGACCAGTCAACTCGGTCACAATAACCGTTTTACCGGCTTAAGGCGAGATAACCGCCGAGATAGCGGTTATGACTCAGCATATATAAGGCAAAAATCCCCATTGAACGGGGGTCGAGATTTTACACACACAGAGAGATATCGCATAGGTCAGAGTCAGAATCTCTCTACAGCCACCTTACTTTTCAACTCTCATCTCGGACTGCCACCCCGGGCAGGGCGAGATCAATCAACCACCTCTCACATACGGACTACTCTCCTCGGGAGATAGGACGTATCAATGCACGTACTGCCTTATTCTACGATTTTCTACTTGTATAGTAAATAGTGTTTTACAAAGTATTGTAAGAAAAAAAATCTATAGCATGTCGTATGTTCCCTTAATTCTTGTTCATTGTGCAAAGTTAAATGATTTCAAGATCCATATTTTTTTAAGTTATATAAAATATTTGTATTCATAATGTAGATAGAAATACATATACAAATACAAATATTCTTTTCAAAATACAATTAAATTTATCAATAATTATCAGTGTTCTAAATAGCGGTGTTATAGCGTTTTTGGACCCCAAACGCTAAGCTATGACATCAAAATGCGCTATTTGCACTACGGCCGCTATAGCGGTGATAGCGGTCCGCTATAGTGCATAGCGCGTAGCGCAAATAGTGTGCGCTACACAATATGGGCTTTTTTAAGCAATTTATATGGGCTTTAAATAAAGACCCAAAAAAGCCCAAACCGAAATTGAATTTGTTGTTACTTGCTATAGATAAATCAATTTGAAATTGGAAATAGAAATAGAAATTTGAATAGAAAAAAAAATAGATTATGTCATTAATCATGATGCTTAAAATATTTTTAATAGGAAAAATCGATAATTTATGATATTACTATGGATATTTTGAACCGCAATATGGACTTTGTACGGGTTCAATATGAATATTAGAATTTCTTAATTACTTTGGTGTTATTTATTGTTCTATGAGACTTTAGATAATGTTGATATTTAGTACAAATATTGAATATACAGAATGTAAAAAAAAAAAACGCTATGTGGCATAGTTTCCGCTATAGCGACGCTATTCGCTATAGTTTTTTTTGTAGCCTTCCCACTATGACGCTATAAACGCTATTTAGAGCCTTGATAATTATACACATACAGATGGGGTCAAAATGAATTAAATGAGTTCCATTTACATCCTACTAATAATCAATTAGTCATCAATTATCCAACGCCAAAACGAAAGAACAATGCACAACACGTCATGATATGTAGAAAGTCGTAGAACAAAACCTGTGAATATATTGTAAGAGAGTTCTCTCGTCTGATCAAAATCAGCACGAATATTAAAGGTCCCGTGCATTACACCTCGGGCCCGATTGGCCCGGATTCTGATCGGATGGCCCATACATAATCAGAAATATTCTGTTACCTCAGAGGATATCCAAACCTCAACACTAGCCCGGTAGCCCCCAGTTAGCTCTCGGATCCTCCTCCTCGCCTCCCTTCTCTCCATTCGATCTCCCTCGGTACTACCACCCCGCCTCGCCCATCGGGTCCCACTCTCGGCGCGCTCTCGAACTTCCTCTGTCTACACCGGAGACAGAATGAGTCTTGGCAAAGCGATCTACTCCGTCGGATTCTGGATCAGGGAGACAGGTCAAGCCCTCGATCGGCTCGGATGTCGCCTCCAGGGCAACTACATGTTCCACGAACATCGTATGTTTTCTCTCCCTCTCTCTCTCTCACCAGTTCTGACCGACCAGTCTGCTCCACCTGCTCTTTTTATCGGATTGTTGTAGAAAGATCTGTTCGTACCTGTGCTGTTAGTTCTTTATTCTGCAATGACACATTTTATAACTCAATGCTAGGTTTTGGGTGATACTTAGGAATTGGCACTGTGAATTAAGTCATAATTTAGTTGATTTGTAGAAATTAGGGTTTATGAGCTGAGTTTAATCTTTATTCTCAGCTCAAAATGCTTGTTCCATGACATGTTGTTTTCTTTCATTTATGATCCCGTGTTTAGGTTATTTGATTAGTTTTTTTTTACTGATGCTAGAGAATTTTGTCCATTGCTTTAAAGGCGTTATCAGTCTACCAATAATTTGGGCTATTACCAATTTTGTGGAGTACTTGTGTTTTGAAGCCTCATTTGTTAAAGATATACAAATCTGGTCAATGTTGATTATATGACCAAAAGGCTTTGGTAAGATACAAATACTAGCTTTCGCAAATTTATGAAGAATTGATTGTCATCAAAGTTAACTTGTTTATTTTTTTATTGTGAAATTTATCAGTACTTACTTGATACTTTTAGCTTTAACTTCCCAACAAACAAATATTTTTCAATGTAATAACAATGAAGGTGTAATTCATTACTGGTATTTGAATAATTTTGTGTAGTGTCAAGACACCGCACACTGATGAATGTATTTGACAAGTTGCCCCAAGTACACAAGGATGCATTTGTGGCCCCCAATGCATCTCTCACTGGAGATATTGAGGTCGGCCAAGGCTCCTCTATTTGGTATGGCTGTGTTTTACGAGGTACGACTTTTACTTTACTGATACTCTGTCGGTCAGAACTTTTAACCTGTTTGTGTTTATAACTGGTGACACGAGCTACATTACTGACTCTAGCCATTTATACCAACTGGAACCTTGTAATAACCTTATGTATGAGGTTCGACTTGTGTTTTATCATATATTTATGACTTTATGTAGTTTTTACTTTGCTTGTACCCCGTACTTTTACCTTAAAATAACATCACTTAATGTTTCTTATATTTGCAATGAACACCCAATATTTGCGGCCATCAAATAATACAGAATAGATAAACAAACTCAATGTAATACAAGAACTTTAAATTGTCCGTGATCTTGATTCATTTATTTCATCTTGTAACCAGTTCCTAAAAACTGGAAAGCCCACACAATTTATGTTTGTTTTATTTAATCTTATTTTGCTATCTGGGGAAAGCAACAATTAGAAGCACAGTAAGTTTCTCTTTCTAATGGGCATTTCCCAGCACATGAATATAAAGGTTTTAATGTGAATTTTTAAATTATCACTGCAAAGTTAGGTATCAGTTGCAGTATAAGAAACCTTGGGTGTTTTCTGTAAATGCTGCAAAAGGTTTTAAGTAATTTTTGTGAAAAATCATAAACTTATTTCGTTTGGAGTGAAATATCAATAATTCAGATTTCTTTTGACACTTAACCTTCTAATATTATATGACCAATGTTTGATGTTGTTATACTCAGTAAGATGCGGTGTACTATATTTTTGCTTCTTTTCTGAACTACTTTTTTATCACTGTATCACTGTTAATTTTGGATTTATTCAATTAATTTCATTTTCAGGTGATGTAAACAGCGTTAGCATAGGTTCTGGCACTAATATACAAGATAATTCCCTTGTGCACGTGGCTAAATCTAACCTCGCTGGGAAGGTCTTTCCTACCATTATTGGCGATAATGTCACTGTTGGTAATATTTTTCATTTTTTTCAATAACAGAAAAGATTTTGTGATATTTACAGATAAGGCACAATGTTTCTTCTGATTTCCTTTATTCTTTTGAAACTTTTGAGACACTTCTATTTTAACCATTTCTTTCTCAATCCAATGGTCAAGGAAGTCAAAGGAATAGATTTATATGTTGCTACTGAGTTTCTATACAACCGGTTGAGTCCAGATCAAAAGGGCAGAAAACTCATCTTTGTGTATATATCTGGCCTCGTCCAGATTGGTCCATACTATGGATCAATATCTTCATTTTCAAAGTCCAAACAGTCAATCTGAACCGTTCAACATGATCTCTACATATGAAAATGTACTTACAGACTAAATATTTTACATTTTTTATAAATTTTTTTGCTATTTTGTTAGATGGGTAGAAAATCACTACTTTTAAATGGTCTAGAATCTTTAGATTAAGTGATTTTCTACCTATCTAAATTTTTTTCTAAAAAATGTAAAATTTGATCTACAAGTACATTTTCATATGAAGATCATGTTGAACAGTTTGGATCGACTGTTTGGACTATTAAAATGGAGATATTGATCCATAGTACGGACCAATATGCGCTATGCATAGCAGTGATTTTCTACCCATCTAAATTTTTTTCTAAAAAATGTAAAATTTGATCTACAAGTACATTTTCATATGAAGATCATGTTGAACAGTTTGGATCGACTGTTTGGACTATTAAAATGGAGATATTGATCCATAGTACGGACCAATATGCGCTATGTATAGCACCATAGCCTCACTCTTTATCTGGCCTCGTCTTGATGTTTACATATTAATTAACTTTTGTCTTAAGTTACAAATTAGGAACAGAGAAGGAAACAAAGAAAATATAATTAAATTAAGTTGGTTTACAAGTAATCTCATTGGGACTGAGCTGTATAACTATGTTGGGTGTGTGATACATACACCGTGTATAATTTATTTATGAGGTGTAGTTATTCAGGTCACAGCGCTGTTCTACAAGGATGCACTGTAGAAGATGAGGCTTTTATTGGTATGGGAGCAACTCTTCTAGATGGTGTTGTGGTTGAGAAAAATGGCATGGTTGCTGCTGGGGCCCTTGTCAGACAGAATACTCGCATCCCTTGTGGAGAGGTACTTTGAAATGTCACATATTATAGCCAATATTTGCCATATTTAACATACCAGCTGATATCCCTTATTTAGCGCCCGGTATTTTTCGTCATATTTGAGAAAGAATTACCAATTTTGAAAAAAAAGGGTTGGTGGAAAATGTACATTTTATTAATGTTGACGATGTCTACCTGATTCTGGACTTGTGGGGTTTAAAGCATGAATTATTCTGAAGAGATTTGTTTCCGTTTTTTCATTGCATGTTTTCTATATTGAAAAGAGATAAGGTTGCGGCAACATTGTCAATTTTATTTATGTAGCTTTCTTTCTATAGTTTGCTGTCATCTGGAAATTACCAAAGCAGATGTTGTATCTGAATTAGTAATCTCAATAAACCACTACAGAAGTTCCCTAAAGAGGGGGATGAAGAGTGCTATACTCCATCTAGAGCTGGTTCTAATCTCTGATAATGAACTTTTTTTTCTTTTTCTTTTTTAAATTTCTACTGTTACTAGGTTTGGGGAGGCAACCCAGCGCGGTTCCTGAGGAAGCTGACAGATGACGAGATTTCATTCATTTTGGAGTCAGCTAAGAACTATGCCGACCTGGCTAAGGTCCATGCTGAAGAAAATGCCAAGCCTTTTGACCAGATCGAATTCGAGAAGGTTTTGCGCAAGAAGTTTGCTAAGAGAGATGAAGAATACGATTCTATGCTTGGTGCGGCACGTGAGGTGCCTCCTGAGCTGGTTCTACCCGAGTCTTCCCCCAAACCAGCACACTAGGGTGTCAAATTGGTTGTTTAAAGTCTTTTAATCTTTTTTTTTTCTTTAATGCATTATTTGAGTCTCTTTTAACGAGGATCTCGTGTCAGAGTTGTTCGAGGTTAAGGTTGAACCTTCGGATAACAATAATTTTTGAGTCGATGGTTTGTTTGTAATCGGCCATGTTATAATGTACTCATCTTTTTTCATCTTTTGGTTATAACAATGGAGAATCCAATGCCTTTGTTTTCTATGTAACCTGAATAGAAACCTCTTTTCAACTCAAGTTTTAGGAATCCATGTACTATCCAAGATTATTTTTTTTTCTTTGTCAGTGTAGCTTTTTCTGCTGCTGATGTCAGTACTCTAACAAATGTACACCTGAACAAGTAATGCTCAGCCTCAGCGTCTTTTGAGAATCGAACCTGTTTTTGCCTTTTCATTTCAGAATCATTGAATTAGATCTTCCCTTTGTGGACTAAAAGAAGATGCATACTATTATGCCCGTAAAAAGGGCCCAATCCAATATCGATATCAGAATCAGATAGAGCTATACTGCGTCTCCTATTGATATCACAGACCCCAAAGGCCCAAACAAAGCGCCCAGTGGCCCGATTTCCCCTCTACTGACATCAAAAAACAAAAAAAAATAAAAGGGATAATGCACGGGACTTCTTTAACATTCGTGCCAAATTAGATCGGACGGTCCGGATCTAAATCAAATCTGTTAACTCAGGTGATATGAATTCGTAATTTAAAATAACAATTATGCTCGCCAGTAACTGTAACCACCACCGTCACCACCTCCCTGCCTCCATTGCTGATGTGAGATCCCTCGCTCTCTTCTCCGACCAACTAGGGTTGTAAGCACTAAATTCTAAGCCTAGATGCATCCTAAGCGCCGCCCTTTTATTCCTTTCTTCCTCCTCCTTTCCCTCCTCTCCTTCGCTGCCATCCTCCTCTACTCCTGCCATTACAACTCCTCCCTCCCGCATTCCCCTTCAAACGCCAATTCAAACCCTAATCCGAGCAAATTCAAGTTCGTAATAAAGGTATTGGCCTACAACCGCCTTGCTCCTCTCAAGCGCTGCCTCCATTCCCTCTCCAGAGCCGAGTACGGTTCGGATGGGGTTGATCTCCACATTCATCTCGACCATTTTAAGCAACCCAAATCCAAAAACCTATCCGTAATCCACGAAAAGGTCGAATCAGATCAGCAGATTCTCGGATTCCTGGATGGGTTTCATTGGCCTAATGGTGAGAAACAGATAATCTATAATAGTGAAAATAGAGGGCTGCAAGCACAGTGGATCGAGGCGTGGTGGCCCCAGTCAGATGATGAATTTGCATTTGTGGTGGAGGATGATTTGGAGCTTTCGCCGCTCTTTTACAAATTTTTGAAGAAGGCGATCACAACGTACTATTATGATAAATCGAATTACCACCCTTCCATTTTCGGGATTTCTCTCCAGCGCCCTCGGTTTGTTGCAGGTCTGCTCTCTCTCTGTCACTGGTACAGTATGCACACCAGCAGGAGCTGTTGTTCAGTTAGTTTGAAAATTTGAATTTAAATTTGGCAACCTGAATTTCAATTAGTTTGGAAAACTGTTAAATTCTCTTAAACAAATAAGCCAATTGAAACTTGTATTATTCATTTTGGTGGCAAGAAGTTTTGAGTGCTAAATGAATTACAGTAAGATATCATTACATTGCATAGCTTACAATAAGACATATTATGTGAATTTTTTCTAGGGTAATGTAGTATTCGCTAGTTTTCTCTGGTTACTAACTGGATTTCTATATTTGAAAACTGCAAACTGAATAAAAAGAAAAAAAGACGAAAGGTTTTGAAAAATGAACTGAAGACAACAACTATCTGGGTAACAGTAGAAATTTTAAGCCATTTTTCCTGGCCATTGTTTGCATGAACAGGAAAGCATGGGAACAAAATTGAGCTGGATACTGACACCCGACTTATCTTGTACCAGATGGTCGGTACATGGGGTCAACTTTTGTTTCCTAAACCATGGAAGGAGTTCAGGTTATGGTACAATGATCACAAGGCAAAGGATATTAAACCACTTCTTCAAGGCATGGTAATCACCTTTTTTTTTCAAAATGCATTAGTAACCCTTTTTGTTTGTAATGGGTTTAACTGGGCTCAAATGAGGGCTTGAATTGATTAAATTTGTTGGGATAACTCCACAGTTGAGGACACCACTACTCTGATGATTTGGTATCAAATGAGCTGTGATTGTCATACTTTGTTTACAAGAATTAACTTTACTTTCAAATGGCATTTTTAAACTTGTGATCATTGCATAAGCACTGATGCATCTGAGATATTGTAGATAGATCCTGAGAATTAGCTTAGTATAATTGATACTTAGAACTCCATTAAATATTGATAATCTTGCCTCAAGCTTGTGTATACTCATTTTTCTCTATGTGCAAATTAAACTGAAATATAGCAAAGTGAACTTAAATGGTGGCTTTCAAGTTTGCTTGAACTTGTTGTGAATATATTAGATGAGTATATCTAACAAGGAGGGATCACTTGACAATTCTTTAATTTGACAGTCCAACATTATAGGCATGATTTTATATTATCCATATATCATGTCTATAAAATATGATTAAATTTTATGTATGTTTCAATGTACATCAAGTGACTGAAATTTTAATGGTCAAGATTGTCAAAATTCAATTTATCAAGATTGTCAAAATAACCATTGTCAGATTCATTAAAAAAAATTCATCATCAGGTTTGTCAAAATAATCATTGTCAAGTGATCCCTCTTCATATCTAATATGGTACTTTTTATATCTTTATTTGAACAAACCTTGCTTTAACAGTTGATTATTATTTGCCAATTGCCTAAAAATGGAGATTGTTAGTTTGAAGCTATTTTGAATTAAATGTTGGGTATGGTTTGGAAAAAAAATAGATATCTAGACCTAAAGTATATTTTCTTATATATAGGTAACAACTGGATGGTACAAGAAGATGGGTGAGAGAATTTGGACGCCATGGTTTATAAAATTCATACACTCTAGAGGATATTTCAACATATATACTAACTTTGGGAGAGAGAGAGCATTGAGCATCTCACACAGGGATGCAGGTGTGAATTACGGGAGAAATGCAGGCCCCGATTCTGTTTTAATCATGCAAAAACCAACTGATTTTGAATTGTATGAGATGAAGCCTTTAGGCACTCTGAGGTGGTACAATTTCTGCTTCAAAGAAGTCTTTCCTGGTAGAATTGTAAACGGGTTAAATCAACTTGAAAATGTGTTAAAGATAATGCAAAATGACAAAACTGTGACGCTGGTTAGCTTGTATGGAACTCGGGAATTACTGGTGAGAAATTTGATTTGCCATTTCGAGAAGGTTGGTTTGCGGAACTATTTTTTTCTGGGAGATGATTTGGAACTTCTGAGTGATCTTGCGAGAAGAGGCCATCCTGTGATCTATGGGAATCATTTGTTATATGGTGAAATCAGCGGTACCGACTTTGCAAAGCAGACAGTGGTTAAAGGAAATTTGATAAGAAGATTTTTGGAATTGGGATATAATATTTGGTTAATGGATGGAAACATGGCACCAGTAACCAATGCGCTTCCTGAACTGTCAGATCAGTCTTTTGAATTTCTCGCAAGGGATGATGTGGAGTTGATGTTTCTGAGGAATTCTTTAAATACTAGAAATGTTTGGAATGATCTTTTTGTTTCAAAATTGGCTGAGAAAAGCAGCAAAAGTTCAGAAAAAGAAAATTTTGTAAATCTTATTAGCAAAGCCTTAGAAAAGAGTAGTCATCTAAAGATGGGTACATTAGATGAATGGATTGTACTTGTCAATTTAGGAAACTATAACAAAGATAGTACTGTAAAGGGTAGAGATACTGTGGTTTACTGGTCAGGATTATCTCCAGTTGAGAGAGAGTTAGAAAATGTTTCATTGTGGTTAATTGATGAAGATAACTCGTGCAATGCGGTAATTTGTCAACCACCGTCAAAACCAAAGTGAATTATCATTAATTTTTCATTTTTCTTTTCCAGGTTTTACTGATTTTCTTAGGCCTTTTGTTATGCTGATAATTTTTGTTTTGTTCTGATATTAGCATCTTGACAAAAATTTTGTATAAAATCTTTAGTTCATTTAGCAGGGAATATTTTTTTGGGTATCAGTTGTAAATTATGTACTGCAAGTAATTGTTGAGATTAATGAGGGATACTGGTAATATTGATCAATTAGTTACTAATGAAGGCTGAGGATTACTGTGTTTGTACCCATTGCTGTATGACTATCTGATTCATTTGGTGCAGGGGTGGCTGTGTGTGTGTGTGCGTGTAACTCTGCATGGTGTGTGTGCAAGGTTGTGTGCGTGTTGGGAGCAAGTGCATACATTAGTAGGATACTAGAGTCAATTGGGACAGTTGAGATGTCAATGTAAGGGCCTGTATATCCCATGGAAAATGACATCTAATTTTCTGAAAATGATGCCCAGAAAGATGAGATAGGAAACAAACAATCCTCTCTCTATCATAAATGAGAACTGCAGTAACAAGATATTTATGTTTCTGTATGGACATTGGTACCAGAGTACCAGACTCAAATTTTGTTGGATACCAGCCATGTCAGTTCTTAGCCTTATCTTGCTCTGTTGTTTTTTGGTTGCTTCCATGTGCTCGATTGGGGTTCTGTGCATGACAGCATGTAGTGTTGTCAAATTGAGGTCACATATTTGAATGAGCAAACCAAGAAAATGCACTACAATACATGACAACTCCTTATCAGAATCTCCTTGGTACAGCACCGCTTAACTGGGTGATGATTGAAGTATTCAGACAAATTATGACTAATTATTTTCAAAATCTAGCTTTCTTAGTTTGTTTATCTGTAATTGTCTTTGGTGGGATTCATATTTCCTTTTTCAGTTAATAGTTCGTAATAGGTCTGAAAGTAGTACATACAAATCAACTGGTATTTGTCAGGTGTGTTGAGAGGTCATTATCTTAATGCGCTTGATATGATATAAGAGAAGTAAAATTTAAGTCTAGTAAGGTAGGTGCACCTGATAACACACATACAATCAAAATTCTTTCATTTTAGGAGTGACCTCTTGCCTTTTGGATAACGACATGCACAAAATCCCATAAAACTACTTTTGAATTAAAAAAACTTTCGTATCAAATGAGTGCAATCTTTCTAATTGGCTTGCTGGATAGACATAGACTGCCTGCCTAACAAGGTACACTTGTATAATGCTCTTGTCATAAGCTTTAATTAAAAGAAAACGAATTCCAATTAAGTAGGTCCTGTGACAGAATTATGATCTTTAAATAATTATCTTCCTTTATTCGGATTTCTACTTTGAACCAAGCAGAATAATTAATCAATTTGCCCAATTTGGTAAAGCTTTTAACAGAGCAGTATTGGCTTTACCCTGAAATCTTAACTGGCCTCTCCATTGACCTTGCTAACGGAGAGAATGAATTTTTGGTTAACATAATTTGGGTCCCAACTTGAACAATTTAATTACTAGAGCTTGCTAATAATTACTAGACATGATTTAGAGAACAATTTAAATAATATTCGTTAGTTACATTTTCCAGATAGGAGCCTAGCTGTCTCCAACAGAAAATTGGATTAGAGAAAAATCAAATTAGGAGCCTGGAGGATGGTACATCTAAGAAACGATCATTCCATTCCTCATGTCTCCACTGCAGAGTGCAATGCATTGTGCTTTGATAATTTCATATTGCAATTTGCATTTTGAATAATGTATTTTTTGGTCTACCTTGAAGCAGACGTTTGTTTATTCTGGAACGACAGTTTGCAAATGGATAAAAAGAAGATCTTCCATCCGAGTTTCAAAAATGTATAATTGGTAAAAATAAATATATAATTTGGTTCAAGTTGAATGAACCATCCAACCTTGCACGTGGCACTCAACTGGCGAATCACCATTTATTTAGAAGAATTTCTATGACGTTGAGTTTTATGACTGATTGTGTTGTCACTTATGATTGATAACGTCTTTTTAAGTCCTTGTATCAATTCCGAAAGAATTAGATCAATATCAAAGATTGGATTGGATGAATATACTCTATTTTGCATCCTCTCTTCTAAGCATGCAAAATCTTAAGGTGTGTTAATTTAGTATATTGTCCATAAATTTTAAAAATAACATTTTCATTATTACTATATTGATTCACAAGTTGACACATACTCGAAACAACATTTTTCATGTGCAATCATGCAGTATTTGGTTTAATTTCTATATTCAATCAAAATAACTACATTTTTATTATTTAAATATTGATGAAAATGTCGAATGTGCAAATATATACCGAGTAATAATATTTATTTCCATAGACAGTGCCACAGAAGATCTAATGAAAGGTCATTGTCTCTGTATATCTGGCGGTCTAGCCACTCAACTCCAAATCCAAGGTCTGAGTCTGAGCTTCTGTACAGGCATGTGCCCAACACATGGGCTTAATTATCACTTTAAAATTTAATACGGTACAGATAATGAAGCGAGCACTTGTAATTATTAAGTAGCATAAGCCAAATCTGGAATGATTGTACCAAAACTAAGTAGATCAGGAATCAGAGATGCCTGAATTACAAATCAAGCAAAGCCAAGTTAAGATGAGCATTCTTTTCTTTTGGTTTGCCAGCTTTAATAAAACCGGAAAGTTCAGATCCGCTATCTGATTTGAGTTGCAAAAGTGTTCGGTTCACAATTATAAAGATACAGTAGCAAAATGACATGTCAGGTGATGTTGAGTTTATGACGGATCTACGGTCAAGTCACCAAGTGCTTAACACTTTCATAAATTTTTTTCGAGTCTTTACGTCATATAGTTCTGCTCGCAAAATGCTAAGGGCCTGATCGACGCGCAGTAAGGGAACGGGAATGAGCCTGGAAAATGGAAATTTTTGAACTACTGACTATTGTGCGTGTGGGACAGAAAACACGATCTCATATTGAATTTTTTTTTTCGCGCACAGTAACTGCACCGAACAGACCCTAAAAGTGTGTATGTAGCTCAATAGTTAGAATCAGTGTTGTAAAAAACGTTTAGACCGACTAATTAGCTGATTAGTCACTGGTGATGACCAAACTGTTACAAATCGTCCGTTTCCGTGTATTTGGTCAAATAGTTGGTTATTTTTATTATTATTTTTTTCTGCATTTATTTGTTATATGTATTGTAATATGCATAGTTTTTCTAAATGATAATTACATAAAATCTTATTAATTAACAATGAAACCAAGTTAAAAATAAGTTTTATTTGATAAGTTTGATAAGTTAATTTAATTAGTTTTAATAAATTACAAGTATATGCATAATTTTAATGAAAACACAAAATTATCCGTAAAATTCCAATAAATCAGCTGCATACTGATTAATTGCTTAACAGTACCTCGTCCGTCCGACGAGCGCATATCGTATTTACAACACTGGTTAGAATTCCACTTTGTGACCGGAAGACTTGAGTTCAAATTTTAAGTGTCATATATTATGTATTTTACGTTTCAGTTCTTTCAATCTAAATTTTTTAATATCATGCTTAATATTGATCAAGTTTATGTTATCTATGTGTTATATATAATTTTAGCTTCATGCATTAAAAATTAAACTACATAAAATAAAATGCGTTGTATTTAGATAGTTGATGATAGGTATATATCAAACAGAACGCAAATTACACAATACATAAGAGTCTTACAAGATTTTAATGAATTTACATCTTAGTTTTGGAAATTTACTTGCATCATCAATATTCCCCATCCTATTGAAATAGTTAAAAAAATGCATACTAGAGACTTTATATAATTATTATGATGTTACAAAAAATCTCTTGAGCAACAATTAACTTTGGATGAGAAGTGTCTTTCTTCTGACCTTGTACTCTCCTGATACAACAATTAAACTAAAATGACAACGAATATTGGGTTGGAAATTCCAAGGTGTAAAAAAGAAGTGACAATAAATGGGTTGCAAATTGACGAAAGAGCAAGAAGATGTGGGTGGTAGGCTGGCGAATCAGAGAAGTCACATGGGTGAAGTGAGAAGAGGGGAGCAGTAGTCAGTAGAAATGTAGCACATCTCATGTGACTGTGCGGCTAAAGTTGTTGCTTGCACCTTATTTTGTATTCTATTTTTTTCTTCCTTTTTGTTCCTTTCTCGTGTTGTTTTTCTTGCAATGGAGCTCATCTAGACATCTACTGATGGACACTGTAGAAGCCTGGACCCACCATTATCATGCAAACAACAATTGTTCGTGGGGCTGACAAATGACTCCTCAGATGTCTCGGAGATATTGAGATTGTTTGCAAAGCTTTTGATGAGTTGATAATTATTTAAATACTTGTTGAATTTATCTGTTAATGAATTATTATTCTCATACGGAGACCATTAAAAATCAATTTAATGAAGGATAATAAAGAAAACAAATATATATATATATATATAGAGATGGACTTAGCTACTTCATGAAGTAAAACGACTTTGTACTTCACGCCATATCTTCATTTTCAAAGTTCAAATAGTCGATTCGAACCTTCCAACATGTTCTTCATATTGAAATGTGCTTGGAGACCAAATTTTACATTTTTTGGAATTTTTTTACTATTTATTAAGCCACTTTGAAAATCGCTGATCCAATGGTCACACTAGCAAAACAGTAAAAAATTCTGGACCAATGGATCAGCGATTTTCAAAGTGGCTTAATAAATAGTAAAAAAATTCCAAAAAATGTAAAATTCGGTCTCCAAGCACATTTCAATATGGAGAACAACTTGAACGGTCGGATCGACATTTTGAATTTTGAAAATCCGAAAAGGAGCGCAAAGCACAAGAGGTGCTTTAATTTGCAAAGCATGGTAGCCTATCTCTATATATATATATATAGAGACTGGCTAAGCTCAAAACGTTTGCACCAAGCCCTTGGTGCAAACGTTTTGGTTCTCCTATTTGCAAAGTCCAAACGGTCGATCCAAACCGTTAGATATTTAATCCATATTAAAATGTGCTTGGAGACCAAATTTCACATTTTTTGGAATTTTTTTGCTATTTATTAAGCCACTTTGAAAGTTGCTGATCACACGGTCCAGAATTTTATTGCACTGTTTTTACTGTTCACCCGAATCAGCAACTTTCAAAGTGGCTTAATAAATAGCAAAAAAATTCCAAAAAATGTAAAATTTGGTCTCCAAGCACATTTCAATATGGAGAACAACTTGAACGGTTTGGATCGACCGTTTGAACTTTGGAAATCCGAAAACAATTCGTTTGCACCAAACCCTTGGTGCAAACGTTTTGAGTTTAGCCACTCACTATATATATATACAGAGAGAGAGAGAGATAGGCTATTGTGCTTTGCAAAGTAAAGCCATCGTTTTACTTCGGCTTACTTTTTGGATTTTCAAAGTCCAAAACGTTGATCCGACCGTTCAAGTTGATCTACATATTGAAATGTGCTTGCAGACCAAATTTTACATTTTTTGAAATTTTTTTACTATTTATTAAGCCACTTTGAAAATTGCTGATCACATGGTCCAGAAAAAACAGTGCAACAAAATTCTGGACCATGTGATCAGCAATTTTCAAAGTGGCTTAATAAATAGTAAAAAAATTCCAAAAAATGTAAAATTTGGTCTGCAAGCACATTTCAATATGTAGATCAACTTGAACGGTCGGATCGAAGTTTTGGACTTTGAAAATCCAAAAAGTAAGCCGAAGTAAAACGATGGCTTTACTTTGCAAAGCACAATAGCTCATCTATATATATATATATATATATATATATATATATATAGTGCTGGGCTTAGCTAAGCCATGGTGTAAAACGACTTGGTGCTCCACGCCTCATTATTTCCATTTTGAAAATCCAAACGACCGATCCGAACCGCTCAAGTTGTTCTCCATATTGATATGTGCTTGGAGACCAAATTTTACATTTTTTGGAATTTTTTTACTATTTATTAAGCCACTTTGAAAATCACTGATCCGGCGGTCCAGAAATTTTTACTGTTTTTTACTGTTCATGAGGATTTTCAGATTTTCAAAGTGGCTTAATAAATAGTAAAAAAATTCCAAAAAAATGTAAAATTTGGTCTCCAAGCACATTTCAATATGGAGAACATGTTGGAAGGTTCGAATCGACTATTTGAACTTTGAAAATGAAGATATGGCGTGGAGTACCAAGTCGTTTTACTCCATGGAGTAGCCTAGTCGGACTCTATATATATATATATATATATATATATATATATTTATATATATATATATAGGAGTAGGGCTATTGTACTTCGCGAAGTAAAACTTTGTTTTACTTCACGCTCATACACCCATTTCCAAAATCCAAATCGTCGATCCGACCGTTCAAGTTGTTCTCCATATTGAAATGTGCTTGGAGACCAAATTTTACATTTTTTGGAAATTTTTTACTATTTATTAAGCCACTTTGAAAATCGCTGATCCATTGTGAATAGTAAAAAACAGTAAAAATTCTGGACCAATGGATCAGCGATTTTCAAAGTGGCTTAATAAATATTAAAAAAATTCCAAAAAATGTAAAATTTGGTCTCCAAGCACATTTCAATATGGAGAACAACTTGAACGTTCGGATCGACGATTTGGATTTTGAAAATGGGTGTATGAGCGTGAAGTACAATACGGGTTTTACTTCATGAAGCACAATAGCAAAATTCTTTATATAGAGACACATACATAGGCGGATTGTTAGTCTAACATGGATCAATTTTATTTTCAAATTTTATGTGTTTATACGTGATTTTTTATATATTTTAGAGTAAAATGTTACGAGTACGGTAAAATTGACTCCATATATAATATAAATTTTTTATATGAATGACCTCTAATGTATTTTCGATCCTTATAATTTAAAAGTCTGAATACATCTCAGATTCTACCGATGCATTCAAAATATAATTTGTATTAGGTAGATAGTTAGTTATTTGAATACATTAGGGACCGGTACCGATCTACGGACCCGAACAGTGTTGGGTCGAGTTATGGGTTCAGGGTTCCGACTGGTACTGGGTCGGGATCAAGATTCAGGGATCTGACTAGGAACAAGGGCCTGACTGTTCAGATTCAATTGGGAATTAAAACCAGCATAGTTCGGTTCCAATTCTACATACAACTCTAGAACCGATAACCTTTGTGGGAAAGACGCCACAGTTCCTAAAATCATTTCGAACAACGCCTGGTTTGTTACCGGTACTAATTGGTAGTCATGTTGGCCATCGGTAAACATATTAAATCCGGCTTTGATTTTCAGATTTGCTTCACTAACAGTATACCCAACTAGTTTATAAATCTCATTCTGGAGATAATCAAAGTTATGGTTTACGGTTAGCGGTAATTAGTATTTAGACCGGATACTATAAAAGACCCCGTCATCATTGTATTGGATTTCACCTCCAACAAAAATTTTCACACAGATTATTTATTATTTTGGTTGGTCTAGATAACAAACTACAATTTAAAAAATAATAACCCTATAAGTACAATATAAATTAAATAATTTAATAATTTAAAATTAAATAAATAAATAAAACTTACAAAAATTCGCTTCTCAAAACCGATTTTGTCTATTTTTTTTCTTCTTATCCCCTTCTCTCTTTTTTTCCTTTGTTTTTTTCCTTTTTACTCTTCTAAAAAAAATTAACTGAAGTGTGAAGTGTGAGTTCCAGGAGGCAGCAACAGCGCGTTTTATAGGCAAAATGGTCTGAAACTGCAAAAATTAATTCTGGACTTCAAACTGCAAAAAAAATCCCAGTTTTACTAAAAACTGCAGATTTAATTTCCGGTTCTAGAACCACAGAAATTGTTTCCGGTTTTGGGCTGAAACTGAAATTTTTTTTTGCGGTTTCTCTTTTCCAAAACTGGGAAAATAATTTCCGGTCAAAAGGCTCAGAATCGAAAATTGTTTTTGCGGTTTGAGCAGTTTTCGAATTGCTGAAAATGTTTTTTTTTTTTGGATATTAATAAAAATTTCGGTTCTTTGGCGATGAATTCCATTCCGAGTAAGAGGGGTTTTGGACTTTGGGGTTCCTCTGGTGATGCAAATCATAATTCTCCTTATAAAACTGCTGACAATGACATCCCTGTTCTATTCCCTCTCGACCAAAATACCCCTGGTCTTGTCCGAGCAATTACTTCAGTAACTTTTTTTCCTTCTCAGTAGTGCGCTTTTACTCACTTCATTAATTGCGTTATACAGAAATATTAACTTGATATTGACTACAGTCAACGGAATTTAATGCTTCCGTAACCGTACTCGTAGATAGGGCATTTACGGCATTTTGACAAAAGTTCAAAATTCGAGACGACGACTATTCCCTAAACAGACATCTGCAAACGTACGATCGACTCATCCGACGGTATCCAATCATCGATAGGAAAAAAGGAGGGAAATAACGACAGCCGTCTGATCTTGCCTTTTGCCCGTTCACTCTTATATAAATCCCCTCTTGCCTAGGGCTTCTCACTCTATATTGTACTCTCTCTCTCGAGACCCACTACAGCAGTAAGTTTTCTTAATCTTTATTTTTTATTTTTCAATTTTGATGTTGAATCTGGTTATGGAGACCCAAAGATTACGAGAGAGTATGATCAGTTTGTACTTTGTAGTGATTCTGTGCGTTAGTTAGGACAATTTTACTATTTTGAGAGAGTATGAGCAGTTTTTGGTGAAAATCGGCGTGTAATTCAGTATTGTTTGGTTCATATAGAAGAATTTTTGTTTTGAACTGTTGCGCCTATCCGTTTCTTTCTGAATGTTTGAATCACGTTGTAATTTGCTATTTTTAGATATTTGTAAAATTCATTTAGGCAATAGGAAATTTCACAAGTTCTGGAGTTCTTCATCCAAAGGATTTTCCCCTGTCATTTTGTAGAACACTTGATCTGATCGCCTGGAGGTTAGATTGATTCCGTTTTTCCAAATTCCTTTGATATTGACAAAGTTTTCCATTATATTTATGGAATTTCTGTTATTCGGAATGTTTTACCTAAATAGTTCTCTTAAAGAAGTGTGTCATCTCTCCTTTTTTTTAATTCATGCAGCTGATTATAAATTAGTCCGTGAATGTTCAAATTGTGTATTTATTTTGTCAGTATTTCATATCGTTGATCTACATGCTGCAGTAGAATGTTACTATTTTTAAAAACCCACCAGTGAAACCCAGTTCTTCTCATCTTCTGTGATGAAGTTTTTTGTCCAGGAATCTCTATGCTTATAACCAATTTATGCTGCCTCTGTACCTTTTTCATTTGATTGTCTACATTCTGGTTATATTCCCTCTTGCATGAATAATTAAAGTGATCCTAAAAACAGCTAAATATTTTACATTGTAACCCTCAAATTTTGCAAACAAATCTTGTCAATCACAACCTTAATCATTACATTTTGTTGAACTCTCTCACAACAGGAGAGGAGGCCTAACCAAATATAAACAAAATGAGAGAGATCCTCCATGTCCAAGGTGGCCAATGTGGGAACCAAATCGGTGCCAAATTCTGGGAAGTTGTCTGTGATGAGCACGGCATCGACCCCACAGGTCGCTACACTGGCACTTCAGACCTCCAGCTTGAGCGGGTCAATGTCTACTACAATGAGGCCTCATGTGGCAGGTTTGTGCCACGTGCTGTGCTCATGGACCTTGAGCCTGGCACCATGGACAGTGTGCGGACTGGGCCTTTTGGTCAGATCTTCAGGCCTGACAACTTTGTGTTCGGGCAGTCTGGTGCTGGAAACAACTGGGCCAAGGGGCACTACACCGAAGGTGCCGAGCTTATCGATTCAGTTCTAGATGTCGTTAGAAAGGAAGCTGAGAATTGTGACTGTTTACAAGGTCAATTTTGCTTTTTGCAATTTGTTCTTATTATTACATATTATTCAGATCTTGTTTGTCAAGTATGGTCTCTTTTATTTATTCTGACTTTGAAAATTGTTATTCTTTAATGAGCAGGTTTTCAGGTCTGTCATTCGCTTGGTGGTGGTACCGGGTCAGGGATGGGAACCCTCCTGATCTCTAAGATCAGAGAGGAGTACCCGGACCGCATGATGCTAACCTTCTCGGTTTTCCCATCTCCCAAGGTCTCTGACACTGTAGTTGAACCATACAATGCAACTCTCTCTGTGCACCAGTTGGTCGAGAATGCTGATGAGTGCATGGTTCTCGACAACGAGGCACTTTATGACATCTGTTTCCGTACTCTCAAGCTCACCACACCCAGTTGTAAGTAATTTCTCATATTATTTTATTAATTAGCAGAATAGATAATTGTTTTAATTGTTGGGTGATGTGAATGGTTTGTCTGTCTTCTGATTCATGCATTTAATTTGGGTTTTCTGGAGTTTGTTTAGTTCAGTGAGTGGGACATTACGTCTGTAAATGGAATATATGATTAAATGTGATTGGGCCGACTATACAGTTGTACTGATGGAGGAAATGGGCCTTGTCAGGTTGGCCTCTTATATTATAGTAGCAATTATTAGGCATCCACCTACTTGTCTCCCTTTTGTGCTGTCTTATTTGGCTATTGTCGGACAAAAGTACTTGGGTCAAATTAAATCTGCAAGGGTTCAAATCAGAACTTGTTTAGCTTTTGTACTTGGTGCACAAATGTGGATGGTAGTATAGGAGTTTGGTTTTATTGAATAGACGACTCCATAATTATTTTTGCCTTATCCAAAACCTGAAAGGACCTTAGTTTTTTATCATTGTTTTCTTGGGCTAGTTAGTTGGCTCAATCCTATACATAAATATTCAAAATTTTAAGTATTTATATTTGGACTAACATAGGATTTTCTATTTTGTGGCATGCCGAGTTGATTAATTGTACCTATAACATGCCATAAACAAAGATGTAATATATTGTAGTTTCCTGCCAGCCTGACAAAATTCAGAATTCAGAAAAATTTATATACGAGGGAATTATATACAGATTGTGTCAATTAAATATGTTAGACACTATTACGCAACCACTGCACTGCACTATCTTGATTCCTAAGCTAATGATTTTGCACTTCCATTGAACCAGTTGGAGACCTGAACCACCTGATCTCAGCAACCATGAGTGGTGTGACCTGCTGCCTGCGCTTCCCCGGTCAACTCAACTCCGATCTGCGCAAACTCGCAGTCAACCTGATCCCCTTCCCACGTCTCCACTTCTTCATGGTCGGTTTTGCCCCCCTCACCTCCCGTGGGTCCCAGCAATACCGTGCACTAACCGTCCCTGAGCTCACCCAACAAATGTGGGATTCTAAGAATATGATGTGTGCTGCCGATCCCCGCCACGGCCGCTATCTCACCGCCTCGGCCATGTTTAGAGGCAAAATGAGCACAAAGGAGGTCGATGAGCAGATGATCAATGTGCAAAACAAGAACTCATCGTACTTTGTCGAGTGGATTCCCAACAATGTGAAATCGAGCGTGTGTGACATCCCGCCTAGAGGTCTTTCAATGGCCTCGACTTTCATTGGCAACTCGACCTCCATCCAGGAGATGTTCAGGAGAGTCAGTGAGCAGTTCACTGCTATGTTCCGGCGCAAGGCTTTCTTGCACTGGTACACCGGTGAGGGCATGGATGAGATGGAGTTCACTGAGGCTGAGAGCAACATGAACGATCTCGTTTCAGAGTACCAGCAGTACCAGGATGCAACAGCCGATGAGGAAGGTGAGTATGAAGAAGAGGAACCAGAGCCGGAGATGTGAGGATTATTCCAAATTAATGTGCTTTGTGCTGGCGAGAGGTGTTGTATTATGACCTTTTGTACTGCTTTAGGTGTGGTTGTCGTGCTTTGGATCTTCATTTTTATGCTTGTTATTATCTGGTATGTAAAAGGTTGGCTTTGATATGTAACTTGCATGTGCTGTAATTTGTAGTTCTATTATGGATGACCTTGACTGTTGTGTTCAAGCAATTTCTCTTCCTTGATATGTGATCTGATTGTTGGCTATCATAATAGTTTGAAATTTTACATTTTTTTTTCCTAACTATTTTCCGATGGGAGAGTCATCCTATAGTGGATTTTTTTTAAAAAGCATAATTAAAAAAATTAAAATTAGGGAACCAACATGATTACCGGGATATTTCGAAAAACCATAAGAACCGAACAGCCTATTCGGTCCCCACAATTTTTTTTCCCTGGGACCGAATAGGCTATTCGGTCCACCCCCATTTCATATTTTTTTGGCAGAGCCGCCACAGAAAATCGAAATGGGATGGGGAACCGAATTGGGATTTCGGTCCCCATTTTTTTTTTTTTTTTTTTTTACTAAAATACTAAAAAAATCGAATTTTTTGAAGATTAATAAAAATACTAAAGTTAATTAAAATGCTAAAATACTAAAGTTAATTAAAGATTAATAAAAATGTCCAAACCGGCCGGTCCCTTGCCTAAATAACTAAAATGCTGAGATATAACACTAAAATATTGATTTTTTTTTCAAATATTTGTCAAATTACTTTTTTGATAGCATATTTATACTAAAATACACTAAATTACTTGAGAATTCCGACATTTTTAAAAATACCCCAAGTTAATTACAGATTAATAAATATGCAAAATCCGAGATTTTTATTTTTACCCAAAAAAAATAAAAATTAATATATTTAACCAAGTTTTTGAAAAAATTAAATTTTTACCCAAACCGTAAATAATATTTACGGTTTGAATTCGGAATTCAAACCGTAAATATTATTTACGGTTTGAAACTCTTTTTTTTTTTTTTTTTTTAGAGAAAAATAGCTAAAATGCTGAAATGAAATATAACACAAAAAAAATCGAATTGTTTTTTAAAATATTTGTTAGATGATGCACGAAAAGACCCTAAAAACTCTAATATTGTAAAGAAAGTTCGAAAACTCTATATCCGACGGTCGGATCTGGCTCGAAACGAAATTAGCTTGGTTTTTGAATTCGGGATTTCCTGTCAAAATTTCAGCCCGATCCGACGGACGGATTAAAAGTTACGCTCCTTTTCGTGAAGCATGCGCAGGCCCATATTGCATCATTTTCGATTAAGATTTTCATTTCTATTCTTCAATCTACGTAGCTCAATAAATTACCGTATTTTAGCATAATTCTACATAATTATTGTAATTTCAGCATTTTAGTAAATTTACTGTATTTTAGTATAATTATTGTAATTTACCGTATTTTAGCACAAAATCGGCTCTATTCGTAATGTATTTTCTAACAAATATTTAACAAAACAATTCGATTTGGACATCAAAAGAATTAATCTAACAAATATAATATAACAAAAGAATTAATCTCAGCATTTTAGTTATTTAGTCAAGGGACCGGCCGGTTTGGACATTTTCAAGTAATTTAGCGTATTTTCATATAAATATGATATAAAAAAAGTAATTTGACAAAGGAAAAAAAATTCGATTTAAAAAAAAAAAAAAAAAAAATTGGGGACCGAAATGCCAATTCGGTCCCCACTGAAAATACCCTGGACCGAATTTGGATCTCGGTTCCAGGGTGCTACACGGAAGGCCGCACAGTTTTTTTCGAAAAAACTGTGAAATGGGGGGGGACCGAAATCCCTATTCGGTCCCAGGAAAAAAAATTTGTGGGGACCGAATAGGCTGTTCGGTTCTTATGGTTTTTCGAAATATCCCGGTAATCATGTTGGTTCCCTAATTTTAATTTTTTTAATTATGCTTTTTAAAAAAAATCCTCCTATAGTAAAAGAAGGCCTAGCAATTTTAGACGGCATGTTTACCTGGCCGAGATTTTTATTTTTACCCAAAAACAAAATTATTTTAATATAATTAACCAAGTTTCTGAAAAATTATTTTTGTACCCAAACCGTAAATATTATTTACGGATATTATTTACGGTTTGAATTAAGAATTCAAACCGTACAGAATATTTACGGTTTGATTTTTTTTTTTAAAAAACCGTTTTTTGGCTATAAAATGGGAGTTAGCCACAGAGAAAGAGAGAGAGAAAGAGAGGAAGAGAGGAAGAAGAAGAAGGAGAAGGAAGAGAGGAAGAAGAAAGAGAAAGGAAGGAAGGACTCCGAGAATGAGAAGTCTGCTGAATCAGGTATTTTTTTTTTGTAACTTTTCACATACGTATTTACTGTTCATATACGTATTTATTGGTCATATACGTATTTAATGTTCATTACTGTTCATATATATATGTACTGTTCATATACGTATTTACTGTTCATATATGTATGTACTGTTCATTTACGTATCTACTGTTCATGTACCATTCATATACGTATTTGCTGATCATGTACGTATCTACTGTTGAAGTTCATATATGACTATTCACAACTGTTCACGATTGAAATCAGTAAACTGACAAAATATTTACCATTTACGAATGTAGTTTATTGGCCATGCCTATTGGAATTTCAATACATTTTGGAGAGAAATTCTTTTTTGACCAGAATGGGGCACGTTACTCCAAACCTCCAGTAAATACGTATTGGGTTGATGAAAATTTATCATTCGAGCAGTTGCAATCGCTTATTTATGGAGCGAGCGGCTACAATAGAAATCGCTGGGAATTAGAAATAATGGCCCGAGTAGTCCACGCAGGAAAGTATGTCAGAATCGCATTAGGAGATGACGGGGCATTGAGAGGCCTGATCGCGCAGGTTTTGAGGTCTGGCGAATCATTATTGGAAGTTTTTGCATGCAGAATTCGCGGAGAGTCAAGGGCCGGAAGTTCAGGCCAAAATTCGGTTGCAGAAAATTATCAAGCAAATAATGAACCATACACTCCTTTTATCCCAATGCCTGTCAAGGGCCGGACGCGTTAATGGCCTTACTCTCCGACTCTAGAATATCGACCAAATGTTGCACCCCCAAATTTTGCAAATACGGCTCCATCTGCAAGTAGTACTGGAAGTCATAATGCTGACTCCTGGCAGTTATAATTGCCTCACTCTGCATTGGAAAAAGTAAACAACATGAAAATCTAAAAATACAAAAACTCAACAAAATTTAAACTTAAAAAAAAATCAAGTACCTCTCTAGATGCTTCTGAAACTCGGTGCTCATCGTGAGGCATCCATAATAAAGGAATGAAATGGTCCTTGCTATCTTCGGGAATGGGCTCATCAACCGGATCGGCTGCGGGTGGTCTCCTAGGCCGTCCCCTAGCCATCCTACATTAATAGTTAATAGTATAATTATTAGAATGATTTTTCTAAGAATAATTTATGCATATCAGCATCTATATTTTTTATAATCATTTCTCAAGTATATTTTTTTTTTTGTGATTCTTACTGTTTATGTCATTAAATTCTTTTGGAAAACTATTTTTTTGTAAATTTTAATTAATTCAAACTTTTTAATTAGCAAAAAAATTGCAAAACTTATTGGAGTAAATTCAATTTAGTCTGTGATTAAAACTTTTAATTATCATCTGTTTTTTTAACTGCTTAATTTTGGGTGAATTTAATTATTTACACTAAATTGTGTGTGTTCTTTTGAAGAAAATGAATACATTACATGAAAAAAATTACATAAAGAAATAATATTTAAATCTTTACCTACAATAAATATTTAAAACGATCGATCAATCGCTCGGGAAAATCAACAACCCGATACGATTCAACGAGGTATTTCGCAACACCAATTCATGCCAATAACCCTAACCCTAAACTCTAATCTTAAACCCTAATCAATTTTTAATCGAAATACGAAAACTTACCAGAAAGAGGTGGCAGCGGTGGAGGAAGAGGTGGCAGCGGAGGGGAGAGGGAGTGGCGGCGGGGAGAGGGAGTTGCGGCGGGAGAGGGTGGCGGCGAGGGAGAGGGCGTCACCACCGGTCTTCGGGCGGAGGGGCGGAGGCGCGGAGGATCTTTTTTTTTTTGTTCTGGCGGAGAGGCAGAGAGGGACTTCACGGGCGCGTTTTAAAAAAAAAAATACCGATTTCAAACCGTAAATAATATTTACGGTTTGGGTAAAAAATAATTTTTTCAGAAACTTGGTTAATTATATTAAAATAAATTGTTTTGGGTAAAAATAAAAATCTCGGTTTACCTGGATAGAATGCTTGGTTTACTAAATTTATGATTTAAATTAAAAAAAAATATCTCCAGTGGTCCTCTTGGCATGATATTACATCTTTTGTGTTCACTTGTTCATTATAAAATAACGCAAGAGTAATTCATTAAAAAAAAAATATTTTGAATCATAGGAGAGTAGACATTGAGGCATCAGCGAAGCAGTTTAAT
Source organism: Carex kokanica (assembly GCA_025461125.1). Classification (NCBI taxonomy): domain Eukaryota; kingdom Viridiplantae; phylum Streptophyta; class Magnoliopsida; order Poales; family Cyperaceae; genus Carex; species Carex kokanica. The sequence continues at coordinate 193,343 of JAJGRX010001358.1, read as the reverse complement.
TCTCTAGCCCATGGGCCTCTGATCACTTCAAAGGATATTTCAAGCGGAGAAGTTATTTAGGTCAAAATAGAGAAAACTTGTAGTAAAGCCCAAAACCTTGAAAAAAGGAAACAGAATCAAAGACCATATTTATAACCGGGCTGGATACGGATCAGTTATGAAAAATTGATATGATGATTTCCAATAAAATGAAAAACATATCAAAACGAGATTAGAATCAGAGCCCATTAATCTGATATATTAATATATTATAATTCTTTATCATCAGTTTAATTTTATGTTGTTTCTGGATGAGGCTTCCAGCTTCCATCAAGAGGCAACAAATGAAAGCATAAACGCAAAGTCGCTTTCGCCGTCCAAGTTGCTTTGTCCTGTGATAGAGACAAAGATAAGCATCTCCACCATTTTGCCAAAAGTCAAAGACATGGCCTATCTGTTATAGCCTTGCCCTCAAGAACAGCAATATGTTATAGCCTAAGAAAAGACAAAGGTTATGATGGTTTTTTAGGTTGCCATTGTCAAAGTAGATTTCCAAGCAAGCACTTGATTCCCAAATAATATATTTAAATGTCTTTTGTTTTCAGGGATGGGATTTGTTGAATTAATAACCTGAATTTTTTTTAATAATATTTATGAGAGCATCTACATGGGAAATTTCATTTGCAATATCAAATTTCAATGATGTATGATAATTTGATAAATAAAAGATTTATTTTCATGAAATTTTTTTTCAAAACGTTATGTTGGCGAAAATATTTATTTATATTCACTATCTATTTCTAAATTAATTTCTGAGATGTATGAGAATTTTTTTTTTTTCAATTTATGAATGCTAAGCAATTAAAATTAATTGCAGAGTACAATGCTTTTGAAATTAACTTTATATTAATTTAGTTATTTTTATTCAAATTTCATTGTAATTCCATGAATCTCAAAACCTACCTGTCAAAAGTACATTAAAATTTAATCCTAGGCAGCAACTGCCAAGGTTCTTTTCAAAAGTACATTAAAATTTAAGCATAATTTGATGTACATTAATGGATTTCCAATATAAAATTGATTGAGATTTTTTAGAAATTTGTAAAGAAAATAAGCTCTGTTATATCAAGGAAACAATATTTTGGTAGTTGCATTTATCAACAACATAAGCAGAGAGTTAATAGTGAACACAAGTAGAACTAGAGAGTTCAAATAGTAGTAATTTTGTCCACTGTGAGAATAAAAGCAATCTTTTGTTCTTACCCTGTATTTGTCAGCAAAATTCCAAATCAAAAACAGTTACTAATAAAGGAAGGGATAGCAGGGAGGGGAATGGGGTGGGGGGTATTCCTGTCATAATCCTGTACCAAATTAAATTATGGGGGAGATCAGAGATGTTATCCATCAAACCCACAACCAACTGAGCAATCTTGACCTACCGGCTACCAGTGCCTCACAACTGTACTAATTTCTTCCCTCATTATATTTTTGACAGGTGCATGGCACCAACCGAATGGCCAGGGAAAATGAATCCATGGATAATCACAGAGGCACCCCTCAAATAAACCTTCAGAAATTATGTCCTGTGAATTCTTGCATTTATACATAAGCCTTTTGAGTATTTTCTGAAAAAAGATGCTCACCTACAAAAAATAAATGTTATATTTATACATAAGCCTTTTGAGTATTTTCTGAGCTTGTCTGTGTATAAGTCCAATTCACATCACCTCAGGTTACCTGATTGAAGACAATTACAATCGGACGGTTCTTTTAACATGGCACGAATCTCAAAATAGACCCTCTACAGTTTTCATAGGCATCAAATTGAGTTTGGCCCAGATAGGATTAATCTGGGCTGTCCGTTTCAATTTGCTTAGTCAGGTATCTGGGAGGATACGGATCCGTATAAGTCCGTGTCAACTCTCACTTCTATGTCGGAAAGAGAAAGGAAAGAGATAGAGATAGCTTGTTGGATGAGAAAGTTATTGTTACCGAACTTAACTTAATTTTGAGAAATCTCAATTTAATGATGAAAATTAAGTTTTTATTATATGTATGCTTTGCTTAGTTATTTTATATATTGAAATATGAGGTCTAATTTTTTTAAATTTAATATTCATAAATGATCATTATCTAATTTTGGAGCCAGCATATCTTTTGCCACTAAATTGAAAGTCGGTTTTTATATGCTACGCTTAGTTATTTTCATTTTTACTAAAATTGTGGTGAGGAGCAGTTAGAAGTTAATTTGCTTAGAAAAATTATATGTTCTTCAATTACACAGAATTTCAGTCATTTTTCACTTGGCTTATTTTTAATTGGGTTTGGTTTGTGATTAATTCCGTGTTCACATGCTTAATTTGAAAGTTGCTATCAAAACTAAACTGTTTGTGTTGGATCTATGAGCCCTTTGAACCACAAATTAAGAATAAAACAAATGGAAAAGCATATCACATCATTCATCATTGTGTGTATAATGAACAAAATGCTATGTCGGCATCTTCTGCAATTAATTTTTTTTTTTGCGTTCAAACAATGTCCCCCAAAGGAAAAAGTAAATTGCACAACTTGTCTTTAAAATATTACCTATCTAGTTTCCCTTGTCGGTCCTTAGATTTAAATTCCATTTGATTTCATAAGCATCCCATGTGTATTTACCAGAACCAATAGCTCAATTGGCTTGCTGAATATTCAAGTTAAAAAATTTGCTAAAAAATATTTTACTTTTAGTAAAAAAAAATATTGACGTAATCAAAAGATTCAAGTTAAAGTTTGAGGATTAAAATGAATATTAAAGAAATTATAAGGACCAACATAACAGATATTTTATGAAGGTAATGGAATATAGACCACTTATATAAATCTGTAAGAACTCACAGAAAAAAAACAAAAACATAAAGAATAAGAGAACAGAAATGGACTTAAAAGTTAAAATTGCCAGCGGCTAATTTGTCATGTTCTTCAACCATCTCTATCCATCCAAGCATCTCCTATTTTCATTTCCCATTTGAAGTTGCAACAAATTTGTAATTTTCCAATTTCCATGTAATGAGTTGAGTTCTGACTATGAACCCATAAAAAAAAAAAGGGGGGGGGGGTGGAATTTCATGTATATCCTTCAAAATTTCCGATATTGAATATTTCTTCCATTAAAATTCAAAAATATCATATTCATCCTTTTAAATTATGAAAACTCACAAATTTATCCAGTTTTGAAAATCCAGTTTATATATTTAAAATGAATTTTTTAAAGAAAATGCAATAAATTGAGTACAATTGTGAGTTATTGAAATTTAGAAAGATAAATATGATAATATGAATTTTAGAGAGTAAAATACATAATTTTAAAATTTTAAAGAGTATACATGAAATTCTCTCCTAAAAAAATCAAGTGCAGAAAGCATAGAGTTATCAGTTATCATGCGGTTGATTTTAGGGAACGGACTGCTACTTTTCTTAGAGAAAAACAGAATTCTGCTTTTCCGATTTCAACCATTCAAATTTGTTTAAATTTGTGCATGAAAAAGTTCTTTATCGAGATACGCAAATGAAAAATTTTAAATAGTTGAAATCGGAAAAGGAAAATTATGTTTTTATCTGAGAAAAGCAACATCCTGATTTTAGTGGGTAGATTTAAAGGGACATGATGAGGCGTATAGGTCAAGTGGTCAAAGGTTTGAATTAGAAAAGATAGGTCAAGTGGTCAAAGGTTTGAATTAGAAAAGACCAAGTCCAAACAACATGCTGAAATTATACGCGGCGGTATATTAGAGAATCATAAAACACGTTGCGGCAAGATATGAAATTTTCAATTACTTGGAGCCAAGCTGCCAAGGCCATTTGCTCTCTTCACAAGTCAAATTCAAGAGTATTTTTATTTGTAAAAAATGACTTTTTTTAATTAATGATTTTAGCGAATAATTTTTCAATCGGTTTATATAATTTTATTATATGAGTATAATATCATAACTGTATTGTTTAGGATTAAATATTTATTCTATTTTGATTCTTGATTTTTTATTAAACTAATATTGTATTGGATTGTTGTTCTACTTTGAAAAAAAGAAGAAGTTGCCCTACTCGGTGAAGTCTAAATTTTCTAACTCAATACGTAATTTATAGTTTTTTAATATTTTGGTAAAATTTAAATTGTTAATATTTTTGCTTATACCTAATTCAAATCTTAACTATGCCACTGTATAAAAGTGTGGTTATCTAAAAATCATGAGTTCGGAACTTCGGATACTCTCACGCTGCGAAGCTTTAAAAAAAAAAAGAAATAGAGATCCTCTTGAGTCTTGACCCCACCAAGCGAAGCCATGCATTTCCAGTTAAAGTGCCTTTCTAATTATTTAATAATATATTGGATGTCTCTTAATTCAAACTCAACATCTACTTTTCCATTGTATAATTTACCGATGTTATAGTTAAAATAAAATGAACCCATAATTAATTTATTAATATTATAATTTTGCCTCTCATATATTTTATTAATATTATAATGTCATCTATTTAAAGGAAAATACATATTGTAGGTATATCAAATCAAATACAAAATTGTGGATTTCTGTGTGTGCCGAAATTTTTATATATAACATTTATTCAAAAAAAAAAACCAAAACATCCTTGTTTCTGGGTTTTTCAAATTCTACCCAGGCCGCATCAGTGTTCTGCGCACAATGCCCTTGCGACCCTAGGGTCGCACAATGGTTTTGCGGCCCCTGTGTGTTTTTCTATATATTAGTTCAGGAGAGAGAAATTCATTTCTCACAATCACCAAATCTCTCTCCTGGACAAGAGCTGATCTGTAAGTATTTTTGTCTTTATTTTTCAATTTTTTATTTTTCAGTAGGCTAATAATTAATTTAGTTAATTTTTAATTGTAGATTTCTTTTGTATTGGATTCAAAATGGCTCTTATGGTATCCATTTATACTAGTGGTGATATTTTAACATGCCCTAATGGGGTTCGTAGCTTATTAACAAATGGTTTGAGAGGTCCAATACTATGAAGACGCTTGGGGGGTTTGGCAACTACAACGAGTTCCAGGTAACCTCCACATAATAGAGAGTTCACGCTTTCCTGCCTGGACGATTCTAGCAAGTTTACCAAGGCCAATTTCAAATACACAGTGGTCATCAGGGATGATAACACGGTGGAATGCACGTGCCAAGAGTCTCAATTAGACAGAATATTGTGTTCTCATGTTCTGTCTGTGTGCCGTCTCCGAGATATCGACCCTGTCAGCTTTGTAAATCACTACTACCACTACTAGAATCGTAACTTATTGCATGCCCTGGAAAATGGCTTGTTGCAAGGAGATACCCTTGCAACAAGCCCGAAAACACTTGTTGCATGCGCTTACCCTTGCAACTATGCCCTTGCAACAACTTCCCTCACAACTGCTAAGTAATGGCAAGGACTCCCTTGCAACAGACTGGTTGCAAGCCTATGCCCTTGCAACAAGGGCGCATGCAACAACTTTTAGAGTTGACCCCGTTTGTGGCATTTGCAAGAGGAGGCAGCATGGGCCCCATCTGGTTATTTGTAAGGGAGTTTTAGTGGTTCCCACCTGACTATATGCAAGGCAAGGAAATATGGGTCCCACCTGACTATATGCAAGGCAAGGAAATATGGGTCCCACCTGACTATATGCAAGGCAAGGAAATATGGGTCCCACCTGACTATATGCAAGCCAAGATTATTAACTTATTACATGGGTGATTGTTGACATGTTTTGAATTTAGTTCATACTATTTGCATGGAGATACCAACGTATATAATAACAGGAAATGGCTGGAAATTAGCATGCTCCAATTCTACAATCCTCCCTCCCTTCCCTGTACCAATCTGGTACCAGCCCAGTGATTTTTCACAATTCCCAGTTTCCCATTCATCAACATTCACATAAAACACATTGAAACATAAGTATAAAGCAACTAGTAATCATTGACCAACATAGTATAGTCATCTTACATTGAGTTAGCAACATCATTGATAATAAAAGAGTTAACTTCTAAATATATCCAAAATGTGCCTACCTATCAAGCATTAACAAAATAAACTCGTCCCCTATGAGTTAGCAAAATATACCCACAGTATAACCAAAATACTTTACCCTAAATATCGACAACCCCACTAGACATCCCCGGTTCATGTCGAAGTTGGTTTTGCCCACCAATTGGACATTGCGGCATCATTACCTGCAATATCTTGGGCATCTTGAGAAGTCAGCAGTGCTTGGAATGACACTTCTAGATTTGGTTGTTGGTTCTGTAAACCAGATTGTAATGTTAGAGCATATTCTTTTATAAAAATTAATTATGTTGTACAAGCCTGTCAGAAGTAACTTATTATTGATCATTATTAGTATACAGTGTTATTTGAGCTGGTTTTGGTACATTTAAGGAGTATATAGAAGGGTCCCTGTCAGTTCAATTTTGATACCAGTGGCAGTACTGGGTCGGTACCAACAAAACAGCACCTTAAAAATCAATCATTTGCATCTTACATCTTACCATTACCTTGAAAAATACTCAATGGTACCGTTACCCATTAATGTGGTACCCATTAGTGTGGAACATCTAATTCTTTCAATTTGCAGCCATAGATGTTCTTTTCATAAGAATTGTAATATTGAACCAACATTGTAAATGTACTAACCGGATTGAATTCCATTTGCGGACTTGAAGGTAGTTCCTGAGATGGTTGAGAGGGGGTACCTTGAACCTAAGAATTATAATTGGAAGTGCAATGTTAGATTTTGGAGAGCACAACATGGCTGGTTCAGACTTGTAACAGCTACATCCCATAAATTTTTATCTTAAAATGTTACCTGCAAAGAACCCATATTCCCTGCTGTACCAACTTGTGGTAGTTCAGGACTGCTAGCTGGTTCCTAAGAAAAAATGTATATGTGAGAATCCATGAACACAAGAACCCTATTATTTTAAAAGCCTAAAATAACCCAGATTTTGCTCAAACTAACCTGTGTAATAGGCAGCTGTAACCCCTGCATTTTGTATAATTGGGAGAACATGTACGCATTTTGGGCTTGATCTCTTAACCTTTCGGTGCGTTCCTCAACGATACGGCAATCACGTTCTTGCACGATCGCTTCTACTTCTGCCCTAGTGAAGATCTCCTGTACCCCAGTATTTGTCAACCCAGATGCATAAGATGTTGCATGGTTCTGCCTTTCTCGGGTAGTTGTTGTTTTCACCGTTTGTTCTAGCAAGCTTCCAAATCCTAAGACACGACCATGGCTTGGTCCACCAAGGGCTGTCAGAAATAATGTGCTGTCGTCCAATTCTCCATTGGCCTGATCAGCCCTCATTGCCTTAACCTTCCTCTATTAGAATATGGAAAAGTTGAGAAATATCATTAAAGCGAAAAATGAGAATTGAATTGGAAAAATGAGAAATATGGCCCTCATATAGGGTTACCAGTAGCATATAAGGTTATATTAGCACTTGAGATGCACATGCAGTCTATAGATGTCTTAATAATTTTTGACAAAATTTTATTGAATATATAGTAGATAGAATAGAGCCAGTGACGTGCATTGGTCTAAGACATGCACTTTCTTTTATGATGTACTTCTTTGCAACATAATTATTTTTTATTCTATACCACATTGGGATAGTATATATGCAGAAAATGAAGTGAAAAGAAATAGGGAAAAGAGCTTCTAATATCAAATCCAGAAGCCTTAAAAAAAACGAAACGAAAAGAAGTAATATTAGAGTTATTCACTTATTCATGAATATTCTCTTTATATTTCAACTTCATGTCCAATGTCAGATGCAAAGTCAGTACACATGGGTCTAACCTGTTTTAGGTACCAGTAATGGGTCTAACCAAATTTAGGTTGGTACTCATTGCCAACTACAGTACCATTAGAAAAAAGAGAAGAATGGTAAATTTGTACTTACAAAAACTTGCTCTTTTGTCTTGTTGGTAAATTTCAAGGAGTTGATATCTAACTCGCGAACCTGCCCGCTTGTCCCGTCTGCGGTTGGATTCATTCCCCCATTACCATCACTGTTTTCAACAATTTCAGTCACACACCCCTCATCAGTACTTAATTGGGCCATAAACGGTGATACGCCATTTTCTCTTTCACAGTGAATATGGATGTAAAGTTCCTCCATAGTTGGCTTTCTCCCGTTTAACAAAGTTGTCTCCACATAAAAAGCAACAATGAAAATTAAAGGTTAGATGAAAGCTTAATGCCGGAAATAGTTATAATATTTGAACCTTAGTATTTGGAAGTATACCAGTTTCGCAAAATGTTGGTGAGCACTAGCTGATCCAGCATAGTGGGAGATTGAATTTGGAGACTTTTTACGGTTTACTTGGTTTTGTTTACTGATCTCTTGCCACTCATCGGAGAAGAAGATATCACAGAGACCTCGCCAATTTACCGGGGATATGCACCATTTAGGCACATCGGCTTTCCATGCGACAATGTCCCAATCATGTAATTTTACGCGATTCCTCCTTGCCTTACCTAGCTCCTCACAGTACCTTTTAGCTGCAATTGCCTCGAGTACTTCACGACAACGGTCAGGATCTTCATTTATTGCATACCTATATCTCTCCTACATTTAAGAAAAGAAGGGAGTTGACATCTAATTATAACATAAGAATAATGGAACAAGATGGAAATGCAATGGTTCACTGTTATGTACAAGACTAGAGTTTCATCAAGAATAATGGAACAAGACAGATTGAGTATGCCGCTTTTGATTTGACTAAGAAAGCTTGTGATTAGGTGAATCAATAGAACCCATTGGTATTCATCTTTTTGCCTCTTTCCTTTTTATTCTGATTTAAAGATTTGGAACTCGTTAAACAATCTCAAGTGCATAACTATAATTTATGTAGTGATTGAGATGAAAAGAAAATAAGTTTCTGATATTGTTCAGGGTCTGTTTTGTAAGTTTCTGGTTTTCTGTACAGTTCTGGAACAATTCTGCATCATTTAAGGGTCTTCTCTGTTAATTTCCAGCATTCTATACTACCTTGAATGGATTCTGGTAAATGCCAGGGTCTAAAGTGCAAAAATACATTTCTGACAGGTTTTGAGGACTGAACTGTGACAGAAAATAAGTTAGTTTAGAAAACAGTCACTGGACAGGGACCTTTTAGTGACAGGATGTAGAAACTTGTAAGAAGAGCCCTCTTCTCATGAGTATTTCATGAAAATACTAGATTAAAAATGTATAAAGTATTTGTAAAAGTGTGGAATAGTAATTTCAGTTGGAGCATATATTGTTTGAAACTTATTTGATACTTTTCAGGTATATATAGTTATTAATAATAGAATTTGAAGTGAAGTGGTCAAGAGGCATAATTATTATTGGATAATTATTGTACTTTAAAATGGAGAATAAGCCTTAATACAATCTAACAATCTAACAAGACAGAAATGCAAAATTCTAATACGATTTAACAATTTTATGTTATAATTCACACTTATAATAAATGTTACCAGAAAATCCCTCTCCAGGCTTTTCTTCGTATCATCATCGAAGGCGTGATAAGATCTTAACGGTGCAGGCATTAGTCTAAGGGCAAGCTTAGTGATTGTTGATGTTACCAGCCTTGGTCTTTTTGCACAACTGAACTCGTGTTGGCCAACTGGCCATACAAACGGTCGTTCCTCAGGGTTAGCTTTCACCGGTCTCATCCTTGCAAGTCCTCGTCCCTTTTTCATTGGAGGTTCGGGTGGTGTGATTTCCCCTTCAGGTGCAGCATTCAAATTGCCACCAGCAGTTAGTGCTTCATCTGCACTACGTTTCCTCTTGGACCATTTGGTAGCTGTTGCTCTTGTGACTTGAGTTTTTTTGCGGGGAGGCATTTTCCTTTCGCTAACAAGATAACAAATATGATGTTATTTACAAATTAGAAGAAGGTACCAACAGATATTACACAAATTACCTTTATAAATTATAAATAATTTAGAAGAACATACTGATATATTGACTAAAAGTTCACCGTTATATATGTTCATAAATAATAAACATCCAAAATTAAAAAAGGTACCATCAGAACATCTACAAATTATCTTTATCTAATTTGACAGTAAGATATTATACAAGTTTTTTTTTATCTAAATTTAGGGTTGGACCATTTTAATCTAAATTTAAGGCACATGCATAGATTTTTATAACTAAGTTGTGATTTTTATCTAACTTACAGATATTATAACTGATAGAAAAAACTAGCAAAAGCACATGCACAGATTTTGCCTAAATTCTGAAATTCACAAATTACCTTCAAATTCAAACAAAAAAAAAGCCCAAAATCACTTGATTTCTCTATTTCTTAAATCCTGACATTCTAAGATCAATCGGGAAATGAGAGGTCCGGATAAAGGAGATGATGTACCTATTGCCTTCCTCTGAGTAAACGAAAGCCTGGAGTGATATTGAGTTAGTACTTAGATATTTTTGGCGAAATGTTTGTGGTAGATGAGAGACATTGAGAGGGAGATAGAAGCCGCCGGGTAAATGAGTTTCTCTCTCTTAAATCGATAAAGTAGGGTATAAATAATTGGCGATGTGTTTGGTGAAGTATGGTGATCCTCTAAGATATCTCATATTTTGCTTGATTTCGTGTCATGATCCTATCAAAGCTTTGAGCGTTGAGATTCTTGCACGGCGCATATGAACGGTTGAGGTTTTCAATTTGGATAATCAAAGCATTTTCGATATCCCAGAGGATGTAAATTGACGATGAGTTTTAGCGGGCGCCCAAAATCAGATCTGATAAAATGGGGGGAAGGAAAATTTCGTCTGAGCGCCCAAAATATAACTTAGAAACAGAGCAGTTATAGCTTCATGCAATAAAGTGACATCATTGAATTCTCATTCCATATATGAGTCGTGCGCTGCAATTAGTCAATGTAGCTCTTTAAATATTCGCCCAAACCTAACTATACATAATAGACATATATTAGATGGCAGTGAAATAATTTGTGTTAAAGTAAAAGACTTTGTGATAAATTTGAAAATAAAAATATTATGAATCTTGTTTTGAAATTCAATAATATTATAAATTTTTTTGTCTGTTTAATTTGTATTTGTAGATGCAATTAAAATATTATCCACCCAATTCATTGAAGTATTATTTGTAATGTATATGACTATATACCTAATTAGTAAGGTTTTACTGGTGTAAAAATAAGAATGACCTGTAAAATAATAATAATAATTAAATTTAGACAATAATACATGCTAATGTTCTACTTATAATTGCATAATTAAATGAAATTTAGCACATTAAATTATGTTGTCTTACATGCATATTGCATATATGGATCACATACTCTATGTATGACTATGCAACATAAACCCTCGTAACACGTTGTAGTGAAGATGCAATGAAATAAACTGTGCAGTGGTTGATCAGAACCGTTGAAATTGAAGACCACTACATTTATTGTCTAGCGGGTAAGTTTCATCAAGTAAAGTTTCCTGGACCTAAGCATCCGGGTCGAGACATTGATATTCTTCTCGAACCTTTGATTGATGAATTGAACACATTGTGGAAGGATGGAGCGGTCACATGGGATGTGTCTAAACAACATAATTTCACCATGCACGCAACACTTATGTGGTCGATAAACGATTACCCCGCGTACGAGATGCTTAGCGGGTGGGGTACTAAAGGCCGATTGGCATGTTTTCATTGCATGGGTGCAACCAAGGCATTCCGACTAAAGTATGGTGGAAAATTTACATGGTGGGGCTGCCATAGATGCTTATTGCCTCTAGATCACCCATTTCGTCGCGACAAGAAAAATTTCAAAAAAGGCATGGTCGATTTTGATCGGCCACCAAGAAGAGTCACGGGAGAGGAGCGGCTCGCGATGGTGAATAATCTAAAGGGGATGAAATGGGGTAAAAATCATAAACCAGATCAGATTGAGGGTTATGGTCAAATCCACCATTGGCAAAAGAAGAGTATTTTTTGGAGCTTGCCTTATTGGAAAGATAATTTGTTGCAACACAATATTGACATGATGCATTTGGAGAAGAATTTTGCGGAAAATTTGATTTACACGCTTTTAGGCATGGGGAAAAAAAATAAGGATAATGAAAAAGCACGGAAAGATTTGGCTCTCCTTTGCAATCGATCCAATCAGAACTTAGCCCCAGACCCGAACAACCCGGGAAAGCTGCGAAAACCAAAAGCTCCCTTCACACTCTCTCCACAACATAAGAGGAAGGTTTTAATATGGCTCAAGGAAAATGTCAAGTTCCCCGATGGCTACGCATCGAGTTGGTCAAGGTGTGTAAATCTCAAAACAAACACCATAACAGGGCTAAAAAGCCATGATTTGCATGTATTCATGGAGCGACTTCTTCCGGTCGCATTTCGAGACTTTGTCCCTGATTCCGTATGGGACGTTTTGTGCGAGATTTCAAGCTTCTTTAGAGAGATTTGTGCCAAAGAGCTTGATCCATCCCGTATCGACCAATTACAAAAGGATATTGTGGTCACAATATGCAAAATGGAAAAGATATTTCCGCCGGCATTTTTTGATTCTATGGAGCATCTTGTGGTCCATGTTTGTCAGGAGGCTAGATTGGGTGGACCGGTAGGGGCTCGATGGATGTTTGCATGTGAAAGGTATATACTTTGTTAATCTCTTTCTTATTCAATAGCAAAACACTTAGCTTATTGCTTCCATATCTAACCCAATTATTTTATTACAGACGAAACAAAGAACAAAGGATGAAAGTCAAGAACAAGGCACGTGTTGAGGGTTCAATTGTCGAGGCAACAATTGTTAAAGAAATTGGTTCCTTTTGCTCACGTTATTTTGCAGAGAATTCTAAAACTAATCAACAAACGGTTGGAACAAGTAACCATCCGCAGAGACGTCTATCAATTTTTGATACAGCGGGCCGTTTCTTCACAAGGCGAAGAAGGAGGACTCTCAATGACAAGGAACTTAAGGCTGCACACACATATGTCATCCTCAACTGTCCAGAGATAAAAAATAAATACCTAGGGTACAATCTTATCAACGTTTGTTTTGATGATTTCAAAAGTATCTATTCTAAACACTTTCAAAATCTAATACTTTAACATGTTGGAATGTGTAGAGAGTTTGATGCATACATGCTAAACTCCGGACAAGCCAGATCCGCACAACATTTGGACAAAGTTCGTGAAGATGGGTTCGCAGATTGGCTACGAAAGAAGGTACTATCTGATCGTGATTGCGACCCCTACCTCCGAAGGGCAGGACAAATGCCACAAAAGCAAGCGGACTGCTACGATGGGTACGAAGTTAATGGTTTTCGATTTCACACGGAGGCATATGGGGTCAACAAGTCAACAAAGAGTAGCGGTGTTTGCATTAAAGGGAAGTGGGATGGAATTGAGACACCACGAGACTACTATGGACTTCTCCAAGAGGTAGTTGAGCTAGATTATGATGGACTCAACAAGGTCGTTCTCTTTAGGTGTAATTGGTTTGACATAACAAACGGTGTAAGGGTGGACATCCAACATGGAATTGTTGAGGTTAAACATGCTTCTCGCCTCAAAAATTATGAACCATTTATACTTGCACCTCAAGCAATTCAAGTGTTCTACCTTCCTTATCCATCGGATAAAATTGAGAGATGCCAATGGTGGGTGGCAATGAAAACTAGCGCGAAGGGGAGGTTTCGTGTCGAGGACGATGTAGATGCAAATCTAGAGTTTTTCCAAGATGAAATGCCGGATCATTCACTCGAGGTTTCAATTGATCAAGATTTTGATTGGGATGGTATGGCCCCTCAAATAGATGAGTTTGAGCTAGTAGACGATACAATGTCACAAGGTGAGGAAGAGTTGGAGGACAACCCAATCGAGGGAGGTGACGAAGAGTTGGACATAGACCAAAGTGAGGAAGAGGAGGACAATCCAATAATCGTAAGTGACAATGAGTTTGGCATGGACCAATTAGGTGAGGATGAATTTGGTTTCTAGACCCTCGATGCTTCAAATCAAGAGTTTTAATATTGGTGAATCAATATTTGTAAGCGTGTTGTGTCAATTACTTTTGTATTGTTTGTACAATTTTTATTGTTTCTCAATTGTTTTGGAATGTTTGTTCTAACTCCCAAAATTTAAGTTATCAAAGTATTGAATTCTTATAAACTGTTATTATTCATGTTGTTGTGATTTATACCAAATATATTCATTGAAAAATGAGATACAAAATAAACAGAAACAAATCTGTCTCCAGGAACTAAACAGTTGCAAGGGTAGTCCCATGCAATTGCATGAGAACAGCAGGTCCAGCCTTTTGCATGCGCATGGGGTTAGATAGTTGCATGGACCTTCAATAAAATATAATATAGTGAGGGGGTTAACTAGTTGCATGGGCATGGGGTTAAGTAGTTGCATGGACCTCTAATAAAATATAGTATCTTTCATGTGGTTAAGTAGTTGCAAGGCAATGACTTGGAGCTGTTGCATGGACCTCCAATAAATTATAATATATTACCTTCAAATGTAGTTGCAAGGGTACATATAAAACAGTTGCATGGTGGCACATTATACATTTGCATGCGATACATGTTGCATGGGCCTACCCTTGCAACAAGTTCGAGTCCTGGTCAAATGCCATTTCTGTTGCAAGGACCGTCTCTACCTTGCAACAAACAGATGCTCCCCTTGCTATAAGTTACGATTCTAGTAGTGTACCACATCCATACATTGATCAACACATGGAGGAGTGAATGGCATATGCATGAAAATCAGTAGGAATGGCCTAAACACGAGGGCCCTGTCTTTGTTCTAGAAACAAAAAAAAATGTTAATTTGGGTAGAAGACGACATAACATGATTCCGCAATGGATGAACGTACTAAATAATAGGAGAAGAGGACACCAGTCGGCCGAGATACACAGGAAAGAAGAACAGAGCTGCTCGTAATGCATGAGGTAGTTAATTTTTTTTACTATTCAATTTCAACTTTTAAAAATTATTGAAACAATCAACTATTTGTTTGTAAATTTGTAGGTTGAGAATTAATGGATTGGATGTTTATCTAGGAGCTAAATTAATGTATTAGTTGTATTCGTAAGAACATTGTTTATTTTAGGTTCATTAGACGTATTTTTATTGTACTCGTGAAAACATTAGCATTATATTATTCTATTTATGACTTCTTTATATTTATTTTTAGATTATTATGGCTCCTTTATATTTATTTTTATGGCTTCTTTATATTTGATCCGACAAACGAAAAATATTTT
The DNA here is from genome assembly GCA_025461125.1 of Carex kokanica. Taxonomy (NCBI): domain Eukaryota; kingdom Viridiplantae; phylum Streptophyta; class Magnoliopsida; order Poales; family Cyperaceae; genus Carex; species Carex kokanica. The sequence goes on along the minus strand of JAJGRX010001358.1, from coordinate 178,095 downwards.
CAGATTAAACGACATTTAAAACAAAAACCAAAACAAATAAAAAAAACCTTTATCATAAAAAAAGTGGGGCCGCAGAGGCATTGTGCGACCCCCTGACTGGGGCCGCATCGGTATTGTGCGAATTCCAGTATTTGGGGTCGCAGATCACCGGTGCGGCCTGGGTAGAAATCGAAAAACCAAAAACAGAGTGTTTTGGTTTTTTTTTTTTTTGAAAAAATGTTATAAATAAAAATTTCGGCTGTGCGTGAGTGTGTAAATTAAGTTTATACTTGGGACGTACAAAAATTTGTTTCAGCAATAAGTCATGTAATGTGTTGCTTAAATTTATATTACGCTTGCTTTCACATTTTTTTGTAGTAAATTTTATTTTAACCTTTTACCGTTATACTGTAATTATTTCGGAAAATTTTAGCAAAGCAACTGTTGTCTTTCACATGATTCGCTATTAGATGAACTAGTCAAGAATGTCATTAATTTATTTTTCTCTTCCTAATAAAATTATATATGAGTTTGTACTTTACAAAAGTAAAATAGCACTTTTTAATTAATATATAGAGTCGTCGATAATATTTTGTTTAGAGAAAGGGTCATGGATGATATATACTTCAATATATATAAGTTTACGAGTAGAACTAAGGTGCTCTTAAGCTCACAAAGCCCTTTAAGCTCACAAAGTTCTACTCTAAGTTTACTTCAAGGTCTATATTTGAAGTTTAAATATATTTTTTTTTAGTAAAAGTTGGAGATTAAACCACTCAACTATTTAATATCTATAAGAAACTTTTTCATTCAGATTTTGAATATGCAACCTATTACACATAGGTCAAATATTAGTTCTCATTTTAAACAAATTTTAAAGTGGTATATAAGAAATGAAGAATTTATATATGTTTATTTACTATCCATAATGATACATTTATTGTCACAAAGAATATGTTTGGAATCTAAAACATGAAATAATATTGTTGTCATTTCTTCTGAGCTTAGCTAAGCATATTATAATTATAAAGATAGTAAAGTAGAGATGGTAAGGGTACTCAGGGATTTAGTTAGGGCATGTTCGGCTGTTTTTATTGTTCACATGGGAAAAAAGAATTCACTCAGAGTGAATTCTTTTTTTTCCACATGAACAGTAAAAATTAGTTCAAACTTTACCCATTCATGTGCCCATTTCCATCCGCCGAACAGGCCCTTAGAGCCTGTTCGGCTGCTTTCCAAATTTTACTGTTCACATGGAAAAAAAAAAAATTCACTCAGACTGAATTTTTTTTTTCCCATGTGAACAGTAAAAATTAGTTCAAATTTGTTTTTTCCCGTGCCCATTCCCCAGCCCACTGTACTGCCGAACAGACCCTTAGTGTTTTTTGTGATGGGTAGATTACTCTAGTTAAGCAACTTAGTACACTCTGAAATCAGTAGCTATGATTAATATAAAATCTTTAGACTCTTTTGACAGCCTTTTTTTTTTAAAGTAGAGATGTCAGACGTGTCAATAATGTGTACCACTTCATTTAAAAAAAATGTAAAGTAGAGTCGGACAGAAATTTGTTGAAAGTCACGGGAGACATTTATGTGTCAATAATGCGTACCACTTCAACATAAATGATTTGAGAATAAAAATGTGTACCGCTTCAACATAATTGATATCAGAATAAAAATATGTTGGAGGTACCTTGTTGAACAAGGAAATGATTTATAAAATAGAGCTAGAAACCATAAAATAATAGAGCTAGAATTTCTTTCAAAACAAAATATGAAATTCGCGGACCCTCTCCTTCCTTTTCTCTCTTTCACCCGGTCTCACTAGGAAATTATGAAAATCAATGATTCGACCCTATTGATTTTTCTCGGTACGATAAATTATGAAAATTTCCTTTTTTACGAATTTAAAAATAAGAATTACACAAGTCAGAATCGTATACAAATTTATGACAATCGTCTTTTTTACGATTTTTTCTCAGTACGATAAATGAGAAATTTGTACAAATGTCATATTTAAAGTCGAATTTAAAAATCATCAAACTTTCATCGAAATTTGTACAAACAATTTAAATGTAAGAATTATTTAAATTTACTAAGTTTTAAATTTTTTCATAAATCACAACATAAATCGGACGATTTATAATCAGTTTGAATAAAATTTGTCCAAAATCCCTATAATAAAATACAAATCCAACTTTTTTACGATAAGCACTAAACCTAGACCTATTTATGCGTCTAAAACCACTTTTGAAGCCCTTTTGAAGCCTTTTTGTCTTTTTATGGAAATTCGACGCCTTCTGAAAGCAGGGTTGCCAGAATAGTATCTACACCAAAACTAGATTCCGGAGCTCAGAAAAGAAAAACACTTTTATCGGGTGTGATCGTTCGGAGATAGATCCATTAGCTTTATCTATGGATAGAGCCGTAAAAACGTGGCTTGCTGTGCCGTGCTGTGACTAATACGTTATGATTTTAGTCTCGTGTCATGCTGTGCCGTGATCAAGTAAACAATTACACATGCCGTGCCATGCCGTGCCGTGACCAAAATGTCAACGGGTGGTCACAGCACGCGAATGATCACGGCACGCGAGTCACGCCGTACCCAAACGTGCCGTGTCCAAACATGACTGGTCACGTTTGTCACGTTTTGTTACGTTTAATTTTTTTTTTATAATTTAGATTAGTTTATTCAAGATTCATCATTTGATTAAGATCTAACAGTTCTAATTACACGTTACTCGCGTGACCATGTGTTGTGCCGTACCGTGATCAGATCTTTCGCATGACGTGCCGTGCCAAATTTTCAAAAGATGAATCACGGTACGTGAATGATCACGGTATGCGACACACAAGTCACGACACATAACAGTCACACGTGTCATGCCGTTCCGAAATTAGCCCCGCCGTGCTATTTTCCCCACTTTATATGTGGATATGAGACGGAGCTTAGAGTTATAGTCTATTTTTGGAGCTCAATCTATAGGCAATTTGTTCTACAATATTTATTTTTATTTTTTATTTCAATTTTAAGCACTATCAACAAGTTACACAATATTAGGACTGTATAAAATCGCTCAAACCCGCAACTCGTTCATAACTTGCTCGTTAACTACTCGTTCTAACTCGTTTATTTATAACTCGAGTTAGTTCCAACTCGAGTTGGCTGACTCGTTTAATAAATGAACTGAGTTTGAGCATACCCCAACTCGCTCATTAACAACTCGAGTTACACAAAACTCGTCACAATAAATCTCATGCCCTTCTAAATGACTCCTAAGATACTGTTTGGATTGTTTGTTTTGTTAGTTGTCTTGTTAATTATGTTTGAATTGTTTGTGTTTATATAAACTCTTACTAAGCCATTTTAATATTTCTGTTTAGATAAACTCTTACTAGTATATAACTATAACTAAGGAAATTGACTAGTCAAACGAGTTATAAACGAGTTGTGAGCCAACTCGAGTTGGTTTTACAGGTCGTTATTGCTATCCCAACTCGAGTTGACTCGCTCATTAACTAAATGAGCTGAGCACGAGTTAGAGATAACTCGCTCAAACTCGGCTCATTTACAGCCCTACACAAGATAGACCCTCACCACTTGTGTTATTAACATAGGTAGAGCCAGAGTTTCAGATTGAACTAAAGATTATCATCGACAATATTATAATACAAAATATAAAAACATGGGCCTAAATGCCTAATAGTAATAAAATGACGAAATCATAAAATTCCAATTAAACTACATATATTGGTGCAATTTTTTTTTCAAAATATATCAAAACACTGAACTAGAAATGTTCTCCAAAGCCAAAGAAAGGCAACACATTTTATGATGGCCATAGGTGTGACTGGGGATTATTTTTTCTGTTATGAGTGGTAAAGCAACATGTATTTTTTTTTTTTTTTCCTTTTATAACTTTGTTGTGTCAAATAAAATGAACGGAAGAAGGTGAAATAAAAGGTAAGTGCCTTAGATAGTTTTGTTAATATACATTTGTTATTTTCTGTGTTTTTTGTTGTTTTCTAATATTGTTATGATTTGAATATAAATAAGCTTTTAGTTTAAGGCAAAAAAAAATCACAAAAAGATATTTGAAATAAGGCAAATTCTTCTATGGACATAAGGACCTATTTGTAAAATGAACATATTTTCATTTTCAAAGTTCAAACAGTCAATCCGACCGTTCAACATTATCTCCATATTAAAATGTACTTGGAGGTCAAATTTTACATTTTTTTGAATTTTTTTACTATTTATTAAGTATTTTACAAAATTCAATGGTCTGAATTTGACTAGTTTTTGTAAAATACTTAATAAATAGTAAAAAAATTCAAAAAAATGTAAAATTTGACCTCCAAGTACATTTTAATATGGATAATGTTGAATGGTCGGATCGACTGTTTGAACTTTGAAAATGAAAATATGTTTATTTTACAAATAGGTTCTTATGTCCATAGAAGCATCACTCTTGAAATAATAACGATAAATTTTCGATAATATATGAAGAAGTGGGCTGATATTATAAAACAAGTAATATTTTGAACCTAAATTAAAGTTGGTCCAAGCACCGGTGAGTTAAATCACTGCCACAAGTTTGGGAAGCTTATACAAGATAAGAAATTAAAGTAATTATTCAATGTTGACTAACTAAAATAAAATTTATGATAGTTACCGATAATTGTCCGAAACTTAAAACGCATTATTTGGGAATCAAATCTTCTGTTTACATGTGTGCTGAAAATCCTGCCAATAATTTAGATTGTCGTAATTAAAGTATGGAAGTAGGGGTGCAAACGGATTGGATAATATCTGACATGTATTCGGATCCGTATTTGAAAATTAGATACGGATATCCGACATCCGAATATTCATGCGGATACGGATACAGATATAATCTTAAATTTTAATTATTCGTATCCAAATATTAGATATATACCTTATATTTTAATATGTATTATGATAATATTTATGTAAATATTTACGGGCATCCAAGATCCGATCTGTATCCGTAAGTATCCGCTATTATCCGATTCGTATCCATATCCGAAAAATAAAAACAGATACGGATATAGTTTTACCACTATCTGATCCGTATCCGATCCATTTGCATCCCTATATGGAAGTATTAAATTTTGAAGAAACACAATCCATACTTTAATTATAAACGTTCAGATCATATATGAATATAGAGTAGAGCTAAGGTGCTCTTAAGCTCACCAAGGTTTCCGTGAGCTTAACTCAAAAACCTATCAATCTGACTTCAAACGACATTTCCAAACCGTTAGATGTTCAATCTATATTAAAATGTGCTTGGAGAACAAATTTTACATTTTTTGGAATTTTTTTACTATTTATTAAGCCGGTTTGAAAACCGCTGTTTTTATTAAAAATCTGCACCATTAGAAAACAGCGGTTTTCAAACCGGCTTAATAAATAGTAAAAAAATTTCAAAAAATGTAAAATTTGTTCTCCAAGCACATTTTAATATAGATTGAACATCTAACGGTTTGGAAATGTCGTTTGAAGTCGGATTGATAGGTTTTTGAGTTAAGCTTACGGAAAGCTTGGTGAGCTTAAGAGCACCTTAGCTCTACTCATGAATATATATATATATGTTTGGCAGGAATTTCGAGATTAGATTCTCATTATTTGACCTCCAAAAAATATAATATATATTTTTTTAAGTTGGAGGGGGTTACTTCTCTCGGTTGGAAGGCGCATTTAATTTAACCTAAATGGAAAGTTGAACCAAACGCTGGCGTTTGCGTGGCACCTAACTCAACTAGTCATCATCTCACTTAAAAATCTTTGATTTTTTTTTTAAATTAACTTCGTTGATAAGTAGGTAAAATAAATATAATTATATTTATCTATCACCTTTATGCAATCTGAAATGATGTGTAAAATATTTTGCTGGTTTTGACCAATCCTTACAGATTTGATTTGGTGAGGGAATCTTAGTAGGATCATATTCATTTGATTTTTTACATATTATTATTCTTATCTTGCAACTTAAATAAATAATTGCTTAAAGCATCCATGTGGAATCGGATAAGCGTGGGTCCCAAACTAAACTTGTTGCCAAAATGCCAGGTACCTCATTCCACAAGTTGAAGAAATCACCGATCAACAGGATAGCGATGCACTTGTCATCTGTCAAATTTTTTTCATTTTTAGAAATATAAAACATAAATTATCGAAAGAGAAATTAATTATTTTCTATAAAATGGACCCAATCATTAATCAATAGTATCTGAAATTTTTGTAATATGGTTTCCAATAATTTATGAAAATCATTGATTTAGTTCCTATAAATGCTCAAAAGGGATTGAACCTTTGGTTCGGTTCCTTTCATGCGATGAAAAATATAATTTAATTTTTATATTTCTAATAATTGAAAATTTTGGGAGCTGTCGCTATTCATTTTCTTTTTTGCCAATCTTACTTTTTCGTAAATCAGTTGAGAATTTCTTTTTATTTGCGGATAGGAAAATGAACATATTCCTCACATTTGACGCAAGTTTTATTCCGGATATTGGTAAATAATATTCAACATTTCAACCAATGAAAAGACACTTGATTGCTCAAAAAGTGAAAAAAAATTCTTAATAAAATATTTGCTTTTTAGATTTTTATGATAAATGTAGATTATTTTGATTGAGCTGTGACAGATACTAAGATATAATATTTAGCTACATTTGAGTTGTTTGAATTCGTTGTTGAAAGTTAATTCGTAAAATTATTTGACAACTTGAGGTCCCAGACAATAATTCTCAAATAAATTTAAAAAGGTTGAAATTTTAAAAAATATTGTCCAGTAATACTATTAGACATATAGATTGCCGAAATAACTCAAAATTTAAATCATAAATGTCAAAATAAAACCGTTAGATGTGATATATGTTATTTTTTCTATGTGTTTATAAAAAAAATCACATTTTGGTTTTGTTTTTATGTGAATTAATAACATTTTGGAACAAAAAATGGAGGTATTTGAACCCTCCTCTTTTTAAATATTATTTCATAATTAATACATTAAGAACATAATTTGTCAAATTAATTGTATATGTTCTTATTAGTCATAACATTAGACACTAGACAGTGATCTCTTTTACCGAGGCTTCTCATGTATTAACTATGTACGCATAATTTTTTTGGTATCAAAGGTGTGCACATGAAATTGCTACCGAAGAATAACATTACAGTGGCACTTAAATTCTGACAAGTCAATTTCGGATATATTCACTTGCAAGAACCCGGTTCTTAACACCGTATCTTTTTCATTCTCTCTTTCTTTCTTTTTTTCAAAACCATATCTTTCATATCTATATTTTTAATGTTTAAACAATCGATCATAACTATTAAACATGTTTTTATGTGAAAATGTACTCGAAAATCAAATTATATATATATTTTTTAATATTTTTCAAAATAAATAGAAAATCATTATTTTCGGATGACTTTGAATTTCAAAATTATGTAATTTTCTACCTATCTAAAAAAATAATATTTTTTATAAAAAATATATCAAATTTTAACTCAGTTGCTGGAATTTTGAAAAACAAAAATATAAATCTATAGCACAGATTGATCCGGAATATACATATTACCATATCCTCATTCCTAATTTAAATATTTTAATGCATTTAATTGAAATTATATCTGTATAATTGGCACCCTATTAATTCTAAATCCATAGAAGGATGTCGGCTTTGTTAGAATCTGTCCTTTTAGAACCAAATCCTGGAGAGGAATGCTGTTGTGGACTTGTGGCGCACAATAGAAAAGGCTAAAAGAGATTCCAAAATAGTAAAAGAGTAATAAAGTGGATTTTAATAGAATTGATAAAGAGGTCACACTACCACAATCCAAGAGGAATGGTCAAAGAAAGAGGCTGGACCTACCTTTTGCAAAACAAAACAAATGCCCCAAATACATGGTTACAGGTCTTCTGTGGCCCTTGCCTGAGATATTATTTCTGTGACTATTATATCATCATCTGAAATGTTTTTTTTTTTTAATTAAGATGGTGCAAAGTGTTAATTTATCCTGAAACTGAATCAATTGAATTTTTTTATTTAGATATCTAATGATATTGTAAGATCCTCCTATGATTGGATTTTACCAAAATTTCTTATCATTTTTTTAAGTTAAAATTTTCTTAAGATGAACTTATAAAACAAAAATAAGAAGATCCTAAGAATATGAGAATTATGAAAATAATATATGCATAAGTACCGAAATTTTTATTTATACCATTTTTTGAAAAAAAAAAAAAATCCAAAACACTCTGAAATTCGGGTTTTTCCAATTCTACCTAGGCCGCAGAACACCCGTGCTGCCCCATTTAATGGGGTCCGCACTATGCCGATGCGGCCCCAGCCAGGGGGCCGCACAATGCCCCTGCGGCCCCAGGGTCTGCACTATGCCGACGCGGCCCCCTGGGAGACTATATAAGGGGGCCGCTGGTTTCATTTTTGGTGTCCATTCAAAGAAGCTTTCAATCCCTTCGAGCTCGGGTAAGTTTTCTTCTTCTTTTCTAGTTTTAATTTTTAGTTTAGGGTAGTAATTAGGTTTAGGGTTTAGGTTTAGGATTTAGGTTTAGGGTTTAGGGTTTAGGGTTTAGAATTAGATATTAATTTAGGGTTTAGAACCAAAATTCAAATAGAATTGTACCAAAATTTAATTAGAATAAGATCAAAATTAATTGTTTGAGCACCAAAATTAAACTAGACTTGTACCAAAATTTAATTAGGTTTATTTTACCAAAATTTATTGTTTGAGCACGAAAATTAAATTAGACTTGTACCAGTAAGTAGGGTTATTTTACCAAAATTAATTGTTTGAGCATGAAAATTAAATTAGACTTGTACCAAAATTTAATTAGGTTTATTTTACCAAAATTAATTGTTTGAGCACCAAAATTAAATTAGACTTGTACCAAAATTTAATTAGGTTTATTTTACTAAAATTAATTGTTTGAGCACCAACATTAAATTAGACCAATTCCAAAATGTAAGTAGGGTTATTTTACCAAAATCCTCATATTTGACCAAAATTGGTACCAACACTAATAGCAAAAAATTATCAAATACAGCATGACATCTAGTAGAGATATACCGTCTTCTTGTAGGGGTGTACCATCTTCCAGTAGAGGTACACAGCATGGCCCTATAGCCACTCCGTACGAGATGTCCAGTACATCGATGGTGCGTTGGCAGATGTTCCGGGTATCCGGAGTCGCACTGACAGGGTCAGCGACTTTTTGTGGTACCCGAACGTGGAGCACCGGATTCTAGAGGCTGCCACTGGGGTAAGTTATAAATTAGTCATATTTATAAAAATACTAATAACATAATTTTTTTCTATGAATATTGAATGAACTTGACCTAATTTTTGTATATCGTTATTGATCATTTTAATCAAACATTACTATTTTATTGATTTTTGTATCTGTTAAACAACACAATTCTCAACATACCAGCATCAAACTAACTTCAAGTAAAATCCTGCAATTTTCAATTGGCAAAGGAACTATAAGGTTTTCTCATAAAAAAAAAGTAACAGTACTCGATTTTTTTGCAACTTTGCAACTCAAGAAACTCCTTGAAGGTTTGGATGGCCATAGAAGATCCTTACTCGAAAGGAAAGGCCTTAAATGGAAGGGAAGGTGGTAGATTGGAGTTAGGAAGGGAGAAGGTGGGACCCATTTCTCTCATGCTCTAACCTAACCTACTCCTAAGTCCTCTTCTACAATTCCAAGTGTATAACTATAACCTCATTGGCGTCATTGAATCAGCCATGTAGCCAACCGTGTAATGAGCTTCTGACAATTAAAAACTAAACTGTTTCTTTAATCTTTAGTATTGAAGTGTTTGTTATTTCAGAACTTAGCGTGTGTATACCCAAAATGATATTTCAATGCTTTGAAGGGATAACCTACAGGCTGTAGTGATCCTATATTACTACTTGGTAAAATAAATGTATTTTATATTTCTATTGTATATAAAAGGCTGTAGCGAGCGTGACCCAAGAACAGTACGGGGTTTTATTTAATTGCATATAGCAATTAGTTATACACTTATATAGTACTTGTGTTGTTTCTTTCTTCCTCTTAAATCTTAATTAAATAAAAGAAACGTGCTCGCCTGTTTGGTTGACAAGATACTAGAGCCTTCAAATGTTGGTCGGAGAGGCGGTGAAGTCAAATATGACCTAGTTTAACGCCAGTACAATTTGACTAAGACCTCTTCCCCTGTTTCAAATATATAGCTAGGTTTTCATGATTTTTTTGTATGCCAGATTTTAAAATTTTAATAGCCAGTACAATTACAGGCACAATTTTAATATGCATGTAGCTGGTCATGTATTACATAAGCAGTATGCGGATGCATATGTAGGATGATATATGAATAGCGTACAGGGACGTGTATTTTGAAAAAAAAAAAAATTACTAAAAAAATTCTTTAAAAAATATTAGTAAAAAATACGAAAATATAATAACACACTAGTATAATTTCAATTTTTATATGTTTAAATTGATGAAAATTTTGAAAAATTAGAATCTGGTATTGAATCTGCGGTACATGCTCTTGGGCATGCAATCCTCTATTGTGCACAAGTATATGCTTGTGCATTTTGAAATATTGATTGTATAAGCTGATGTTTTAAACTTTCAATTCATAATTCAATTTATACACAAAAAGGCTTGATACACAACCTCTTCATGTCACATTTTTTTGGATATATATTATTAAGAATTCTTTTGGATAGCAGTTATTATTTTTTTACATTAATGATATTATGTAAATAATGTGTTCAAAGTAATATATTCATTTGTTTTGTTATATTTTGGGGTTAGATTATATAAAATATTATTTTTATAATTATTCATTATTCGTACATTACTCATTACTCTTAACGAATAAAAATAAAATATAAATGGTACTATTGATAAACATACAAGGATAAAATACGGTTACTGTTAATTTTTGGCAAAATATGGATAAAAAAATATACATCCGATACTATAATGTATCGAGTAAAAGAATTAATATATTGTAAGGATGGAATGTGCGTATTAATATCACAATTGATATTATGATATATATTAGGTTAATAATTAAATTATTCAAAATTAACAGTACAATTACTAGATTATCACTTTCACTTACAAGTCGATTTACACTCATTCAACCTAATACTTGTATAAACTATTATTGACACTTCAGAATACAAGATTATCATTTTAATCATATTCCCAGGAAACACTTCAATATCACTACATTTGACTATTATCACATAAGACACCTAATGCATTAACACCTTACACCTACTCAACTAGCCTTAGAAATGTTCCCAACTGTTAACAACCCCTGAAATTTAATAACCACTTTCCCCCCTAGAGGAATTAATATGAACTCGATCAAAATTGACCAAATACATGTGTTATTACTTCATGAACCATCCAGCATTTTGCCAAAAAATGACAACTTTAATGATATGAAACAGAAGTTTTAAAACTAGAAAAAAAAAATGAGCTTTTCTTTTTTTATAAATTATTGGCATCTTACAAAAAGGCTAAACAAAGGTTTATCTCTGCAACTTTGAATGTCAGCCTCACTCATCAACAATGCACCGCCATAGAATTCTTTAGAATTCACAAACATAGCATAAACAAGAAAACATCCACAATCCACATATTCAGTTTCAGCAAATTTAACTGAACTGAAAAGAGGAGCACGGCACATGGCCATTTTGAGTGAGCGATCAAGGAGGAAACCAACGAAAGCAATCCTCCATGGTTTAATTTACGTCTCGAGTCAGAAAATTCAATCAAAAAAAGCAAATTAAAATTTCCTAATGTCGAGCAGCCCAACTCCTTATTCCATTCTTCGGTTTCGGATGATTATGAAACCGATTTTGAGGTGCCACTTTGGGTTTGGGTATCTCATTCTCACCGAGCATCTGAACAGTTCTTTGCTTTTTGGCTGCGCAACGAATCAAACATCAAAAACCAAGTAAGACCACCAAATTGCAAAATAAAAAAACAAATGCGTACCAACTCAAAAACTGATAAATTAACATCAGGTGAACATAAAAATTTACCATTTTGGGCTTGTTGGTATCCTTCATGAAGCCGCTTCTTTGCCGCCTCCAGTCTATCATCCTCAGTGGACTTCAATCTCTATAAAAGATTTCACAGTAATGAGGTCTTCACCAATTAAATCACAGCTTAGACCTCGTTCTATCACCAAGAAATAGAACACTTACATCATTCTGAGCAACAGCTGGCGGTCTTCTTTGGGCCTGAGCAGACGGGTTTTGGATCTGATGAGATGGTCTACCCGGCCCGGACTCCACATTAACAGGTCTGCTCGGTTTGTTCACAATTCCCTCTGACGGCTTCATTTGGGAAGGATAATGCAAACTTGGAGGTCTTGTTTGCTTAATTATCGGCACAGGTCGTTCTTGCCTCATAACAGGGCCATTGTTCTTTGAGAAAGATCTCCTCTCAGCTTCTCTTTTGTTCTTATGTTCAGTTTCACACTTCAAATCTGGCCACCGAAGATTTTAAAATATTAGATAAAACCACGGTATTCAACTAAAAGATAGTTAGAGAGAAACAAAATTTGCTACTTACTTCCATCATCATCCATTCCATCAAAGAACTGCATCAGATGTAAGTGAAAATAACATTAGTCGAAATGAATAAGGAATGTCCTTTTGAATAAATGTAAGTGGAGTTACAAGAAGTGTATTTGTACCTCGTCTAATTGGATGGCGGTGGTTTGAGTTGCAAGAAATGCACCTTCATCCAGTGGAGGAGAAGGAAGCCCCTCCTCTTCTTCTTCTTCTTCCTCGGGGGTGTTATATTCATTCTGTTCTTGCTTTTCTGTAATTTAGATTACAGTTATTATAAGAGGGATTAAACATAAAACAAAAAACTAGTTCATAAGGAGAATCCAGATGTTTGAGATTATAAATTTCGTACCAGGAACTAGAGCAGTTGAACCAACCCATTCATCTACTAGCTCTTTCCAGCCTCTGTAACCCAGAAAGACCCAATTTAGTTATTTAAAATTTTAAATCCATGTTTTATTTCTCAAACCAAATTAAAATTAAACTTACTCAATAAGTATGCGCACGAGCTGTCTAATTTGTTTTGAATTATGCTTTCTTAAGCCGTTCACCGCCTTACCAATTTCTGTGGCCTTAAAAAGTTAATTAAAATCACAAGTTAGAATAATATTAGTGAAAAAAAAATATTATTAACTTGAAAAATGGAAGTATTGTAATTGAACAATATCTATAAAATAATTGAACTTCCAACCTGCAAGGTAGTAACAGATAGCTCCATGAGTTGCAACCTCCTCAGCGACTCGAACAATGTATTCTCCGACTGCGGTAATCAACAATTCTCGAGTTAAAAAATTGAAATAGAAAAGGAATCAATCTTGTAGCAAATTTCATTTCACAAAACTATACTGAAAAGTGCAACTTCAAATTGTAGAACACACTGCTACATAGTCCGGTCTCCGGTGCATTTCACGAAACGAGCAATGAATTCTGTTCTGTATAAACATCAGAGTACAGTACATGCAACTGTCCCGGGCAGAGAAAGTGAAACAAGAATTTTCCAAAAACAACCCCCTTTTTTTTTAATTTCCAGAAAAAGAAATAAACAAGTAAATCTACATCAAAAATAGCTAGTCTAGCAGATGTAGCTTTGCTTTTGATCCCTGCATTTTTACTATTTTCATCTTAGGAGGATACTTCAGCAACTAAGAGTTGAATCAACTAAAATAATTCATCACGATCACTTGGCTGACAATACTTCTGATCAAAAGAAACGATTTTTCCCAGATGAAAGAATTCAGTAAAAAAAGAAACAAAAATGACAACAAAAAATAATTGAAAATTAGCATACCTGCTCTTCCTTGTTGAGCAAAATCTCCTTTATCCTCAGCACCTCCCCATAAGTCTCGTTATCTCTCTCGATCTCCTCAGTGATTGCTTCTACCTCGTCGTAGCTACAATTGCTACCACCACTCCCACTCACCACCATTCTTCCTATGTCTTCCGGTCCCTCTTTCTCCTTCTCACGGTTATCTCGTTCGTGTTTCACACTTCCAGCTTCCTCCAATTGCTGGTTACCCCGTTCGATGCAGCTGAAACACCTTGGGATCGCCAACGTGTATATTTTCTCCACGATCCGATCCCGCCTCGATCGCAGCTCCTGTGGGCAGTCGTTCGCAGCTACCAAGATCGCGTTTTCAATTACATCAAATATACTCCCGTTCGCACCATGGAAGAACTCGGTCCAGTACTCCAAGTTCGCCGCCGGGTTCTTGCTCGCCGCCATGGCGGATGGCCGGGGTTGGTGGATCGATTTTATTTTAGTGTTGCTACGATTCTAGTTGGATTTGATTTTTCGTCGATTTTAATTGGCTTTTGTTTGATCTTGGATTGTGAGGTGTGAATTGGGAGAATTAGGTTTGTGGCGTAGCCTGGTGGAAGGCAAGGGAAGGGAAAAAGAAACGTCCGATAAAAGGAAAGAAAGAGGAGAAGCGAGAAAAACGGATTACGCTGGATAGAGACCAGAGGTGAGGTGGGATAACATTTTTACGCTGCTTTTTCATACACACCCCTCTCAGGCTTTTATTTGCTTTCTTTCCTCTTTTACACTTTACCCCTTTCTGCCTGTTTATTTCTCTTCTGGTTCAAAAACTAAATTTAGTTGTTCAGCAAAAATATTACACAGACTGATCAGTGCCGTGCTATTTTTTTTACTATTCTTTTAGTAATTTTGTTTGTTTGGTTAATCTATGGTAGCGTAAGGTTTTTTGTTAAATCTAAATTTAGATACAATAAACATATTTTTACAATGCTAATACGGTACATTCCTCATTTGGAAAATGATTTACCACAGTTTGAGCTGTAATTGTAGTTTGAAGGTTTTATTAATCAGGAGCGGATCTAGTATAGCTCAGGATGCTCAGTCACCCCCTTGATTTCATAAATTTTAATCATATGTATTGTAATTTGATTGATTTTTTATTTTCAAAGATTTTATATAGTTCAGCCTCCCCACATAAATTATCACATGTGTGCTCGTACTCTAGTGGTTAGTGTTCTCAATTGTTATTGTGAGGACTTGGGTTCGAGTTTTAGCCATACATAGTAAATTTTAGCGCCCTGTAAATTTTCTAATTCTGCCCATGCTCTTAACTCATAAGCATCTTAAAATTTGAAACATTTCCAAGGTACAAATCAAAATATAGAAAATCTTGTGTGGTGCCAACAATAATAATTACAAAAACATGTAAATTTTGAATCAAGTATTTTTTATTAAAATAATACACGTATGTTGTTTAAACAAGCGAAATATCTATTGAATCATAAAACAAAAACAATTAAATTCAAATTATTAAAAAGTTTAATCATGTCATAAATTATATAATGTGTAAAAAAGTAACGAATTTCTTTACAACTATAAAAAGTTTAAAGTTTCTTCTTATTAACATATTTATCGAGTTAGATTTTGAATTTTGAATTATTTGATATTGGCTCTTGCTTTTTCAACTTTTGTTCTTTTGGTGTAGTTATATCCACTTGTTATCCTAAACTATTTTTTACGTGAAAAGTGTTACAGTTTTGTCAGCTCAATTAGTCCAATATACGTTAATATAGTTGTACTGATAAAACAAAATAGAATTATCCATGACAAAAGTTCCATAAATTATTATGCTATCGTAACGCATAACTTTTTTTGCAGACAAAAGTTTCATAAATTATTACATGACCATAATGCCGATGATAGTAAATTATTAATTTGAAATCAATTATTTTTATAATTAAAAAATTACATGTATATTATTTAAACAAGCAAAAAATATTTTAATCGTACACAAAATCCATTAAAAAAATTTAATTAGTTACTACGTAATACATGGTGTAATATACACAGAAAAAGGTGAGCACTTAACGAATTTCTTTGCGACTATATAAAGTTTCTCCTTCGAGTTAGATTTTGATTTATAATTAATTTTAAGTTGGTTCTTGCTTTTTCACGTATTGTTCTTTTGGGGAAAAAAAAATCTTCTCATTATTATAAACTATTTTTTTCATGTGAAAAGCGATAATATCATCATTCTATGAACTCGATTGGTCCAATACACATCCATATAGTGTTGTTAATAAAACAAAATAGAATTATCTACAATAAAATTTCTATAAATTATTACGCTATCGTAACACATACAAAAGTTTAATAAATTATTACGATCTTAAACGCGAACATAATGCGAATAAAAATTCCACGAATTATCACACATGCTCATAACATTAATTTCTTTACTCTTAACCAAACAAAATAAAAATCTCATGCCCGATCTTAAACCACAAATCCAAATAAATTTGTTTCAAGGGTATATTCGAAAAACTCATCTTATATAAACAACTAGATAAATCCAAGTGCCAAGCCAACCCGTTACCCGGGTCCCGAGGAATTCACATCCCCTCAGGTTACCGGACTGAGTACAATTGAATCGGACGGCCCAAACTTATTCTTTTTACTTGGCACGAATCTTAAAGCACAAATAATAATGCCCCCCTGCGCCATCCCGAGCAAGAACCGGCTGAGAGTAAATCTGGGCCGTCTGTTTCAATTGTGTTGAGTCAGGTACCTGGGAGGGTACGGATCCGGTCCCGAGTGGGAATAAATAAATTAGTCATTTCTTTAAGCGCACCCAAAGTAATTAATTAACAAATGTCGGGGTGACTATTCTTACAGGATTATGAGCAAACTATGAGTATGAACTATGAACCATTGAAAGGGGAGAGGGACCGCGACGAGTAGGTATCCTCTGAGATATCTCAACTTTTGAGTGACCGACGTGTCCGGTGTCTATTTGGGGATAGCGCGGGGGCCAGTATTATTTGTGCTTCGAGATTCGTGCAGAACGTATTTGAATGGTTAAGATTTTCCATAAAGTCACGCAAAGTTTGAGATATCTCAGAGGATGCGAATTTGACCGGGACGCGGTAGTGCGGGAGAGAGAGTAGGGGGCAATTTTTTTAAAAATGGTTGGACTCGGTCTACCGAATAAAAAATGAACTGGAATGTTATGTTAAGAGTGAAATTCAATGGAAAACAGATTATATTGCGTATTGACTCGTTAAATAATAAATGCGGTAAGATATATTTTTTTATTAGAAAATTAGAAAAATGTGAATGTCAGTATGTCACCTCCAATTTTTGACACAAATAAAATACAATATTATTCTCCATCGATCACTAATTTGACATTGACTGCCATGAAAAAAAAATCAAGTCCTTAAATAAGTCAAGAAATGGGCAATTTGTTGTCTAATCTTAAGAGTGTAACGCAATTAAATAAAATATATGAAAGTTATGTTATAAGAAACAATATTTAAAGTAACATTCTTGGAATATTATTTATGATTGTCATCTTCTTTCAAACGGTATGATTTTCTATAATAATTAATATATGCAATTGGTATCTTTTTCCTCTGGAATATTACTGTTGTTAATTTTATGTGCAAATATTAATTTATATAGAATGATTTTCATACAGTGATTTCTAAATTTGTCGTGTGTGTACAGCAAAAATTAAAAACCTTTTCAAAATTGGGGCAATAGATTGCCGTATGAATTGCATTTACTTATTATAACATTTTAATTAAATTTCAAATTAGCAATGTTAATTTGTTTTTAAATCAAACATATAATTGAGACATATTGCTTCATTATTGGTAGGGGTGTCAACGGATACTTTCATACCCGTACTCGTTACAAATTGTTCTTACCCGTACCCTACCCTTACCCGCTACGAATTACCTTACCCGTACCTTACCCTTACCTGTTATGATTGTCGGATTACGAAACGGTAGTGGGTAAATAACGGATAATGTTATTATAATAAAAAAATTATTATTTACTAAATAATAAATTAAAACACATTCATTTCACAAATATATATACGTGTTTAAAAGGTCTAATCTTTATTGAGATTTGCTAAAATTTATTTACGTGTTTTAATAGATAATTAAGCGTAGCACAACTATCAAGAATAGTTGAAGAATTAATATCCATTGCTCATTAATATATATAATATATATAATTTTTTTTATAATTACCCGATCGGGTAACGGGTACGGAATAGGCTTTACCCGTATACTTACCCGTTTAGATAATGGAAATAAATATTTATCCATACCCGTATCCGATAAGTTTACGAAAAAAAAATTACCCATATCCGTTTTATCAAATACGGTACTGATCGGGTAAACGGATAAAAGGGTGCCATTGACACCTCTAATTATTGGCTAACCCGTATTATGAATCCATCTCTCTAATCCCAACTAACTTTTTTGTTGGCCCACCAAATTAAAATTAGGGCATTAACTATGATTTTGTTCTAAAATATCAATGATTTATCATTAATTAAAAAAAAGGATAAAAATGTCATCCTTCTCTCGTCACGGTTTTATTCCCTCCCTTTTCTTCTCTTTTGTTCTAAATTTTTTTAAGGTAAATTGTTTAACGAATTTACGCAGGTAAGTAGAGAAGGATTTTATTGCTACTATGCATGTCCACCAGCACAACACTTACATAAATAAATAAAAAGCTCATTATTGATCATCAATTGGAAAATGGTGTATTTTCTATCTTTGGTTATTTTATTCTTTCATTTTTTTGTTAATTTTGCAATACTATTTCTTTGAAAAAAACAATTAAAGAACGAAGGGAGAAATAACTAAAAGATAGAGAGATAAAAAAAATATAAAGTAGAAACTAAGCCCAAAATAAACCATCAAATTATTTTACTCACCAAATATGAAGAGATTTAATATAAAATAGAAAAGAACAGAACCACCGTAGACCGGACCTATCTGGAATATTCCAGCTGAGATCTTAGCTTTGTCCGAGGACAGAATAATAAAGGCAAGTAAAATAGACATCCCCTCTCTCTCTATCCTAGGTTGAATTCCTTTGATTTTTCTTGATTAGGTTGCTTTCATTTTAAAATTAAGGGACCAAATTCACGTGTCGAAACGATCCTTTGAACGCGTTGGTGAGCGCCACTCATAATTTGGCCACGTCGCCTCTGTTAATTCGTTTTTCTTATAATTATTTGTTTCGCTTTTTTGCTCTTGTGAGATTATAGGATGCCTACTCAGTTTCAGCCGTTACCTCAAGCAAATATTATTTCTTATTTACTCACCATTTAATTTCCACCTATAGAATACTTGAAAATACTCTTTAAGTGTTGAAATCTCAGTTACAAAGATGCTTTTAATTTGCTGGCATAGAATTCTAGGTGCAGAAATAATGACGTGTCAGTCAGGCGCAATGCTGGTATTATTATTCAATTGAGAACTACTCTTGATCATCTGATTAACTGTACTGTTGTCAATATGCAATCTTAATTTTTTTTATTTGTAATTGTTAAGTAATGAGCAAGTCCTTATCTCTGTACAGCAAAAAAAAAAATTTAGAGCTCTGTGATTAATAATTAATGTAACCCGTAACTTATCAAAGGGTCTGTTAATATTCAAAGTCTTGATGGAAACTGGTTAGTCTGGTATGAAATTGAATTCAGATACAGTCAAGTACATGTTCTGGTAGAATTAAATCTGAACCGCTTATTTTAATTCGACACGAATTTTAAAGCCTCCATTCCCATAAATCTAAAGCAGGTTCGACTAGATTGGAATTAATTCTTGTAACTGAGGGGACACTCTACCTATAAAATTATCAAACCAACAATATTATTATTATTTTTTTAAATCTTTTGAGGACAAATAATTATTACTGTTCACGTTCCAGTCTCATGACACGCCAATATACAATAACAATAGATTAATGCTGCAAATCTTGTTTGGATTCTACCGTGCTGTGTGTGCAGATTACATAATAATGGTGCTATTATGTGGTCCATCGTCCATGTCTCCATGATAATAATATATATATATTGCTGCACATGTTAGTAGAGAAAAGCAACGGATGGTCCACATTTCTCCCATCTAATAGAAATATATCCTTCACAATTAGATTTATAGATAATATAGTATAAACCTCTAAAAAAAATAACATGACGTGATTAACACATCGTAATTTGATCACATTACGATACATGATCAATTTTTTTTTACGTAATAGAGCACAATCATATCACCATGTCACGTGATCAAACATGACATGACTGATCATGTCCTAATATTTTTTTTTTTTTCAAATTTCAAGTTAGTTTGTAGAATAAAATAAAAAAACATGCTAAAAGTTAAAATAATACTGTAAAATAAATTAAAAGAATAAACAATGTTGAAAAATTTAGTTACGTGATGCGAAAAATTCAATTTACGTGGCATACAATTTCGATTAAAGAGACAGATGTCACGCAAATAAATACGTCACACGTGTGACACATCCTTGACTCACTGTTACAATCGTTAACAGTGTAACTGATGCGAATCAACTTGAGTCAGACTCGGATTTAGGTTCAGACTCGCATTGAAAAGTATGTGGTTGCTAATAAAGATGGGACCCACTTGAAAATGTTTTCAGGATGTCATAATTTGATGCATTTTCAAGACGACCTTTGCATTTTGAAGACAATATTAATAGCATTTGCATTTTCAAAATAGTATTAATAGATTTTCTATTCCTCAAGTCATTTAAGTTTTCGTATTTCTAAATTTGCATATTTCTATAATATTTATGTTTGCATATTTTTGTACGTTGCAACTACTGTTACATTATATGTAATGTATATTAGAAGAGATGTCATGTCATCTTTTTCTTTAAATTTTGATAATATATGATGTGTTTTTTTTTCCTACTTTGCTACTTAGTACGATAAATTGTTTCTAATTTCACTAAATCAATTCAAAACCCGTCGGAAGCAGAGTTAAGGCTTGGGACTAAGTTTGCACAAGTGGTACCAGAGCAACATCTCTCGTCTTACAAAATTGTTCAATATTTCAATAAATCAATTTAAACTCGTCACTAGCAGAGTTAAGAGTTGAAACCGAGTTGCGTTGGTAACTAATTAGGCATCCTTGATTTAAAACCCTAAAGAAAAGGAATTTAAGAAATAATGAAATTAAAAAAAGAGAGCATGATATTATTCATCCTGCTCTGTTGAATGGAATGGACTCTGCTGCTTTTCTGCATCCCACCATTCAAAAAATTTCATTTTGCACAAAAACTTTTTCATACACAAATCTCGACGAATTTGAATAGTTGGATCTGAAAAAGTTGGCTGCTGCTTTTCTATCAGAAAAGCAGCAAAGTCGGACCCCCGTTGACTGGGTAGCGACGGAGAAGTTTGACTAGTCAAAGATAACATTTACCAAATGGACTTATGGACTGGCCAAAAGTCGTTACTAATGGCAACAAATTATAATTCGTATCTCCCGGAATTCAATTCAATTCAATTCAATTTATTTACCAGATGCATGCATGCATAATTGCATACGACATCTCCGCTTCTCCAGAAGCCAATAGTCAATCCACTAACCAACCCGATACGCAGCCATACGCCTTCTGGTTAGGCTCTCTGTTTCCTTTTTACCCTGTACAAGTCTTCTTTAACCCGCAGTAGAGATGATGTTATTATCGAAGAGTTGGAGGGGGCTTTGGTAAAATGTGCGAAGTTGTGTTGGCGGGGGTTGGCGGCTGGGGAAAATCCGAAATTACGGAAATTTTCATGTGCAGTGACGCCGCGGGAAAACTAGAATCGATGATGCCGCGTCGCCTTTCCGCGAAACTCCGTGCGGATTCGGGTATTGCCCCCGGTTTCGCTCTGGATATTCTGCATGGACTCGGTGTTAGTGATCAACAACGGCACATGACTGACTGGGTGATTAGGAATTAGGATGCTGGACTAAAATTTATTTATTTTTTATTCTTTCTTTAGTTGCCTAGGAGGAAAACTGTGAACTTGAATTTTTAAATATTGCTCATATTTATTGCAAAAATATATACTTTCTTTTTTACACACAAAGTACTCTCTTCTATCATAAATAAATATACTTGTCACCATAATGTATATTAATTATAAGCATTTTATCAAGTATGATCATACAAATTAAGTACGGTGAAAGAATGCTCGTTCTAAAATAGATATTGTTAATTTTTTCTAAAAAAGATATCGATACTAAAAATTATTTCTTAGTATATAATTTAAGGATGACAAAATAAAATTAAATAAAGGTTATTAGATGTATTACCATTAAAATTTAGCTTGCCTAGGATGTCAAAAGATCATATTTGTTAAAAAATAATAATTGACACGAATTATTTATAATTTTAGATATATTATATAAATTTTGAGTATTTTGTTTCCTATTTAATTAATAGTGCGATACTAATATACCTATTGCATATGATATAAATGAAACAATTGTTAAATTGATCCTTACATTATCAATAAATGTAAAAAACAAGGTTAAATTTTATATAAAAAAGTAATATATTTATATATCTCATTCACAACCACGTGTACTATTTTTTAACTTGAGTTTTAAATTATAATTATCCAAATTTTAATATGAATACATTTAAATACTTCTTAAATCATGCCCCATTATTTAAAATAATTTTTCCAATATTGTGTACCAATATGTAAAATAAAATAGTTTGATCCAGTCAACTATATATTAGCTGGCATTAATTTGAAAATCAATAACGAATGACACAACAGATTGCATATATTTATTTTAAATTAAAGAAAGGTATCAAAACGTGAAACACCGTGTCTACGTCACATCAGCAAGGGCCAAGGGGTGAAGCTTCACTGAAGCACCATGCCTACGTCACAACAACCGAGGTACGTGATCCCAGTTCCTTCCTCAACCGGGCCATTATTACACTGTCGTATTTCACACACGTGGCACACAATTATTGTTTCTTCCTTTTTTTTATTTTTTTTGTCAAAAGCCCGTCGTAGAATTTTTTTATAAATCATAATTAAATTTTTTTTTTTACGAAACTAACGTGATTACTGTTTTTTTTTTTTTAACTATAATAAGAACCGAAATGTCATTTCGGTCCGTTATTTTTTTTTATTCCGGACCAAAATGATCTTTCGGTCCGGTCCCCTTTTTGGATTTTCTGTGATATTGGTTTCACAAATTTTCATATGAGCCGCCACAGAAAATTCAAAAAGGAGATCAGACTGAAATAAAAAAAAATAACGGACGGTTCTTATGATTTTTGTAAAAAAAAATTAATCATGTTGATTTCGTAATTTTTTTAATTATGGTTTATAAAAAAAATTCGGAAGTCGTAGGCACGCGAGCTAAAATTTCCTCTTTCAACTTTGTTAATATAAATTTTTAAACCTCAGCATTTTCGTAATTATTTTTTAATTATTTTTAATAATCACATTTGTAATTATTATTACAAAAGAGAAAAAAACAATAAAAATGAGAGTCAATAGAAACAGTTAAAAACAACTTTTATAAATAAATAAATAAATTCCGATGCAGATGCTTTAATAATCTGGTGAAGAACAACTATTTTAAACATCTAAGTGCCTTCTATTTTAATCCATCCTGCACGAGCAATTATTTACTTGGCATATAGATATTCCATTAAATGCAAACTTGTTGAGGTCCATAATGAAAAAGAATTTTTGGTTATAACTTCACTTGAGGGAAAGGAAATGTCTTTTCCAAAATAAATATATGATTTGATTCCAAATTTCCCAAAGAATACTCGTAATATTTTTTGTAAATTCCCAATTTGGCATATATACCCCTAGCAGGTGAGCAAGCCATTACAAAAATTAAGTTCAAGTAATAATCTTTTTTGTAATTAATTTACAACATGCACAGACAGCTTTCTCGCTTTTCTCTGACTTTGCCTTAAATTCTCTGATCTCTTTCTCGTCATATTCCGTGATGCTGACTCAATAAATCAAGGTGTGGCGGGTCAACATAAGAGAACAAATGGATGAAGAAATAGTTCGTTTCATATTCTCTACTTCGACTCTACCCACAACCTACTTTCATTTGCAACTTGTCATTTGCCCACCGAGAGAGAGTAAAGTAGGTATTTTATTAATGAGACTTAAGAAGAAAAAAAAACACTTTCAATAATTGAAGGAGTGGGTTTCTCTAATGAAGCTTAATTTTAAGTTATTCGGTTGAATATTGAAACAGATGGAACATCTTTGGTCTGACAACAAACCGAATTTTGATCGAATTTTTATTGGAAACGTGTTCACATTCTCTAAAGTAACTCAAAATTTGAGTTTGAATTGGACCGTCCGATTACAAACTGGACCAATCCAGTCCAGATTTGAAATTCATGGAGTCCCTTTATTTATTAATCGTGTAGATTCTGACGGACGGTCCAGATCTAAATTCAAAACTCTGGTTTACTTTAGGGGACCCGATTTCTCAAAATAGTTTGATTCCATAATTAAATTTGAATTGTTAAAATTGCAGCAAAGTCTAGATCCTCTGAAGTAACTCGAACTTTGAGTTTAAGTTCAGACCGTCCGATGAGAATCCGTATCAATTTTGAAGTTACATTAGGTGATAGGAATTGATTGCAGCATGCGTCATGATAGATAAGGTGTAAATTCAGTGATATGATGGTGCTTGCTCGCCCATTTTCCTAAAAAGTATATGGATAAGAAAGAGGGCCTCCGTGTACACTGGGCCTGATGACAACTCATTTAATTCACATCATTTCCGACCCAACTTTTAGAACCTGGTAGGCTGGTACATAAAGAGAGAGGGAAAAAGTCTTCCCGTCAAGCTGACCAATCAGAACAAGACACGTGCCCGTTAAATATTCGGATGTTTTGTTTTTTGTTTTTTACAACTCTTCTATAGGAATTTGTAAAACAAAATATCTCTACTGGATAGTATTTTTTTTATTTGACTGTTTAAAGCTTATTATTTTACCTTTTAAGTAAAATATCTGTAAAAGATTATGTTTGCTAAACTAAAAGTACTTTTTTTTAGTAGACAAAACATACAAAAATATTTCAAATATTCTGGAATATAACTTTAGTTTTGTATGAATATTTGTCATTATTTTATCCCTATAATCTAACTGGGGGTTAAGGCCTCAGTTCTCGCTGGATCATAAATATTATATAGAATTATGGGCTTAAATTTGGGCCCAGATTCCATTTTGCATTCAGTTTTACTTAAACTATGGTTGAATATAGCGCTAGTAGTTATAGTTTTGGGCTTTTTGTTTATGGGCTTTGTTTGAAGGGCTTGTTCGTTAAACCCAGCGGTGAGTTTTCTTCGGATTTCATCTGGACTCAAAGTTGATTACAGCAAAAATTTGGGCCTGTTTATTTATTTTTATTAAAAAGCGCTAGAAGGAGGGCTTGAACCTCCGACCTTGTGGTTAACAGCCACACGCTCTAACCAACTGAGCTATTCCAGCAGTGACTGCGCCTATTAAAATTATTTTCAATATAATCTCAACTTGATGAGTTGTTCCATACAATACAATAAAGGCTAAAACAATTTAACAGAGCAGTTTTGATTTCATACAGCGCACAAAATATAGAATCAAAACAACAATGCATAAGGTTTGTGTGCTGTATAAAGCCAAAACTACTCTGTTTAAATATTTTCCCGACAATAAATCACTCATTCAAGGCAAGAGACATGACACTGATTTTCAAAACTTATTGGATAGACTTCAAATGACAAATTCAAACCGTTCAAACTACTTCATGAGTGATGTGTTTACATGCAAAAATTTATAAATTTTCGAATTATTTTTGTATCAAGTCAAGCGGTCAAAAAATGATAAACACTGAATGCATTAAAATAACTTAAAAAAAATTCACATTTGACTGCTTGGTTTGATATTAAATAAATTCAAATGATTATAAATTTTGCATGTAAACGTACCACTTATCAAGTAGATCGGTTTCAACGGTTTGGATTCATCGTTTGAAGTCTATCCGGTATGTTTTGAAGTTGGAGTCATTTAGGATGAAACGACACCTATGTCATACTAGCCGGACTCGATCACATTGATAAAGATTATAAATTTTGCATGTAAACGCACCACTCATCAAGTAGATCGGTTTGAACGGTTTAGATTCGTCGTTTGAAGTCTATCCAGTATGTTTTGATGTTGGTGTCATTTAGGCTGAAATGACGCAGATGTCATACTAGCCGGACTCACATTGAGCAAATATCATTTTTATTGCTATCTATATCTTTAATTAATTCTTTCTATATTATGCAGTTGTATTTTTTCAGTAAGAAACTTTTCTGTTTGGACGATGAAGAGATCCGAGAAATTTTGAATTTGGATTTTCATTATTGCTATGAAATTACTTGTTATATCTTTTTATTTAGAGATATTATATGTCCATCTTTTAATGCTTCATTGTCTGTTTTTTTTTTGGAATTTCCGAATCTTTTAGCTGCATCATCATTATTTTTAATATTATGATGAATATTAAATGACAGAAATATAATCCGGTCTATTGTACATCATGTTCAAAGCAATGTGGTTTTTATGACCAGAGTGTCAAAGACTAAATTAAACAATACTAGCACAAGTGATCAGCAATACAAAATAATTTTAGTTATGCATTTTTTAGGAGCACATATTTTTGTCGAAGAGAAAGATTTAGATGTCTTAATTTTTTTTATTCCTCCACGATATCTTTATTTTTTTTATTAATTCTTAATAATAAGTTTGCAAGACGTGAATAAAAAAATAATTTTTTTTGATGTGATTTATTACTTTTTCAGTTTTTCTAAATGCATGTAAAAATAATATTATATTTCGACTCTATTTGATAGGAACCGATGGAATTCTTAATTCTCTTCTGTGCTACAAAAATTTGAACATAGATCAATGCAATTTTCTGCAAAATTTGCAATGATCTAAATAGAAGCTGCCTTATTTCATAACTCCACATCCTCTGTATTGCTCGACTCAATCAGTACATAAAATCTACTGGTACGTCGACTGGTTATCGATTTGCGTCGGTTACTTCAGATTTTTTTCTGATGGTGTGCAGTTTGGTCAGAGATTATGTTGCATGCATGCAGTCGTGGCAATAAATAAAAAAGAGTGAGGCTATGGTGCTATGCATAGCACGGATGACTAGTGTACTACGGCTCAATATGGTACTTTTGAAAATTCTAACGGTCGATCCGAACCGTTCAATGTGATAACCATATGAATATGTGCTTGCAAACTAAATTTTATATTTTTTCGAATTTTTTCACTATTTTTTTAGATAGGTAGAATTTTGATGGTCCAGAATTTTCAAAAAACACTGGTTTTTCTACCTATCTAAAAAAATAGTAAAAAAATTTGAAAAAATATAAAATTTAGTTTGCAAGTACATATTCATATGGATATCACATTGAACGGTTCGGATCGACCGTTAGAATTTTAAAAAGTACCATATTGAGCCGTAGTACACTAGCCATTGGTACTATGCATAGCACCGTAGGCTCACTCAATAAAAAATCATAATTTCCAAGATACCAATGATTAGGTGATTAGGTCCCAGTCAACTGGTTATTCCAAAAGAGAATAAATTATTAAAATAAGGTGTTGTAAAGAGTGGTTTATGACACACGAGGTGGAGGGAGCATATCAGCAAATATATCGAATAATTTAAATCTAAGATAATGTAATCATTCCAAGAAAGATACGATCATAACTTGTAGAACTTTCACCAAATGACATTATGCAAGGATTTTAAAAGTGGATGCCATAGAGATGATTGACAATTTCAAATTTATGATTGGAATGCAACAACAAATGGTACCTTGTTACAAATTTGCTGAATGGAAGTATGGAACAGGTTCAAGAATAATTAGTTGAGAGTTTTAATACGGAAGTCATTTGGCGACAACCACAGTGAATCCAAAGCACATTATTATTGGAGCCATGGACTATGAAGCTGGCACAAAGTAAGAAAAAGGCTTTAAAGCCGCAAAAATTCCTGAGAGATTACTAAATCATGAATGAATACTATCAAGACAGCTATTAGCCTATCAAGCTCCGGCCACGTGACACTGTGACAGCGTGATCTGCACCGACAAACCTTCCTGGTTCCTGCTGTTCTAGTTATTATCCAGATTCTTTGTTTCGTTTCTTTGGAATAGATTCATCGTAAGTTGCTGACATGTGGGTCCAGCAGAACGAACAACAGCAATGTGTGATGTGTCTCAATCAAACAGTAACAAAAGAACCATGGAGCCGGTCTGTCAGTGATATGCAAAATCTTTATTTCCATAGTTTGGAAAGGCGGATCCAAATTCTGGCCTTTCTTTCTTTTTGTTTTTTTTGTTGTTTTGATCTTTCAGAGGTATTGTGGCAGTAAGTCGGAGAACTGTTACGCACGGATCGAGTAAAGATAAACAAGATTAATAATTATTTTTTTTAGCTTTTATTTAATTGTATATAAATTTTTTAATGTTATATTCGTATTTTTAAATATTATATTTGAATTTTATAAAATATTAAATTATTTTTATTGTTATCTCTCATAGGTATAATTGGATAATTTAATCTGATCATTATATTTATATAAATATTTTTTTATGATGTATATTTTTTATTTAAGAATTTCTAGTTTCGTCTATGAGTATGAGGCTATGAGCTAGTGTTTTCTGTAGTTGTACAGTGAGATAGTTGATACACAATCCGAATCAATTATTGAAATCAAATAGATTAAATTAAACCCGACAGTCAATTTTTTTTCTCAATATTAATGTCATTTGAAAAATTATACGGATCCAAGAAGAAACTGCGGTTGGCAAGTGCTTATTTCTGGATTTGAATTTTTTTTTCCAATCCAGTACTAATTATTTAATGTGCCTATCTCTGACTCAATGTAGTGCTTACTCCTGACCTGAGTTAGTCTGATTTTTGAACCGATTTCTTTTGAGCTTTGGTTGGTTGTGAGTATTTCGTTTTTTAGATATGCGATGCTCTATATATTTCGTAAATATAATGAAGGAAAACAAGAGAAGAAGAAAGGTTTGACAGTGAGACCTATCATTACAATTTTAAGAAAATGGGCTGGTCGAACTTTTTGGGTCTTTCATTATTCAATACATATATTTCGATTAAATTTTTATCTAAGTTTTTACTTCAATTTGGTAATTTGCTAAGAACAGTTCCACTTTGAATTGTGCCAAATGAATTTTTAATTAACTTAGGAAAAATATTTCAATATTGTATCAATTGATTTTATAATTATAACAGATTTTTTTTTAATAAACATAGTTATAGAGACTAAGTTGTAATTGTTTACCCGATAAATTAATAGATTTGAACCCAGTTAGCTATTTAATTCCGATTAGTGCCTTACCCGATAGAATTTCTGAATGCGCCCCTGCCTGTAGAATAATTGTTTTTTAAAAATCAATTTCTTAATAAGAAACCTTTTAGAATAATTGTTAAATAAGCAACTGCCTCACAATTCTGAAATTAAATTAGAAACTGCAACGTTATATTAGAAACCGAATCATTTCTAAGTTGAAGATACTACAAGAGCATGGTTTCTAGTAATTATCACTCAAGCACAGACTAAATGAACCACACCATGACTTGCATTTCTGAAATTGAATTAGAAATTACTCTGTTATATTAGAAACTGATATATTTTTAAGATGAAAATGCACTAAACTTTCATGTTTCGACTCAGAAATCAATACAAATCAAGGAACATGCATTGCATGACGAATGTATGCCCATGCTAACAAAATTCTTTCCCAAAATGCTTACCTTTGGTGGATTCAGCTCTGCTGCTTTTCTTAGAGAAAAACAACAGCCTGCTTTTCCGATCCTAACCATTTAAAATTTTTCATTTACATATCTCGATATCATGTATAAATTTTAACGAATTTGAATGATTGAGATCGAAAAATCAGGCTGCTGAGAAAAGCAGCGGAGTCCGTTCCACCTTTGGTATCCTTAGTATCATTGGACCGTTCTCATCAAATGCTTTAATTTGAGCATGAAATAATGAGCAGCAAAGAAATGAAAATCTCAGCGGATTGATATAAGAAAATGCACGTAGTTTTGAGAAAACATTTTTTTTTTTAAATTAAGAACGACACCGAACTTTCAGAGCATTTTAGTACATAGAAATCTCATGACCTTCACCACTTCTGAAAGTGGCAACGACACGTGCCACCCAATACTATACTACTACCCTCCGCCAGATGGACCCCACTAGCACGTTATTGACAGCACTAACTACCAAGCACCTCTTTGGGAATTCCTTTTTTGCCCCTTATCCCTCCAATATTTTAGAAAATAAAAATAAAGGTATAATACTATAATCCAAGTTTTAAAATTATGACAAGTTTAAAGTCCTAATGAAGTTTTAATCGAAAACATGCGCTCATAAATTTTGACAGAACTTTTGCGTTTATATTAAACTATGATTGAATATTAATTAAATATTTAAAATGGATGAATTCGGTCAGGATTTTTAATACGATTAATTTTGATTATGTAATACTATAATTAATTAATCATATTAGTTTTAATTTTGAGCTGATGAAATTACTTTAATAAATAATACTAAACTTAATTATAATAATAACAACAATATCATATTTATATAGTTAGATCAGTCATATTCTAACAAAAATATGATATCCGAGAAATAAAATTTTATTTAACAAAATTTAGATAATTTTAGATTTCGGTTAATTGGAATTACCATATCAACCAGTGTGGTTCATTATGGTAATTATTATCACCACAATTACCTCAATTTAATTTCGTTGAGGATAATTTTATCATCAACGAAATACGAAGATAAAGAGTTATCTTATCTTGACTTTGAGTTTATTTTCGATTATACTTTTAAATTTGTTGCAGGCACAAGTAAACAAATTCGTATCCTCCCAGTTAACTCAAATTTTGAGTTAAAGAAATGGACCGTCCGATTTAAATCCGCACTAATATTAAAAAGGTCACGTGCATTATCATTATAGGTTTGGGGTCAGATTGATCCAATTTTTTATTATACGGTTTGAAAATTAGCTCTAATGGTATGTTAATGCAGAGTAGGGGTGGCAACGAGCTGCTAAAGAGCAAGCTAGGCCTCACTCGTAATCAGCTTGTTTGTGGATCAAGCTGAGCGAGCGAGTTTGGAGTTTAGGCTCCGAGCTGAAACTGCTGCTCAAGACTGACTCGTGACTTGTCCGAGCGAGCCGAGCTGGCTCATTACCAACTTGGCAGATTTATAAATTTGTATATTTTCTTTCTTGATATATCTTAAATTTCCATAGCACATCGTATCAATTATGGTTAAAACAAAATAACATTTATATGACTAATTACTGAGGAATACTCTTAATTCAAGTGCAACTAAGTAAAATTTAAGTACCATAAATTAATTTTGCAGCTAAATTCATACATACAAAAATATTAAATCCCTAAATTCATACAAACATAGTTTACAGAATAAATTCATGCACACCAAATCAAATAAATTCATATAAATTAACTTAGTTGCTTATAATTAATTCACACATATTCCATACAAAATTACTAATTAACTTAAGTGCAGTCCAAAGTGCAATTACCGTAACACTAGCTATAACATCCATAGACCATAGTATTCCCAACCTGAAGTGAACGGATCCGATTAAACTATTAAACTACGTATATTAAATAGCTCGTTAATAACCGAGCTGGTTTGTGCCGAGCCAGACCAAATTTAAACTCATTAATTCTGGTTCGAGTCTATGGTGAGCGAGCTAGTTTTAACTCGGTCCACTAACGAATGAGTTGTTACCGATCGAGTCAGGTTGATACCAAGCGTGCCATGAGCCACAGACTTTTTTGCCAGCCCTAATGCAGAGGATAAAGCATTAAAAGTAAAATTAAACAATGTCCTCACTTTAATCTATAAATGCCATCCAATGTGTCACATTGTGCTTTCTTTTAAGTATGTTTTATTTTGGTAAATTTATTATCGGATTCAATAATATATTTTAAGTTGGGCGAATTGAAAACTCAAAAAAAAAAAAATCAACTTTGTCAACATAATATCTAAAATTAAAATCTAGTTTTCTAGTTGCACGTCACTCTGTGCTTAATGTACAAAAATTTGGAACTGAATCTTGTGCTCACATGTAAGCACTAAATTCATGCTATTATGATCCATCTGTCTATCTATTTATGATGATTTAAACGATTATAATTGAAGTACGATTTTTTTTTTTTGAATTTTGAAAAAATACAACTAATATTTCAATTATAACCGTCCATATTATAAATGAATGAACGGATATGAATTCATACAAGTGACTCCATTTATGATACTCCAAGCTCCAAACTGCTTCCTTTATTATCTTGCTGTCAATTTTTAACTTTATTAACTAACTGATGGCATTTCCGTAATATAAACCGTGCACATGGCCATATACTTTCTTCTCTCCACAACTTGAACAAAATCTCAGCTAAAGTACCAAATTATCACTTCCTAAGAAAGAAAAGAACCGAGAGTATTTGGAGAAGAACAGACCGTACGCTGCAACTCCACTTGCAGCAATGTCCAACTGCAGCATCTGGTCTATTCTCTCATGCTTCTTAATTCTCTTCCTCTGCTCTCAATGCACACAAGCGTACAAAAACTACACTGTAGGAGATGAGCTTGGCTGGTATGATAAACTGGAGGTGTCCAGTGTAGATTACCAGAAATGGGCAGATGGGAAGAACTTTAGCCTTGGAGATTTCCTCAGTAAGATTCCATAATTTTTAATTTCTATTTTTTACAAGTAGATTGAATTGGGGATCTAATATTTCTCTCTTTTTATGAGACTTTATTTCCCAAAATGTTTTTTTTTTTTTTTGTTTCTTTGTTTTGGGAATACTTCCTTAAAATTTATTCTGTTGTAGGAGGTTTATCAATTAGGGAAGTTTATCTAATTTTTATAAAGCACCAATTTAGAAAGCAAATATTACTAGCATGTTCTTATGAGATAAAAGAAATTAGTAACAATGCTTTACTTAAAATGGTTTTATTGTGGAAACTAATCCACTTGTAATTCACATGTTTTCAGTTGATTCATAAAATGATTAGCAGCTTATAAATTAAGTTATAATTCTGTTTAGGGGAAAAAACTTGTGATTAGGTGTTACATTGTAACTGTTATAGCACCCGACTAATCATTCCACGGTCCAATCCCGGCCACCCGTTCGACCACCTAACATCCAATTACAATGCACCGCGCACATTGCAGCGGGTCCCAAAATCCCTCCCGGGACAATCCACAGGACTCCAAGCATAGACTCTGTCTGTGTGTGCTGTTCAAGTTGAGTGTCTGAAAAGCGGGACCCGCCTTCTTTTGAAAATAGAGGATCATTTATCCCATTCTTAATTAACTGGCATATACAGAGCAGAGTGGTTGCATTGATTTTGTTTGTATTAGTATATAATATATATAGAGAACAGCTAGAGCTGATAAATGCCAACCCAACATGTCATGACTCATGACTCATGAACTCACTTGGCCTTTGTATTTCCTATCATGACTTTGACATGTCTTGCTGACAAACTTCTGTATTAATTGAAATTCATAAAATAATCAAGCATCAATAATATGTCAATATGCATGTTCTCAAGCTAGATAATACCAGATTTGTGTCGAGCACCAGATTTCCTTCTGTTTTGTTCCGTAATAATGAAATGATTGCCTTATATATAATTATTATAGATGCACCTATTAACATTAACCTGTGTTGTGTTCATGGGAAATTTCTGGGTCTAATCATCTCTTGATGGCGTAACAACCAGCAGGTCCAAAGTCATTTGCAACATGTTTATTGATAATGACAATGCATCTCTCAAGGGAAATATCACTTGATGTTTTCTAAAATATCCTTTTGTTTTCCATTTTCTAAAAATGCAATTTCCCTTCCCTGTTGATAATGACATATTCCAGCTCCTCTTTTTAATTCATCATCATCATCATCATCATCATCATAATTGATTGTTATAATTATTATTATATTATATTCATGATCGTTAGTTAGTTATTGGGAGTGATTGTGCAAGTTTTTGATGATCTAATGTGAGCCTTTCCTTTTTTGTTGTATTGGACCTTTTAGTTTAGTCTTTCCTCTCTTTTATTAAACCTTATTTTAGCCTTCCCCTTTCCTTTTCTCTTGTATTATATGCTAAAGTCAATATTATTTAAAAAAAAGTGCAATATCTAACATGCTTGTTGCTTCTTACTTCAGTCTTCCATACCGACAAAAATCACTCGGTGGTTCAGACATACAATGCAACCACATTCAAAATATGCGATGCCGATCAGGACATGAACACCACAGAGTGGTCAGTGAGCAACCCGGAGTATAGCAAAGACGCGGTCACAGTTCCTGTGCCATTGCTCAAGGAGGGTCCCACTTATTTCTTCTCAAACTTCTATGATGGGGAACAGTGCCTAAACGGTCAGAAGTTTACTATAAATGTGACGCATGGTGAGGGTTTGCCCGATAGTTTGAAAGATCCTGCTCCGGGACCCGCTAGTGCCGATGATGTACCGCCAAATGACGTGCCGGCGAATTTTGATCACCCAATAGATGATAATAGTACCAGTAGTGATCCTTTGAAGCCCGTTGCTGGTTTCGGGAACAGGAATTGGGCTGGGTTTGGTTTCGGGCTTTTTGCGGTGGTTATTGGTTCTATAGGATTGTTTGGTTAATTGATGGGGAGTGAGCATGGATATAGGTAAAAATGGTTGTTTTATTTAATAAATTATAGTGTTACTTTGTATTAGTTTGATAATAAGAGGTTTATATTGTCTACATTGATTTGTATAGAGATAATTAAAGGTTTCAATTTTGAGGAAAACTAGTGATCCTTATTTTAGCATCAAGCTTTAAGAAAGCCTAATCAGACCAAATACCAAAATACACCAAATTAAATACTCAACACCATATGCATTTTTTCTACTAAGATCACACTAAAACCTGAACAGAACATTTTATCAAAGAAAAGGAAGGGTCAAAATGGAAATGTAAAAAAATGATGCTCCTGTCGAGTTTTGTTAAGAACTAAGCCATTAAAACATCAATTCGTTAACTTCTCCAGAATGTCATGCATTTTGCTCATTACATTATTTTGCCTATAAAATGAAATATGCAAACAAAACAGAGGCCTTTGGGGGTCCAATGTTCTTTCTATTATCTATTTCTTAATGGGTCGGGTTAGGTTAGATCTATTGACTATTGGGTCCTGTTGGGTTGTTTTCCCGGTGGCCCGTTAGAATTGAAGTCCGAATGTTCGCCATTTTGGAGGCTTTTAGTCCTCTCTTATCGGGGCTCAAGTTATTAAGCCCTATTAGGCAATACTTTACCTTTTGCAAGAGTGTAAAAATTTGGAATTTGGAATTCAGAACTATTCAGAATAAACAAGTAACATTAAAAATACAATAATGAATTTAAGCAAACATTGGTCGTCTTTATTTCAGAGATTTTAAATAAATTAGGG
The DNA here is from genome assembly GCA_025461125.1 of Carex kokanica. Classification (NCBI taxonomy): domain Eukaryota; kingdom Viridiplantae; phylum Streptophyta; class Magnoliopsida; order Poales; family Cyperaceae; genus Carex; species Carex kokanica. The sequence continues at coordinate 142,599 of JAJGRX010001358.1, read as the reverse complement.
GAGCCATGAAGTAAACAGCCAAAACTTTCATATGGCTCTCAAAACATGTTATTGGCGTGGGTGCTGTTCCCCTCTTGTACATATGCATAAATTTATTAGTACTAAAACAACAATTACATCAAATATTATGAACAAAACTCAACAAGAAAGCAAAGCATTTACAGCGTTATGTGTATGCTTGTCTGGTATTTTGGCGGTACTTTATGGAGCGAGTTATTAATTAAATATTTGATAATTTTCTTGGGTACACATGAAATTTGTCCATTCTTTTCCCAAGAACCTCTGCGGAAATAAATCAAATCAATCTATCTATTTTGATTAAAAAAAGTTTCTAATTGCCAGTAATTACACATGATTGATTATGTCGGTTCACTCAGATCCAAAGCATCAGTACTACTAATCCTTTGATTGTGCACAAAAGAATACTTTCTGCATTAGAAAAAACAAAAGGTTCTACTAGCCAACATACACATAAGCAATCAATAATCAAAACCAACAACATTAAAATCTTTTGAAAAATTTAACACGATTACAATCAAGACTAAAATATACATCAAAACATTGTATTCGGGACAAACCCCTTTTACAATTTGAACATTAAAATGCTACAAATTCTAGACAGTGCAACATGAAACACTGAGCTTAAGAATAGCCTAGTTCTATTCTTAAAGATGATTGATTTTCACAACAGCTGATGCTCTTGGGAACTGATACAGATGGTCGACTACAGCTTGCTTGTCTGTATTTTCACTGCTTACGGTCAATGTTTGGAGAAGAGGGGAAGACTTGAGTATTGATCCAAGAAATGCAAGATTCAACTCGGTTGGTATGAAGTCTTCCAGGCACACATTTTTCAGGTGTTCAAAGTGAAAAACTAAACCAGCAGATGTACATCCGTCCTTCTGGTTTGAACTGTTACTTATCTGAGAGAAAATGGAATAGAGATATATTATTGCAACAAAGATGAAATTCCACAATTGAAAAAACTTAATTCTTCTTTTCTCTCCCTTTCATGATCCTTTTGGGGTAAAGATTCCATGCAAATGATCATTTGAGGTCGATATATTTTTGTATAAATTCATACACGTCCCTGCAAAATCCCACAAAAAATGTAAAACCTCAATCAAAGAATATCTATACTCTTCAATGACAGATTAATTTGTTAAATATGATATCTACGGAGAACTTACAATTACATCAAGGTCTTCTAGAGTAGGGGCATTCCGAAAGAGAAATGAAGCAGCAGTGATCTCCTCTGGGCTGCTTGGATCTATTTCCATTGTCAAAACCTTCAAATGAGGAAAACTAGTATATACCCGATTCTCTTCCAAAAAATTCCCTTGAGCAAGATACTGTAGTCAGAAAAAGGAAAAAAAGAAGAAAAAAAATGCAAAACTTTGTCATGCCAATTTGCAAAAAGATCTGAGCAATGGCCAGGTAAATTTGAAGACATGTTCTGACTATGCCTTTATTAGAAGAGATTTTATTAGTTAAGCATCTCAATTGTAAATTAGGGGTAAATAGGACATTTCCCATCAGTAAATTTGATGGGAATGGTATTAGAATCAGAAGCCTGAAATGCGAAATCATCTTAAAGTCATGGTGAAGCATTCAATAAGAAAAAGTACATGTACTGGCACTGGCAATAAAATATATGGGGCGCTAGATCATCTTTACTTCAAAATATAGCTAAACTTTAAACAGTTCTACTTCGATTAACAAAACTGATCCACAGGACAGAATATAGGAAACTAACAAAACCTGGTATAACATGCTAGTACCAGATGATCACCAGAATACCAACATCTGAAATTGCAAACTTTTGAGTAAAACCTTAACTTATGAATACTAAAAATAATGAAAGATTATTTGTAGGAAATGATGAAATTAACCTGTAGAAAATGCCTATGTATGCCAAGCATTTTAATTTCTAGGACACCATGAAAAGCTCTAGAAAAATTAGTTCTGCATCCACCTTTTGGCACGGTATTTTCACCAGAAGGATTCTTTTCCAAATCAACACATGCTCTGGCCAACCTGGGTGTAAATAACTGGAGATCTGTAAAATTCCCATCAATCAACAATCTTTCAAGAATTGGTGCATCGATCCTGAGGCCAGATCTTTCTCTGAATTTCCTTAGAGAGAGATCTTTCAAAAGGGGGCAACTGCATACTAGCCTCTCAATCTCAGCCCCGGTAAGAGAGCAATTTTCGAGCTTAAGCACAGAGAGCACCTTAAACCCTTCATACACTTTAGGTAGTTTTACCAAACAATTGCACAAATCAACCGAGCTCAGGTCTTTACAAGAGAAGAAGCTTGAATGAAGCTTGTACTTTCGCTTAGAAGTAAGCTCCAGAGTTAATTCACTAATTCCATTTCTTGACAGTTTCAGAATCCATCTGTCAAAGGCATCATGACAAGATTGCTTAGTTGACAAATTGAAATTACAAATTGGCCACTTGTGGAGAAGGAACAACGTGTCGACAAATTTGACCAGCCTTGATCGGCTTTCTGGTAATTTGCTGGAGCGGAAGTAGGATTCGTGGATTTTGAGCTCGGGAATCATGGTCCATGTGTACCTCCATTTGGTTGACAACCTGTTTGTTCTAATAGCATCTTTTATTGGTAAATGGGAGAGAATTTTCGCTCTAATGGTTTCGTCTAGGTTGCTTATAATATCATTCTCCTTTTCTTCATCGAGTTTAGCTCGTTTTTGTTGCCGATCATCCATGGTTGTAGGTTCTATAGAAATATCTATGTCAATAATCAAAAGTTTGACATGTCAAAGAACTAATGAGTAAAATCTTGATTCTTTTACTAAGCAAATCACACCTGTCACTTGATTTCATATCAAATGCAAAACCAGATTATAGAAAGGTGATTTCACAATTAATGAATAACAATAACCATTGACCGAGGGGTTTTGGGTTGAAAATCAAAAACCTTTGAATCGGATGAAACTCACTCACCTTAGGTCCGATTACGCCGATCCTTTGCTTCTAGTTTGTTTGTTTGTGACTGATCTTTCGGATTCGATTCTTCGAACTTGGAAGGTAAAGCAGCAATGGGGATGTGATTGTTTGATGGTCGCAAGAAATTTCTTCGGATAGCGTGAAAAACATGTTTTATTAATTAAGCAGAAAGAAGAGAGTGCGAATCCTCTGAGATATCTCATTTTTTGCGTGACCGACGTGTCCGGTGCCTATTCGGGGATAGCGCAGGGGCTAGTATTATTTGAGTTTTAAGATTCGTGCATAACGTATTTGAACAGTTGAGATTTTCCAATAAGTCACGCAAAATATGAGATATCTCAGGGCATGCGAATTTGAAAGAAGACGGGTCGTCGGGTCTCCAGTGGGATCCGAGTCATCTGACGGCTATCGTTGAGTTGTTTATTTTTTGAGAAGACTGAGGCTTATCCAACCGTCCACTATGTACTATGTTTATTTTGTTTTTAAATCTGAACGGTGGATCTGAATTGTTAAATATTGGACCATTGCAATTTTCTATCTATCTAAGAGCATCGTTATTTCTGAAATTTTATGGAATTTTAATCTGAAGTGGCGATTTCTATTTCAGTTTCAGTTTCTTATTTATAAATTATTGGACAAAGTTTTTTATTAAAAAATGTTTCTAAATGCCATACTGGCCAAACAATTCACTTAAATTAATTAGAATACATAATTTCTGATCTGACGTGGCTTAATAGAAACTTTAAAATTAATTTCAGAAATGTCAAGGTTTAGAAATTTTAGAGACTTTAATTTTTAAAAACTGGTTAATATTTATTTAGAAATTCATTTCAATTGATGGGATAAAAAATAAAAAATAATTCTAAATATTGTAAAATTTGTATATCAAGTACATTTTCATATGAAAATTGTGTTAAACGGTTTGGATTAACTATTTGAATTTTAAAAATAGAGATATGGATCCATAGCATATGTCGATTATATTAATTCTCACTCTTGTGATAAATAGATATAAAATATTTTTATTTTTATTTTTTATCTGATTTTAATACATTTATACTTGTTATTTATTTAATATTGTAAAAGTTATCAAATCATGCAAAATCCGACATGAAAAACTCATATTAATTTAACATAAATTATGTTCTAAATGTCGGAATTTTTATTTATACCATTTAAAAAATCAATAAACCAAAACACTCCGAAATATGGAGAATTCCATATCTACCCGGGCCGTTAAGCCAATCTGCGGCCCCATTTTTGGGGGGCCGCAGATTGGTTTGGTGACCCCTCAAATATATAAATAAAAATTTCGATTCTAAATGTACAAATAAATTACTTGAATGGATAATGAACATTAAAAAATTCCACAATCTCACCGACTTTCGTACTTTAAAATATTTTCCTATTTTTTTGTTTTTTACTGACATGGTCTAATTAATTAGTGCAGTATTATTTCTTGTGATAAAAAGATATGCTCAGAAATATTCTATTTATGATCTAGTTTTCCCAAAATGTTGTCTTTAATTTCAAGCTGTTCAAATTCGGGTGTCTTTTGAGTCGAGTTCGAACTCTGGACAAGCTCCATTATTAGAAGAGTGTTTATATTTGTTTGTGCTGGGCTTAGCTAAGCCATGGTGTAAAACGACTTGGTGCTCCACGTCTCATTATTTTCATTTTGAAAATTCAAACGACCCATCCGAACCGCTCAAGTTGTTCTCCATATTGATATGTGCTTGGAGACCAAATTTTACATTTTTTGGAATTTTTTTACTATTTATTAAGCCACTTTGAAAATCACTGATCCGGCGGTCCAGAAATTTTTACTGTTTTTTACTGTTCATAAGAATTTTCAGATTTTCAAAGTGGCTTAATAAATAGTAAAAAAATTCCAAAAAATGTAAAATTTGGTCTCCAAGCACATTTCAATATGGAGAACATGTTGGAAGGTTCGAATCGACTATTTGAACTTTGAAAATGAAGATATGGCGTGGAGTACCAAGTCGTTTTACTCCATGGAGTAGCCTAGTCGGACTCTATTTGTTTTCATATTATTTTAAATAATTAATGCTCATCTTTTCTTAACTATATTTATGTACTCATCAATATTTTATTGATTTTATAATAAATTTTAAAAAAGATGTTTATATATAAAAGAAGCTTGTAATGTTATATTAATAACTAAATATTTCAAAATACATAACAAAGCTATTTTGAATCGAACTCAAGCGTCGGGTATAAAGATATATTTTTTTTTTGAGAAGATAAAAGATATTTTTTTGAGTAAAAATTGGAGATCAAACCTAACTATTTAATATTCACAGAGAATTGTTCCTTCTGAGTTTTGAGTTTTTTTATCACTAGACTAAAGACTGATTCTCTGTAGTATAAAAAATATTAAAGGAGTTAAATTGATTTCATATAGTTAATTACTTTTTTATTTATTTTATCTTTATTAGTTGTGTGCTACATAAAATCAAACTAGTTTAGACAATATCTTTAGAGTGAGGCTATGGTGCTATGCATAGCATGGATGGCTAGTGTACTACGGCTCAATATGGTACTTTTTAAAATCCTAAAGGTCGATCCGACCGTTCAATGTGATAACCATATGAATATGTACTTGCAAACTAAATTTTATATTTTTTCGAATTTTTTTACTATTTTTTCAGATAGGTAGAATTTTGATGGTCCAGAATTTTCAAAAAACACTGATTTTTCTACCTATCTAAAAAAATAGTAAAAAAATTCGAAAAAATATAAAATTTAGTTTGCAAGTACATATTCATATGGATATCACATTGAACGGTCGGATCGACCGTTAGAATTTTAAAAAGTACCATATTGAGCCGTAGTACACTAGCCATTGGTGCTATGCATAGCACCATAGCCTCACTCATATCTTTATCCAAATATATCCTTCATTTATTTGGTATCGCTTCCGGACTTGCTACTAAACGTAGGGGTGCAAACGGATCGGATACGGATTGGATAGTGGTAAAACCATATCCGTATCCGCTTTTAATTTTCGGATACGGATACGGATCGGATATTAGACGGATACATACGGATACGGATCGGATATCGGATATCCGTATATATATACATAAATATTTTCATAATATATAGTAAATTATATGATATTTATCTACTATTCGGATACGGATAATTAAAATTCAAAACCATATCCGTATCCGTATCCGCACGGATATTCGGATGTCGGATATCCGTATCTAATTTTCGGATACGGATGCGGATACGGTCGGATAATATCCGACCTGTTTGCACCCCTAACTAAACGGGTCCATATCTCTTAAAGTAGCCAACTTTGAGTTTGGATCCGGACCGTTTGATCAGAAATTCGGTCCAATCCGACTCATGGTGGAATTGGAATGCACAGATTCCTTTAGTATTTGATATTTGTGTCAGATCAGATCGGACGGTCTGGATCCAAACTCAAAGTTGGGTTACCGTAGGGGATCCGAATTCCTAATACTGGGGCTCTGTCCGCACCCTGCCCAGCCCTATAGTATAAAGCACATAGCCCTGCCCAGCCCTATACATGGAATTAGAAAGGCCATAACCTGCCCAAACTCAATCAGCGAAGTTTAACTTTTTTTTTTTTTTTTTTTGAGATAAAAGTCCGAAGCCCCGTTTCATTGCAGAAACAGGTGAAAAAACAGGTTAAGTTACATCAAAAGTTAACAGGAAAATCTCACATCATCAAAATGATACCCTGTCCCACTAGCATATAGATATTGCATACAGGCAGAACCAGGGGCGGACCCAGGAATTTGATCAGGGGTAGGCACAATGAATTAATCAAAGCAGCGGACTGGACCAATGAATAAATTAGAGCAGCAAATCTGTTATTCTGAGCCAGGGGTAGGCACAATATTGGACCAGGGGTAGGCACAGGAATAAAAATACACTGGGTCTAAAAAAAAATTTAAATCCAGGGGTAGGCACTTGCCTACCCCTGGGCCTTTATAGGTCCGCCCCTGGACAGAACTATAAGCTAAAATCCAATATAATAGCCAAATTCTAGTACTAAGCCACCAACATGGCTAAAAACATAAGCAAAACTAAGCCACCAACAAGGGCCGAGGAAGGTATGATTAGACTGATTATTACTAAACACAACATGAGTAGCTCTGCTAAACATTGGCAAGAGTGATGTCCCTATCATAAATCACCATCTAAAGCTCATCAGCCATCGGCTCATCAGGAGGCAAGCTGCATATAGGTATCTCATCCGTGCTGTCAGGGATCCAAAAGGCTGTCTCCACCCGAATCGGCTGCGGCACTTGACCTGTCCAATAGTGAATTAAAGACAATATGAGAAATATTATTTGTCTAGGAGATTTCATAGTTGTTGTTTGTAAAACATAAATCGTTGCGATGTTTTCAAACGTTCCAGCACACTGCACTGACTACTAATATTGCATGCTTTTTTAAGACTTTATCTCTGATGAATAATCATCACTCGGTGACTTCTCACATGCTATTATGTTTTTATACCAGTAAACCCTGAAAGAGATAATAAGCTTAAAATTAGTACACCAGTATGTATGCCACTTAAAATGCTCCTAATTCTAAATTTCTAAGCCTTCACTTCAGACCTCCCCATGGTGATGTAATCTTCTTATCAGTTATCACTCATCTTCACAGACTACTGTCCAAGGAAAAAAAAAAACAAACATTTTATCAGAAAATTAAAGTGCCATTAATTACAAGGGCAAGCATGCAATATTTTGTATTATTGCCATGACTTAGAAAGCAATTTTTTGTTCCTGTTCCTATTAGACCTCACTACTAGTATGATACTTAAACCACGTGCAATTGGCTTCAGTTTTGCTTCTATTAATCCTCATTTTTTTTAATTAAACCATGAGCAAACCAAAAACAAACCCAAAATTGACAATTTAAAATTTCTGACCGATGTATTATTTTAAGGTGGTGGAGCTCCTGTTCAGCTTGTATGCAAAATAACCTTTAAATTAGAGCTGAAAATGCTGATTTAGGGGTTCCAGGTTGTTCAAATATAATTAATTTGGTCTATGAAAGAATGAAGATCCAAAGCAGCACTGGTTATGCATATAAAGATCTTTGTTCAATTGAGCAATAAAATTAAATTAACTGAGAATCTTATTGCACTTAAAACTAACCATCTTGTGTGAAGTACATTGCACATATTCATTTTAAAACATTAACTGACTGGTAACAATTTGGAAATCCCAACTTCTCTGTTGTGCTGTATAGGCGTTCCATTTTAAGTCGGAAGTTTCTCCATATTCTTGTTTCTAGTAGCTTACAAATAAATTTTATGGAATTTTTTTTTTTTTGAGAAAAGGAACCTCTCATTTGGGTAATTTTGTTATTTTATTTTAGAAATAGTAGGTGGAACACCAACTAGATTTTGTTGAACAACAAGTACAGAATGCATATAATTCCAATTGAAGATGAAAGGAGAAAAGGAGGACAAAGAAAGAGTAACAATTGAATAGAAGAGGTAAAAAGAGATTTTTTTTTTTTTTTTAAGAAAGACTAAGATGTCAGAAAGAATTCTATTTCTAATTTTAACCACTTCATCTGTTAGAAAAGTAGGTTTAATTTCATGATTTATACGTACATTCTATATTCAATGCATGTTGAATTAATACTTGAATTTATCTATTTATTTTCTTTGACAAGTGATGATATGCTTTTAATAATTCCATTCCGAAATAGTTTATAGTTCAGTGCCTTTTTTGCAAATTCAATGAATTAGCAGTGAGCACATGAAAATTAAATTAAAATCATACATTTCAGGACACAAAAAAATATAGAATAAAATAAAAAGGCATAAATATATGCATGTATATACATTTCTGATTAATGTTTGAAAAATTAATATAATATATACTTGAATGGATATATCGGAAAAAACTCAAAATCATTTTGGTCTGTCGTATACGTAGATAAGAATTTCCCTCTTTGTTTTGGTGCTAGGCCAACAATTAATTGCAATAAGTTGACACCTACTAATTAATATATATATATATATAACGTACTCTCCTCTTGCAAAACAAAATTAATTGCATGGTAAAATATATATATATAGCTCTCCTTGCCTTTGACATATTTCTCTCCATCATAGAAATGATCCCTTGAGTTGAACTTCTCAATTGGTCGACAAAGAGGTAATCTAGCTCCTACTCTCCTTCTCTCATTGCAAAAGAAAACTATGGTTTTTAGAAGCCACAAAGGAAGATACAAGAAAACTATATTTCCTTGATTCTTTTGCTGTAAACTGTAATGCTAGGTACATGTTTTTGTTATCTTAATCCGTGACTCATGGAACATAATGTTAGCAGGTCATTTCTTGATTTTTTGTTTTGTTTTCACTAATGAAGAATTACTGTGTTGAATGTTCTTGATTTTCTTGATTTTGTACACATGAAAGGTATTCATTGTGTAAGCTCGTACAAATGAAGAATTACTAACTGTGTTGTATTTGATTTCTTTACATCAATGGCCTTTTTAAATTCTTGTTTTTCCTTTCTCAGAATTTTACTTTTTTGAGTTAATTTGGATATCTGTGCAACTTAGTGATTTTTTTCTTCTAAATATTTGTTGCATCTCTGAATGGGATGATCTATATATACTTGATCAATATATATAATCAGTTTTTCTTTTATTTTCCTTCTTTTTATTTGGGACAAAAAAATGATTGGTATTACGGTTCTTCTTTTAGCATCTTGGAATACATCTTTATTTTTGTTTTTGAATCGGCATTATTCTATATATTTTAATATATTTTGGTATGGTATTTCATTTTTATGCTTCATTTGGTAGTGTCATCAGCAAAGTATTTGAACAGTCAAGATTCCGGACCGTTAATTAAAAATTACGTCATTTTCAGACCGTTAATTCGGTTTGTCAAGAATTAATATGTTGTTTTCAGACCGTTTATTGTTAACTTTCCCCGCCTTTTGAATGCACACGGGCTGTTTAAATTTTGGAAATTTATAATAAAATAGGAAATAATCTTTCTGCCCATATTCTTAAATGCTCGACGCTATGTTTTCTGAATTAATCGGTCTCTTACTGTAGCATACATTATCGCTGGCATTCTGGTGCGATTATCCTGATAAACATAGCTTTTGTTCTTTCAGGCATAATGAAAAATAACTATACACCCGCATTTCTCCAAGATCATTTAAATTTAGATTTTTATGCTATCCATGAATTGTGATAATATGTTTTATTTGCAGATTTATACAAACTTGCATCGAGTATACTCCATCAGCAATTATGAAGAGTGTCAGGCAAAAGTGGAGGACACTGGAAAGCATCTACAAGGAACTCGATGCAATTGACGAAATTCGCAAACCATATAAGAAGAGGGTAGACTTCAGAGTACTAACAAGCACTGGCATTGAAGAGATTGAGGAAAGTCAGATGGAAATGACAAATGCTCAAATGGCAGGGAAAAAAGCACAAAGCTCGGTTGCGGCGAAACAAACTCAAGTAACAGAAAGTGATGACTCGGATATCGAACCCAGTTCTAATTAACTTGAGAAGAGATGTAAATGCAAAAAGGCTAATAATTCAGAAGCAGAAAGCAATTGTTCTACATTTAGTTGATTCCATGTTTTACTCTTTGTACCTTAGTATCTTAGGATAAAATATTTTTGAATTCATTTTCTTTTACCAGTACATAATGTTTTACCAGTAAGCTTATCTTTTTTCAGATATGATGATTATATACTATCCATATTTACTTGGTCCATGATACAATTGAAAACCCAGACAAGGTGATGGTTTTGGTTGGTTCAAATTTGTGAACATGAAATTAAGATATTTTTTTTCACTCTTAATAATTAATAACCACTTGAAATTTGCACTGTTTTGGTAAAAAATATACTATTTTGTTGTAACATTTAACCTAGAAAATTTAAGTAAAAGTAGAGAATCTCGACCATATCTTCTATATATATTCTATCCAGCAACCAGTGTTGACTGTTCTTTTTGCTCTCTATTGGGTCCAGTCTCTAGCTGCCATGTGGCAATAAATAAGTGAATCTGGCTCTTTAATAGCACATATGTTTGCATTTAATGTTTTCAAATTTCTTTGACGCAGTTTTGCCCTTTGCCTTCTTTCATGTCACAAAAATCTCTGTTTTTTGTTTGTTCTATTTTACAGTTATTCCATTAATTGTGCTGATATTTGTTTGTTAAAGAAAAACAATAAAAAAATTGATACATATTGCATGTAAATTCAATAATTTTTTTCATATATGATGGTGGGGTTTTACCCAATTTTTAACCTACAGTAAAAAATAGTGTAATAATTTACATATCTCTGTCCACCTGAAAGCTTGCCTTCCCATTTAATATTAAAGCATTTCTCTTAATTATATGAAAAATATATATTCATTCTTTTAACTGACAATGAATTTCACAAACGAAATAAAATATAGACAATTTAACTTAAACATCCACGTGTAAACAATCATACACATACGGATATTTCATTTTTGCGTTATCTGCCATCTTAATTTAGAATTCATATCCTCTGCATTAACTCAAAAGAGAATCTTTTGAGTTAATGAATCTCAACTGTCCAATTTGTTTCAAAATTCGTGCGAACTAGATCTGCACTAATATTAAAGGACCCCCTATGTTATAGACACGAACCGGATTGGCTCTGTTTAAAATCAGACGGTTGAAATTCATTAGTGCGAACTAGATCTGCACTAATATTAAAGGATCCCTTAATTTAGATACTGATGAGTCATTGGTGATTAATTGAGCGAATTGCAACATGACCAACATTGACATAAAGTACACTTTTCGTTGATCTCTGTTTTGAAACTCCCAAGTTGCTTTAATTTTGCAAAGATTTATCTCTGTGGTGAACTTGGATATGAAAGTCTGCCAAGCAAGAATTGTAAGAGTAATATTTTACGAGTTCTTGGTAGTCTTTCTGCGATTGAACAACTTGAACTATGCTTTGAATTTATTACGGTAAGAGATCTATACTTGAGAAAAGTTCCTATCCATTACCTTAAAGGTGATTAATTCACACCTTTTTGGTTTCTCTATATATAGCTTGTATTCGGCTTACACATTAATGATAATCTATTCTTTGACTTGTTTTAGTATTTAGCCAAGGGGCCTTATACCAGAAGTGCTTTTGATACCTTTCTATCGATTGACAGAGCTTCATATCGAATTTTTTGATATATATGAGGAACTGGTTGCGACTGTGTTTTGTTTGTTCAAAAGTTCCCCTAACTTAAAGGTGCTCTCCTTGATGAATTCGCATCCTCTGCGGAGTTATTCTCTGCGGAGTTTTCAATCTGGTCCGTTCTTTTTGATCGGACGGACCAGATCAGATCTTTCCTAAATTAAAAAACAAAAAATAAAATTTCTCTGATCTGATCTGATCTGATATGATATGATCACTCCGCAGGACTCCGCAGAGGATACTGGTCCTGACGAACTGTGCGTCCAAGAAACTGATCATTGATTGGCTATTGGCTACTATCTTTCATTTTCCCATTGTATTCATTTTTTTTCCAGCTTCCTTTTGAGGAGAATTATCCTTCATCATGTCACTTGCTCAGTCTTTTTGGGAGGTGAAAGGAAAAGAATCTAATTTCTTTAACTGCCTTCAAATTGTGAAGATAACTTATTTTGTTGAATATCCTGAGTCTACTTTAAAAGTTCAGCAAGATATCAAACAATCTTCAGTGGTATTGAAATTTGTTTTGTTGGAAAGCGATGGTTTTAATTTCTTGTTCATTTCTATGCATGTAAAAGCAAATTCCTGCTCATTTATGGAGCTTTTCCTTTGCATCTACCGCTGGTATCTCAAGTAGCCCTCTAGTTAATTTTACCTGTATATCACAGTGAGGATCAAACCCTCAAAAAAAGGTAATTTGTTTTATGAATAATCAATAAATCATGTTTATTGGATTCCAGGAGCCCCTCTGTTTGTAAGCCTCATGCTAAAAAAGGTTAAACATGCGTCTTTGGCTTAGATTTATATATTTGAGGAATTTTTTTTTTACAATGTTGGCATTTGAGTAAGAATAACGCTTCGCTCACGACTTTGCAGCTTTTGAAATATTTCTTTCAAAACGAGAAAGGGCTGTCCGGGTTTGTTAGTCTGGACTCTGGAAAGAAAAAATGAATAGTGTGGAATATATGTTTTTTTTCAGTCGAGCAAGAAAAAAATTGAGTAAAATTGTTTAAACTAAAAAAAAAGTGAAATTGAGTTTGAATTTTTTAATATCAAATCTTTATTTTTTATAAGTAGTTTTCCTCATTTATTTCTTTATGAGTCAATTCTCTATTCAACAAGGATACTGGAATAGAAAAAAACTGATATTTTTCAATAAAGAGAATTAACTCATTTATCAATACTCTTTCAACCTTTCACTATTTTACGTTTCCATTTTAATGAAATATAACTAAAATATTGCCTATTCTAAACAATGATTAGAACTGCTCAATATGATATCCATGTTAAAATATGATTAGAGACCAAATTTTATATTTTTTGAAAATATTTTACTATTTTTTAATATAGGTATATCACTGTTTTTCAGAATATTGTGGACCATCTAAAAACAATAATTTTGTACTTATCTTAAAAAATAGTAAAAATTCCATAAAATATAAAACTTGGCCTTCAATCATATTTTAACGTGTATATCATGTTGAGCAGTTCGGATTGTCTATTTAAATTTTGAAATTGAAAATAAAAAATTGAGGTACGATTAGAGCACGAAGTAACGGGGCCCACAGGTTTTCTTAGGCAAAAAATGGACCCGTTAAAACTTTTTCCCATCACCTGTTTGGTATTCAATTTTTATTTCCCATAAAAAATAATTGAGTGGGAACTTTATTTTTTAGTTTAAAATTTCAAAAATTAATATTCTCATTTCTATATCTAAAAATTTCACTTTAATAAAGGAGAAATTGTCATTGCTAAAAATATTAAAAGCTGATGAAATTGCGTTTGTAGTTCCTACTCCACTTCCCTCCCAAATAGGAACGTGTATCCTCTGCAGTACTCCACGGAACGTGGAACAGCTAAATCACTCTACGGCTCAGATTTACTCTCAGCCGGTGCCTATTCGGGATTCGGGAAGGGACAGTATTATTTTTGCTTTGAGATTCGTGCAAAGTTAAAAGAACGGTTCGGATCCGATTACTCCACAGAACATTACCTCTGTAGTACTACAGAGGATACGAATTCCCCAAATAGGGCCTGTGGACTGTAGCAGTGGCACCACTAAATGGAAATGGTGACGAAACCCTAAATCTTCCCTCTTCTCCACTGCCTCTCCGCCAAATTCTCTGCTACTCCCCTTGCCTTCCCTTCTTTTCGGTAATTGCTCTCTCTCTCTCTCTCTTTCTCTCTCTTTTTGAAATGATGGCAGCAGCTGCCATGCAATTATATTTAAAGAAATAAATGTTACAATTACATTTCTCTCCACTCTCTCTCTCTCTCTCTCTCTCATTGTTCATACATCAGTATTACTTTTTTGGGTGTTAAGGCTTGTGTCGCACTAATGTTCAGTATTACCTTTTTTCTTGGGTTATTAGATACATAAACCGAGCTTTTTCAGTGACGAGAAATTCTGGATCCCAAATTTTGGTTAGGTTAAAATTTATTTGATTAGGGGTAGATGATTACAACACCTTGTTAGAATTTTGTGGCTGGATTTAGATGTTTGGCCTCAGCGTTCTTTGATTTAATAGATAGAGGGTGCAATGTGTCGAAAGAACAATTTTACAATTCAAACGCTCATCCCCAAACACCAAGCAAAAAGATGGAATAAAAAAATCACCAACTCTTCTTATATTTACTGTTGAAAGCATATAAACTAATGCTGGTCATAGAATTATTTGATTTGGAGCGTCATGGGACTAGGTGTCAGATTACTTGATGTGGGCATTTCTAGAGTTGAGGTTTTAGTGTTATTGAATAGTTTCTTTTATTCATGTGATATTCTTTGCCATGTAGCCTTTTCTTTATTGTCTTCTTCTATGCACTAATTATCTAAGCCTTTGACTATTAAATTATGGGTAATTCTACAAATTGAATTTTTTAATAATTATGGACTCATCTACAATGTTTATATTTTAAATTGAATAATATGTTCTAAATATGTAACATAAGTATTAGATGTACCATAAAAGTTGGATGTACATGCTATAATACCCTTATATTATAAGAGTTATTTTGTTTAATGAGATGATGCATTCTAATCTGGATCAATTCATTTTACTCATTAACTATTGCTATGCTATAATTGCTACTTATCTAGATTCAGTGATATGCTTTCTGCTCTTAATAACCATATAATAAGTTCCTAGTGCTGCTTGCAGGTTGAAATTGTCTTCAAATTATCAATGGATAGACCTCAGCCCCAAAAAGGCAGAGTTGATATTGATTTGAATCATGATTATATCAGCAATTTGCCGGCTGATTTAAAAGAGAAAATTCTAGTGAAACTTTCAATCAAAGAAGCGGTCAAAACAAGCATCCTCTCGAGCAAGTGGAAGGATTCATGGACCTCACTTCCAAATTTGGTGTTTACAGAAAAATCTACAGAGTCTAGGCTTATTAACTTGGTCGACATGGTATTACTGGTTCATCAGGGTCAGATTCGAAAATTCAAGCTTGTCAGTCAGCATGCCTGCAATTTGGCCATCAGTCGCTGGATGCTTGTCTTGTCTACAAATGGAATTGAGTATATTGATCTAGTATTTGAAGGTGATAAGGAATGCGAGATTCCTTCCCGCTTCTTCTCTTGCATTGCATTGAAAGAGGTGCGCCTGTCAGGTTGCATTATCAATGTTCCTCGGTTTTTCAATGGCTTTAATCTGTTACGCTATCTTCGCCTATCTGATTTTGATTTGTCAGGGTTTGCTATAGAGAAATTGGTCTCGAGTTGCCCTTTACTAGATCATTTGTTTTTGCACTGCTTTTTCCAGCCAGGTTGCCTGAATATCAGTGCACCAAACCTCAGATATTTGGATATTCATGGTGAATTTTACGATCTCTGTCTAGAAACTCCGAAATTGACCTTTGCAAGCATTTGTCTCATAGCTTATCAGGAGTTAAGTGCGGCAAAAGATGGAAAGGAAAGCAACATTATACGAGCTATTGGTGGCGTTTCAAACATTAAGAAACTAAAAATATGCGGTGATTTCCTTGACGTAAGATTAATTTATGCTTAAATTTTTTTTCTATGATATTAGCATGCCTATTCTCAGAATACCACCAATACGGCTTCATTTGAACTTTTGTACTGTAGTTTCCTAGTTAATTAGGCCTCAAACTAGCAAAAGAAAAAATAAAAGGGTGATAGAACCAACGAGTATGAGTCGAACACATTCTACTATGTACATGTGGTACCGTAGTGTTGACAGATCCGACCGGTACAAAATTGTCTGATAATGTAATACTATGAGCTTATTTTTTGGCTAAATTTTTTCTGATTTCTACTACCTTTTTTTGCAAGTACCTCGCCATGGGACATATTCCAGAGAATCTTGCGGTCTTCAATCATTTGACAGATATTTATGTGCAACTAGGTATTTGCCCGGATGAGGTTGCGACTGCTCTTTGCTTGTTTCAAAATGCACCAAACTTAAAAGTACTCCGTGTAGAGGTCCACTACTTCTCTGCATTTTATATGATATAATTAATTTTCTATTTACTTTTTAGATTACTTTTTAGATTTTGGGCGAAGCTGAATGCTCAATTAGGCCCAGTTCGGAGGTTTCACTGTTCACGTGGGAAAAAAAAATTCACTCAAAGCTAATTTTTTTTTCCCACGTGAACAGTAAAAATTTAGTTCAAAGTTATCCATTACTGTACCCATTCCCAGCAGCCGAACTGGGCCTTAAATTGCAAATCTTTTTTAGTAAATACTGTAGGCAAGGAAACCAGAAAGATTACAAAGCTACCAATTATTAGGCAAGAATGGGGGTCAACTAAGCCCCATTCTTTTTCTGGGTCAACTAAACCCCATTTTTTTTTTCTAAAAATTTCATATTGATGTGTTGGAATTTAGTTAACATTGCTACATATTTTCTAATAGGGAAAATTTCCGGTGTACCCATCCAAACTTTTGAAGTAGCTAATTTCCCCATGAATACATCATAATATCCAATATCCCCATATAAACTTGAATTTCTTCCTTCTATCCCCTTTTAATTATTTAACCTTTTACTTAATTATTTTAAAAATTGAATTGACCTATGTGCCCTTAGTTTGAAATAGAGTTGTCTTCTTCCTCCTCTTCTCTCCTCTTCTCTTTTAAGAATAGTACGATCTCATACTATGTTTACGAAGCAAAAAAATTGTGTTCTTAAGAGAAGCTTGCTCAACAGCTATCTCTGACAAAATCAGGAGATGATTCAAGACGAAGAGAAACAAATGAGGAATAGTGAGATAGATGAGTGCGTAAGGGAATAAATAGTTAGTGCCAACAAATCGGAGGAGAGAGAGAAAGAGAGTAATGGGGACATCCTGTGGAAGGGTCAATCCTAAACCCAAACACCACCATACCCGAAGCCTATAAGAGCTATCACTCTCTTGATAACAGTTGTGTTGAAAAAAAATACACTTCACATCAGAAATTAAATTTGCAGATGTACCAAGTAAAACCAATCTGCGTTTAATTAGAATTTACCAAAAGACTAATGTAATATCTATAAAATTACTATATGGTTCAGCAGCAGCAGCCAGTAGGATTGGGGAAACTCATGAGGCCAACAACTGGTAAAAATAAAGTAGCACGGAAGTCATGTACAAGTACGGAGTTATTGGTTCTTTTGATTTTTTTTTTCTGTTGCTTCTCATTTTTTATTTTGTGCATAAACGAGAACTTAATTTAGCAGTGAGGAGGAAGGAAGAGAGGTGGAGCGAATAGAATAGAAGGAAAGAAGCCGATGAAATATTTGACGCAAATAGAACTGGAAAGAAAGAAGATGAAGTGTTTTATGTTTTAGCTCTTATTCAATATTCAATAATTGTAAGAAATTTAATGGACACCTCCATTTTATAAAAAGGGTATATTGGTCAATACAATTTTTAAAATAATTAAATAGAAGATAAAATAAATGAAAGGGGATAGAAGAAAGAAAGTTAAGTTTATACAGGGATATTGGATATTATGATGGATTAATGGGGAAATTGGCTATTTTGAAAGTTTGAATGGGCACACCGGAAATTTTCCCTTTCTAATAATTATCCTCCATACTTCTTCAAAATATAAACCTCAATAGCTCCTCTGTATACCTTGACCAGTACCAATCTATATAAAGTTGGTGCTTGGATTGGACTAACATAATCATAAGTTACCAGCAAATAAGTTGAATCTTTTTATCTGTCATACTGCCTAATGACCACTGACAGGGCTTTTTTTTTTTTTTTTTCAAATTTTCAGTTTGAGGACTATGATGATCAATTTTTGTGGGAATCAAAATCAATCCCAGACTGCTTGTTTAAGCGCCTTAAAGTTGTGGACATTATGTTTGTACAAAACACTGAGTTGTCCTTAAAATGCTGCAAGTCAATGCTAGGTTTTGCAAAACTTGTGCTAAGCACTGCACCTCTTTTAAAGAAATTCAATGTCATTGACTTAGAGGATGCCAGGGAATTTTTTGAGATGCTTGAGTTCTTCCCCAAGTTATCAAAGAGGGCTACAATCTTTTTTGTCAAGGGATGATGAAGAGTGATGCATGAATGGTGTCCACTTTACACTTCTCTGTTGGGTTATTTTTGTACTTTAAGATCAGTAATTTTATTGAATCAATGGCACTTAATTGTCTTTCATGCCTTTTGTGGTTATACTCTTAAGATTTGAGACCTACTACTAATGGTTTGTAAGTTACCTATTATGTTTCTTATATGAAATGGGCTTTCATGTCTTTTTTCAAAAAAAAAAAATGGCACTTAATTGTCTCTCTGACACTAAGGGACCACCTTACATACAAGCATAGGATCTGAACTGACTGACATTGGATACAGGTATGGGTATCGGATACGATATGGATACGGTGATACAATGATTTTCAAAAATCTATGATACAATACCGGTATTATATATATTATTTTTTATTATTTTAATTATATTATTAAATCAACACTAGTAGTATTATATGGCAGTTTAAAAATTAATTAAACCATTTTTCTGCCATCTTTACATCCATATCTATATGAAATGGTTTATACTGGTAAGAAACATGTGTCCTGTTATTTTTCTTTTTCGGCCATCATTTAAATGAAACGGAACAACTAGTAATAATCTTTTTATCAAGTGACCCAAACTAGACTATATTAAAACATCAAATCTGAACTAAGATATAAACAAATACAACTTTCATCTCAAGTACAATCAAACATCACCTTGATGTATAGCAGTTTGTCATATTCTAGATTTGATGATACAGTGGTACTGGTCTATGTTAGAAAAGAAATATGTGGATCATTAAATTTTTTGCATTAAAGATCTGCATTGCATGAGAAGATGAGGGGAAGCACTGCCTGCAAACCAAGCAACCAAATTTACACTTCAGTACTCAACAAAAATGAATATGTAACTATATCAATATGTCATGAGAGAACCAAGGAACCCATATCCTCTGAGGTTACGAATATTTCTGTTTGAATCACAGCCGTACAATCGGAATCCGGGCCAATCCGGCCCGAGGTGGAACGCACGGAACCACTTTAATTGCCGTGCGGATTCTGATTGGACGGTCCAGTTCCAAACAGAAATATTCTGTTACCTTAGGTGATACAAATTCGAGAACCAAGTTGTCTAAGGAGTACACACTGCAGCAGTACAGTTATCCCTCTGCTGTACGAGTAATATTTTGATTAAACAAGTATCGCATTATCAAAAGTCTAATATAGATACTCTTTTCTCTCTTGTTGCACTTTTTTTATTTTTTTTGCTTTGGTTTTCTATTGACCGCTTTTCTGTTACATCCCAGCTGAGGCAAATTAAGCTAAAGTTGAGTGATACATAGGATGAAATGAGGTTTGCACTTTGCAGCATGATACCACAATTGAGGACTTGCTCTTTGCAAATTTAGATATAATTTTATATAAATTGCACAATAGATGGATGGATTCAAGCTTCAATTGAACTTAACTGTACAGTTGTGACACAAATTTGAGCAAAGTTAACAAATTGACAAAACAAAAAAATACCCAATAATTCATCTACATCCTTTGCTCCTCTCCTCAGCCGCTCGATCAGCCATCTTTTGGGCAGCCACAAATTTGAGAAGCCACGTCGCGACCTCTGGATCGGTCTCGAACCTCGCCTCCTCAAACTCCTTCCTTGCGTTCACTTTCAGCACCTCGCGCCATGGCACACCACGCACGTCCGATCGTGTCGGGGCCTTCGTGGAGACGGCGCGAGAGTGACAAGGTTTGACAGAGAGAGCGTTGCGAGCGGAGAGAGGACGAGCGCCGAGCGGAGCCGTATCGCGTCTTCAGAGAGACCTAGCGAAGATTTTTTCTTTTCTTTTGGCTTCACATCCAGACAGCAGAGAAAAACTAATTAAAACGTATCCGGACCGTATCAGCCCCGTATCAGATGCGTATCGGTATTTTAATAAGAAAATTTACTATTTTAGAATAAGAGAAATAAATTCTTATTTTTTTTCAAATAAGAAAAGAACAAGAGAAAACAAGTAGCATGGAGTAGCGCTAACTCGCAGTAACTGAGAAAAGAGGGAAATGTCAGAGCAGACGCCGACCCCTCCGCCTCCCTTCTCCTTTCCCGACCTTCCTTTCTCCCCCATCAATTCCAACCCCGACCAAAACCCTAACCCTAGTTCCAGCCTCTACACACTACCTCCATTCCCAGCCAAACGAAAGCGCACTGGTTTCCATCGCAAAGCTTCTAACCCTTCTTTTTCCCCTCAGTCCGGCGAAAGTTCTAACCCTAGACCTAATCCTTCTACTTCGGTATCTGCTGATTTAGCAGATGAGATAATTGTAATTAACAAAGAGGCGACAACTGAGGCTGTCACCGCACTATCTGCTGGATTCCCTGCTGATTCCCTCACTGACGAAGAGATCGAGGCTGGTGTTGTATCGGATGTCGGAGGTATCGAGCAGGTATATGCTCTCTGTTTTACAAGCTATCAACTAATTAGTCAGTTATTACTGTGTGGTTGTGTGTATGTGTATGCAAAATGGAAACAGTAATGGTGATACATTGGAATTTAGTGCATTTGGTACCTTAAAATTAGAATTTCCAATTGCAATATAATGAGCATCGTGATTTGTACCATTTTGGTTATCATCATCTAACACCAGAATTTTTTTGAAAAGATTACTGCATAAAAGCAACACCGTGGAAATCAATGAAAATATTAACTCCTGTAGTATATTGTAAGGTTTTGCTTGAATCTCTGAGACAATAATCACAATGCACCTAAATGATGAAAAAAAAAAAAATACAATGCACCTAAATAATCTCTGAGACAATAATCCCAATGCTTGAATTTCTGAGACAATAATCACAATGCACCTAAATAATGTTAAAAAAAAAAAAATTTAAGGGCCAAATTGGGGATTTTTACGACTTGAGAACTGAGAAGGGAAACAAATTGTACATCAAGGACCATCTATGTAATTTACTTGGGAAACTAAAGTTTGCTGCTAATGCAGGTAAATTACATACTCATTCGCAACCACATCTTTTCTCGATGGAGAGAGAACGTTACCAATTGGGTTAAAAAAGAAGCATTCACATCTCTAATTCCACCACACTGCGAGCCCCTTTTAAACTCGGCATACAACTACCTTGTTTCACATGGGTACGTGAACTTTGGTGTGGCGCCGGCTATAAAGGAGAAAATCCCAGCGGAACCCACCAAAGCAAATGTTATAATAGTGGGTGCCGGGCTTGCCGGTTTGGCTGCTGCTAGACAATTGATGGCATTTGGGTTCAAAGTTACAGTCTTGGAGGGAAGAAAAAGGTGTGGAGGTAGAGTTTACACCAAACGAATGGAAGGCTCCCTTAAATCCGCATCAGCTGATTTAGGTGGGAGCGTTCTAACCGGTACGCTCGGCAATCCTCTTGGTATAATTGCCAAGCAAGTAGGGTTATCTCTACACAAAATCAGAGATAAGTGCCCCTTGTACCGGCCAGATGGCCAGCCGGTCGACCCTGATTTAGATAGAAAGGTTGAAGGTACATTTAATAAATTGTTGGACAAGGCGAGTCTTTTGAGGAAGAACATGGGAGAGGTTGCCATGGATGTCTCTCTGGGTGCAGCTTTGGAGACGTATAGGGAGGAATATGGAGATGCAGTCACAGATGAAGAGATGAATCTTTTCAATTGGCATCTGGCGAACTTGGAGTATGCAAATGCAGGGCTTCTCTCAAAACTGTCACTTGCATTCTGGGACCAGGATGATCCCTATGACATGGGCGGGGACCACTGTTTCTTGCCAGGTGGCAATGGGCGGTTGGTCCAGGCTCTGGCAGAGAATATGCCCATTGCTTATGAGAAGACTGTGCATACAATCAGGTAAACAGTTATGCACATAAAACAAGCATTGCTATAAAGTTAAAATGGATAGTTTCTGATTAAGATTTCACACAGGTATGGAGTGGATGGAGTGCAGGTTATAGCGGGAAGCCAGGTCTACGAAGGTGACATGGCACTATGCACGGTCCCACTTGGTGTACTAAAAAACGGAAGTATAAAATTTGTGCCTGAGTTGCCTCAGAGGAAGATTGACGGGATTAAACGGCTTGGTTTTGGTTTGTTAAATAAAGTTGCCATGCTATTCCCATATGTATTTTGGAGCAATGATCTCGATACATTCGGGCATTTGTCAGAAGACCGGATCCGCAGAGGGGAGTTCTTTTTGTTCTATAGCTATGCTAGTGTAGCGGGTGGACCCCTGCTGATTGCATTGGTTGCTGGGGAGGCAGCACATAACTTTGAGAGCATGCCTCCAACTGATGCTGTTGCTCTTGTTCTTCAAATATTAAAGGGTATGATTCTTTTGTTTATGGATTTGTTCATTTCCATAGTGCTCATAATTTAGTTTTTATTTTTTATTTTTTACTTTTTTGAAAGGTGGTCGGGGCATCAATGTATTACATTTATTTGTCTGCTAATTTGCTTTTTTCAATGAATACTGTTTGAATACCAAAGGAAACATAGGCCTTTTTTTTTTTTTAAAGTATCCCTGATTAGTCCTTATATTGTCTGTGTTGACGGAAACAAGTGCACACGGTAGCCTCACACACAATCCAATCAACGTCGGACTTGGAAAGAAGGAGCTGTTGTGCAAGAAATTAAATTAATAGAGATCCTTTGTTTCCAAGTTTAGTTTATTTTGTTTCTGTCTGTGTTTGTCTAGAAGGAAAGTGTGGCTGGAGATATTTCTTTCCTTGAGAGAATGTGCCTATTGATAAAGGCTGTTCTGTTCTATGAAACCAAGTAATTGGGAATTGTATGATGTAACAAAAATATATTTCCATTAAATAAAATTGGGAGGGACAGGGAGCTTCATGGGAGTATTGTGTTCTTTATTTTTATTTCACTAAAGTTGTCAGTCTGTATTTTATAATTTTAGAATAATCACCTCGTCCTGTGGTAACACTTATCTAATACGTAGTCTTTCATAAATTGTAAATACATATTCTTTTTTTTTCCTAAGGAGCATTTGCAGTTACAAAGAAAAGCAATTTTAACTTTAACCTCTATAAACAGGAATTTACAACCCACAAGGCATTGAAGTCCCAGACCCTCTTCAAAGTGTCTGTACTCGGTGGGGCACCGACTCGTTCAGCCTCGGCTCTTACTCCCATGTGGCAGTTGGTGCCTCTGGCGATGACTACGACATCCTTGCTGAGAGCGTTGGCGATGGGCGCCTCTTCTTCGCAGGTGAGGCTACCACACGCCGCTACCCTGCTACCATGCACGGTGCTTTCATCACCGGCCTCCGTGAAGCTGCAAACATAGACTACCATGCCACCTCTCGCGCTATGCAATCCAAAATCGATAGAAACCCCTCTATGAGCACAGAGTCATGTGCTGCACTTCTCGCTGATTTGTTCCGTGAACCTGATTTAGAATTTGGGGCTTTTTCGGTAATTTTTGGTGGGAAGGCGTCAGATCTGAAGTCACCGGCTGTTCTGAAAGTTTTGTTAGGTGGGGCCAGGAAAAAAGGAATCGGCGAAGGGGAGCATTCAAATAAGTTGTTGTTTCAGCAGTTGCAGTCACATTACAATCAGCAACAGCAGTTGCATGTTTACACACTGCTGACGAGGCAGCAGGCAATGGAGTTGCGGGAGGTGAGAGGAGGAGATGAGATGAGGCTCAATTATTTGTGCAACAAGCTTGGTGTTAAGCTAATTGGCCGGAAAGGGTTGGGGCCCACCGCTGATTCAGTCATTGCTTCGATCAAGACTGAGAGGAGTAATAGGCGGACTAACCCTAGTATGTTGAGTTGAAGAGCAAAAAATTTCAGTGTTTGCTTTTCTGGTCTCATGGCTGGAAAGAAAGAAATCAGATTTACGAGTTGCATACTGGAATGGACCCACAAATGCTCAAGATAATGATAGTTAATGTACCGGTTGCATTATTTCAATTCATTGAACTAGATTCCAATTTTATTAGGAGAGATTTACATGGGTCGATGGTCAATATTTTTTTTTTCTACTGTACAGAGCACTAATTTTGCAAATGGAAGCAATGTAATGATTTGTTGCTATTCTAGAATCTGATCTGTTGCCTGTGATTTAGTCCTGTTCAATAAAGTTATTTAGAACAGGCACTGCATCAAATATTTGACTGTATGGATAAGTTTCTTCAGATGTTATAAAGTGACTCGTCGAATCAACTGTTTAACAAATATGTCACAAGTCATTTTGCACAATTAAAAATCTTTCAATATCCAGAATTTCTTTTTCCAAATAGGCCTACAGGCAACAAGCATTCATTAGAAACATCAAGGTGCAAAGCACAGCAGCAAGACAGAATAAATCAAGAGTGCAACCACAAGCGGTCACGAAGCCTCTGTTCTCCGGCACCATACATCTCATCAACCTTCTCTCCATCCCGATAGAATTGAAAGGTTGGGGTATACCGTATGTTTTGTGTTGTTTCCGGGCATTCATCTATGTCAGCGTACACAAACGAAAGCTTTTTGAAATCATTGCTCAATCGGCAAAATGCGGGAAGAATAAGGCTGCAAACTTGACACCTAAAAGAAGCAAATTCAAATCTTAGTAAATACAGAAATAGCACAAAGTAACTTGTAGAAGCAATTACTATGTACACTATTTAAATGAAGATACTAAATGCAATTGAAAAGAATCTAGAACTCACCATGAAGAGCCATAATTGATAACCGCCTGTATGAAAATAAAATGAATTAAACAAAACAACTATATACTATTCCAATGAAACAAATAAATTCATGAGGAAAAAGATGCAGGACAGGGCTAAGTTAGCATCAACATGCTCATTCTAGAAATTCATCGAGTAATTGGTTTTGCAAGAACAAATTGAGAGCATAATAAGTTTCAGATCTGACCATTTCACAAGCATACCAGTAAATAAGCGCAAGTTTCGGAATCATTTAACTATTTTTTATTTATATTGTAAGATGTAGAAATGTTTAATGGCAGCGAAACTGGTAGCTCAGGCTACTTGTTTCGTAAAAAGTTCTTATTTATGTTTCTCTATTTTTTTTTATGTGTGGACCAGGTTCTTGGCATAGGAATTGGGTTCTTATGTTTTTCTTGTTTTCCTCCTAACGCTTCAATTTTAGGAACCTATAAACCAAGTTTTTTCCTAGTTATCTTCCTGATTTATTGAAAAGCAACTGCATGTATGGGATTGAACAATTTGTGTTGCAACCAATTCAATTGCAACTATATACAAAATATCTGGAATTTACACTGGTCATTGTAAAAATTAACCAATGAAAAATACAAGAAAAAAAATCTCAGTAACCAAAGACGTTGAGAGAAAGGCAGAGAGAACTTACAGGAGATTTAGAAGCTTTGATCGCAGAGAGGATCTCCATCAACTGCTCATCGCCGGAAGCACTACGTAGATTGCCGTGTAAATTCTTGGGTAGAGATAATCCCGTTCCTTCCAGCCCTTTCTTTTTCCCGCTTTCCTCCATGTCTCTCTTTTTTTTGCTCCATCTTCCCCAGTGGAAAGAAGAAGGCGTAAAATTAGTCCGAGAGCTGTCCAAACCTCTGAAGAGGCCCAATATACCATAGAAGAAGACTCGGCCCACTACGAGGATTGGGCCCCCTCGTAACAGACCTGCTGGGCCACAAATTGGTCAGAAGATTTTGGGGATAAAAATTTTAACAGAGCAAATTTAGTTTCATGCACACGAACTATATCATAACGTTACCGACCTGCTGGGCATCGGAGGAATAACAAGAGGGGGAACATCTACTCCGAGAATGACATTAGTATAACACTCTTGCGGGAGCGGTTCAGGTAACTTTTATTTTTTAAAATTAATTATTTGATAGTATTTTTCACAATTTTGACTAAATTAGTTTGAATTTACAGTGGAGTCCTAGATGCGGATGCTGATGCTGAGACGGTAGATCAGTTGACCCGAGCTTACATCATGGAGATGTTCGCTTGCTGGTTGTTTCCAAATTCATCGGGGAGCACTGTCCCTGGGTGTTTGCTATAGTGGCTGAGGGACTTGGCCCAGCCGAAACAGATGAAATCTAAACCTGAGTCGATATTGAACATTTTCTGGGGTTGGGTACTGTAATAAGCACCATTTGGCCCTTCTAATACTTTACCACCAAAATAACAAGCAATTTCAATCATAATTGGTTGAATTACAGAATAAACCTAACAATTAATAAATTTACAATAAATTAAAATACAATTAAATAATTATATAAAAAATAAAGAATTAAGGTAAAAAATACTTACTCTGGCTCTTTGGTGAATGAAAAACAGTTAAAAAAATTAGGACTAAATAGCACCAAGGGCTTGGTGCGCCTACCTAGTTTGCGGATCGCTTGGTGCGCCTATAGTAACAAATGAATAATTCGGGTTCGGTTCGACAGGGTCAAAATTCGTGATTCGGGAATAATTCGGGTATAATTCGGGAATGATTCGGAATTACAATACGAGACCTCAGTGCATATTTAATTCATTACCGATGATTTACTATACGAGATACTGCTTGTATTTAACATAGAAGATCAATATAGTAAAAAAGTAGACTAAAATGGGAAAATGTGCCTTTTGTTTAGGTTTCACGTGGGTGCTCCCAGCAGAATGGACACTGTGCGCGAGAAATGTAAATTTTTTTCCGAACAAAACGTGAGAAAAACGTGTATTATTTGTAAAATTCGTTAAATTCGCGTTTTATTCTGTCAACGAATAATACACCATTCGGTTCGGAAACACTCCAAAAACGAATTATTCGCGAATTAAATGCGAATAAAATGCGAAAATTGTCACTATGGGTGCGGGTGCGCCTACCTAGTCCGCGCACCCCTGTGGTTCGCCTACCCAGTTCACGCACCAAGGGTGCGCCAGCCCAGTCTGCGCACCTGCCCAGATTGGTGCGCGAACCCATTCCGCGTTGGTGGTATGATTTGAAATATCCCGAATTGGATGGTAATCAATTAATTTTGATTTTTTTCTGTGGTAACTAAAAAAATTTCGGAAAAAAATTGAATAGGAAATGTAAGCTGTGTAGATTCTCAAGATACACTCCCATTTTTATAATAAAAAAAATACAATATCATTTTTGTATCTGATCAATATTAAATTGAACCTACATCCCAACTAATTACTTGTAAGGGAAATCAAAATCAGAATTCGAACTCATTATACTAGATTAATTAAATAAATCTGATTTTGAAAATATTATCTGGTTATTATAAATCTGCAATTATATATAATTGAAGGCATTATTTTAATAATGTTCATGATTAAAGAATTATATTTTCTATCAATATATAACTAAGTACTTAAATTTTTGGGAAATTTTCTATTGTGCCCGTACAAACTTATAGTCAATTTACCTACAAAATCATCATAATATTTAGTGTTAATTTTCTATGCACCCTTCAAAAACTTCAAAAACTCTTTGGTTTTGTTATTTACCCTTCAAGTTTTCAATATATCTTATTTAACCTCCAACTCTCACAAACCTTTCTTATTTGTCACTTGTGTTGTTTGGATTAAAATCAGGCATGAACAATTTGTTATTCCCGACTATGCCCCTTTGTCTCCAACTATCTACTCTAATGGCTTATCGGTCATTTCTCTTTCAACTTCTAATTTCAAAATACTTCTCATGTATTTTCCTAAGTCGTTAACTAAATCTTTCAAAGCGGAATCAGAACAGTCACATCAAGACTCGATTCAACCCAAACAAATCTGATACCGAGGACCGAATCCTAGTAGCTCTTGGAGTACTCCGATAAGCTCTAACTGAGCAAATTCATTGGATTGTCCAGATTTGATTTGATGGCATCACTGGACTGGACAATAATATGCATATGGTCTAGGTACTGAGGCTTAAACCTGGAATAGATTTTGTGTACTATTTGTATAGGGCCTACGGGCTTTTGAAGCAAAAAAAAAAAAAAACTTGATTACAACCTATGTTACTCGGATACTCCAATATAGGCTCCGTACCCATATCTAACACTGATACGCACCCGATACGGTCTCCGATACGCTCTGACTCGTCTGGATACGCTCTGACACGTCTGGATATGGCCTGGATACTGCGCACCGCGCATGGTCCACCGTACACCGTGCCATCGCTGTGGACCGCGCCAAAAATAGTTTTTCTAGCGCTCCATGGAGAATCAAACCTGGGACCTTTGCTATGGGCTCCAAAGGCCTTCACCACTACACCACTTCAAATTTGATGTTATAATCTAGTAGCGTTTATATTTAATGTATATCCAGAATCTTTTTTTTGTTTTGTTTTGAATTGATATTTAATTTATATAATACAAGTGTTGAACTAATAATATAATATAATAGACGTATCGTATTCTTGATTTTTGAAAATTGCCGTATCGCCGTATCACCGTATCAGTATCCTATCGTATCAGATACGATATCCGTATCCATGCAACATAGATTACAACTAAAGAAATTTGAGATGTAACATAAAATCTGTCACCTTCTAACTTGTCGAATTTGCACATATCCATGGTAATTCTAATTTCTTAATTCATTTGTCGTTTAAATCTAGCTAATTTGAATGCCATGTTTGGAGTTGCCAAATAAATTGATTAGCGCACAAGTGCTCAGATGAATTGAAATTCAAATAAGTTTTATCTGGTTAGGGAGACAAGACCGCTTTGAATGATTTAGTTAAATAATCAGAAAGCACTAAATGAGAAGTCCTTCGGTATTAGAAGTTGAAAGATAATTGAACGAGAAGCCATTAGAGTACATAGTCTTGGACTAATTGTTCAAGGACTGAATTGTTAAATTTGAAAAGGAACATAGTTGGAGACGAAGGGGCATAGTCGGAAATAACAAATTGTTCATTGTCTGATTTTAATTCAAACAACTCAAGCAACAAATAAGAAAGATTTGTAAGAGTTAGAGGTTAAATAAGATATATTGAAAACTTGAAGGGTAAATAAGAAACTAAAAAGTTTTTGAACCCAACATAATAACCTCACTAAAACTTAACATTATATTTTCTATCCCTTTAATTTATTTAATATTTTATTTAATTAATTTAAAAATTGAATTGATGAATATATCCTTCCATTTTTTTTTATTTTTTCATTATTTCTCTTTTACCCTCTTTCCACCGTGTACAAGTCTCTCCTGGACAATCGACGATTAGTGAGGCTCATTTTATAATTTTCCTTATAAAATTGTAAAAAATGCCAAGTAGATGTAGATGGCAAGCAAAGAAGACAGGTAAATTCTAAAAAATGCCAAGAATATAACAAAATACATTACTTCATGATTCTCCCTTCTTTTGTTCCCTCTAATTTCTTGTTGGTGTTTTATGGTATTTTAGGGTAGCGAAATTCCAAATTTTTTTAGCAAAGTATCAAAGGAACTTTGTGTTGGAATTTTTGAGTAAAGTATCAAAGGAACTTTGTGCGTGACTAAAATCAAATCAACATTCATATTTTCAAATAATAAATATATGTTTGTAGAGATCCGATCTCTTGCAAATTGGTGGTTGATGCTTGCCGATCTCCTAAACACTTTGTATCAAATTGAACTTTCAAAGTAGAACCTTGGTATACATCAAGAAATTAGTTAGAACTAAAGTTTCTTCTTGCTAGAAAGTACTAATTTAGTCGCTCATTAATACTTATCATTCAAGGAATCAGATCTTAAGTTTAAGATTTCGTGGGTTCTCAACACATTAGAGATCAAATAAGAGAGAGACATAATTTCGACAAAATTTTGACTCACTAAAACAAAAGATAGTTCTTCTAAGCAAGGGGACCTCTTTAAATAGTCTACCTACAGTTTACAAGTAGTTCCCCACGTCCTAGAATTTTTTTCCCGTGATTTCTAAAATGCACTTTTCAAATAAGAGTCAATCAGCCAAAATTAACATTCCTCCAATAACTATTTTTTGCGTAGCATTTCGCCCTTAGTTTTAGTCTTGTCTGAATATGTTGTTTTTCAGCCCTTTGTTTTTCGGTCTTGGCAGAGCATGTTGTTTTTCAGCCCTTTGGTTTTGGCCAAAATTGGACCCGAAACTGCGAATCTTCTCACGGGCTTTCCAAAAAGCGGTCATTAACTGAAAACAGAGTTGTGGATGAAAAGTTATGCCCATTTGACGTTCGGTTCACATAAACCGTGGTGAAAATACATAACTCTTTGTTGTTCACAAAAACTATTTTTTTTGCGGTCCGTAAAACTTCTTCCTATTTGATCTTTTTGATATTTGGACTTTATTAAACTATCTAATTAAGTAAAAAATATCATATAATTATCGCCATAATTATTTATCTCATGTTTCAATAAAGAAATTAATTTATTTGTCATGCCATACATGTTAAATAAATCAATGTGCATTTTTAATTAGTTCTTTTTTAATGTGACCCTGTGAGATATATGTCATTTGGTAATGAAATCTGAAACTCTTTTCAATTTCATAAATTATAACTGACATCTAGCAATATACATTGTAATTATCCAAAATATATAGAGGACAAGTATCATATCATATCACAATCCCTAAGCAATAATTGTTTTGTGTCAATTCCATGTTACACGATATCATGAGCAGATTCAAAATAGAAACGTGTCATCCTTGCAAATGTATTTGTTTTATTATTCTGAAATAATTCAGATGAGTCTCTAGAGTATATTTTTTGTTAAATTATATTAGTACTGTAGGGGCCGTTCGGCAACAAAGGATTAAGAGCTTAAGAAGTGCTAAGGAACCAATTTCCGGTTATCTTAATCCGTGAATGAAAACTAAGGAAGCTAAATGAAGGGGTAGATGTGTCTTAAGATCTGGACAAAATGAGGCTAAATGAGGTTGATAGGGCCATGAATAAATGCATCATAAAGCCCTTCCTAGAAGCCCATTTAATTTAAGTATAAGCCCAAAAAAACAATACACCCAGCCCTTCTTCGAAACCCGGAACCCGGCCTACCAACTTTACTCACAAGGAGTTTAAAAACGGGAACCGACTAAGAACAAGCCTGGCCCGCTAACTGGAACTTACAAATAACCCGGAACCGGGAAACCGACAGGGGGGCCTATAAATACCCCGAAAAGACCCTGACAGAGGGGACCGAAAAAAAGAGAAGAAAAACACTGGTACGAAAAGGATAGAGTAAACGTACCCAGAAGATCCAGACCCGTTCCAAGAAAGAAAGGAGAGGATCATCGAACCAACACGCGAGGACAAAAGCGCCTCCGCTTAGTACTCGCTGATGATCGTTACGGCCTAATTCTAGTGTGAATGGGATGTATCAGAGGTGTTCTTAATTTGTGCTAAAAAACCGGTGTTCGGTAAGATTAAGCGGCTAAGAAATCTAAATGAAAATGATTAAGTTTTAAGGAGACTTAATCTCTTAATGCTGAACAGCCTCTAAGTTTTATATTCACACGTTGAACTTTTAATTTATGAAATGAAGCATTGTCTACGGGCTTCCCCTAAAAAAAATTGCAACCACGAATGGCATTTTCTCCCAAAAAAATGGAGCACACGATGAAACATTTGGAGGCCGATACAAAGAAAGGGGAATAAAAATGATCAATATGCAAATGATTTGCAATCAAAAATAGGAGAAAAGAGAATTGAGTCTAGACTAATATTTTTCAAGTGGAATTCTTTTCTCTCTTCAATGATGTTATAAATTTAAGAGAATTGTATGTCAATTTAATTTTTGAAATAACTAAATTAAAAATTAAATAATTAAAGAGGATAGAATAAAAAATGTCAAATTTTGATGGTATATTTGATATTATGATATTTTCATGAAAAAAATTACTATTTTGAAAGTTTATATAAAAAAACCTGGGAATTCACCCTAAATTTTTAATCTTTTTTTTAGAAAAAATTACTATTTTGAAGCAGGATTTATGTGTAACTAAATTTTTTTGACGGTTGTGGGCTAATTTTGGATAAACTTTTAACCGAGTGCTATTTCGTAAATGGTCACAAGTCTCCCAAACACACTTCCTTTTCCAAATTTTAAGCGGGAAAAGAGTCACGTGCCTAAAACTCGTCCCACTCGATCAGTGTCCATTTTCCCGCTTATCTCCCTTTCCTTTTTCCTTCATCGATCGAAACTCTCAAAACAAGATTTGCCAAGAATAAACCCTAGCGTTCACCATGCGAGCTCTCCCACCGTCCGATCTCTCTCAGCAGGTCGAACGAGCGTGGCATGTTCTTACCGTACTCCTCCGCCTTGGCCGTCCGGCTCGGTCACTGGAATTGGGTACCGATCCTCATTTAATCGAATCTCTCTGTCAGATCCACGGATCCCCGTTGTTTCTCACTGCCGATGGTTTTATCACTGTGTCGGGAAGTGCACTCAGTTGCTTTCTCCGATATTGGTCTAATTCGACGGTTTCTTCAGCTTTGAGTACCGACGCTAGGGTTCGTGAAAATAGGAGGAGCCAGGTCGGAATGGTATACTCAAGGAAGAGAAAGGCGAGAGGTTACGAGTGTATGATGCCAGTGAGTAAAAAGAGGAAACTTTTACTCGGATGTGAAAGAGGCAAGATTCCTTTTCTTTTGGCAATCTTTTCTTTCAGAATGCTTTTTCTTCTCTTACGAAATTTGTAAGCGTTCTTATAAGATTAAAGTATTCAGTATAATTTGTGCTATGCAACACAGATGTGGAAGAACTAGATAAAGATGAACCCAAATTTATTCAGCCAGTAGATAAAAGTATAGCTGAGAAGTCAGAAAAAGAGGTAATTTCTTGTTACAGATTCATTTTATTTTTTATCAGGGTGCATCTTTGCTTTCTACTTCAACTTATCACGGAAATTCGTACCAGACAGACTTACATAACATTTGGTGGCCTATTTTATGGAAGGGGGAATTTCATACATACTCCTTGAAATTATGTATTTCCCCCTCTAAAATACATAATATCATATTTACCCCTCTAAATTTAAAAAAACTCACAAATTTACCCAATTTAGTATTTTTTCTATTAAAACCCATTTTAAATTTATAAAGTTCCATTTTACCCTTTATTAGAAATAAAAATATGTAGTATGTCTGTATGTGTAAATAAAATGTTCCGTATTCTAGTTGGTCAATTTTTTAGGGTAAATGGTTCATTTCTTTAACGTGTATATGGTGGCATTTAAACATATGCTTGTGTGCACGTCACAAGAAAGAAAATGAACTATTTTCTCAACCAAACGGTCAATTAGAAGACTGAACATTTTCCTTAAACAAGCTACATTTTTTTTTTTTTAATAAAGGGTAAAATGTGTACTTTATAAATTTAAAATGAGTGTTAATAGAAAAAGGAAATAAGGCCCTGTTCGGCAGACGGAGGGGAACGGGAATGGGAACGGGATTCGGGAAGTTTTGAACTACGGATTACTGTGCTCGTGGGACAGAAAACACGACTTCAGATTTTTTTTTTTTTCCCACGCGCACAGTAATCTGTCCGAACAGGCCCTAAGTGGGTAACTTTGTGAGTTTTTATAATTTAGAGGGGTAAATATGATATTATGAATTTTAGAGCGGGAAATATGAAATTTTAAAGTTCTTTTGAGTGGGCACACTTGAAATTTCCCCTTTTATGAAAGTTCTGCTTATTTAATTATTTATTTATATCAAACTATTTAATTTCTTGGGCAATTTTCCTAGAATGAAGGGACTCTGGTCGCACTGCACAAGATTCCTCTCCTACAGATCGAAAGTTCTGGTCCAACCTCTAACCATCATGGTGATCATCCTTTGAAAATTCACGGTAAGAGGGTTGGTAACTGCATGTCTTTGAAGAAAAGTATAAATCGGGCTGCTTTCGGAAATAAGCTTCCCAATGGAACTAATGTGAATGATGCTGCAAAGACTTCCAAGGTTAGCTCCGTACCGAGTTACTTTGCTTAGTTTAAGCTTCTGTCACTGTAAATTCTGGTGCCATCAACAGGTTAGATTATTTACTATTATGAGATTGGTGTACTTAAAATTGAGGGATTAAAGCCAACTGCACTGTGGGTTGATCAAAATAAGTTGAGGTTAATTACAGATGTGGAGAATACCATATGATAACTTTTGGTACTACACTAACCCTGGTAGCAATGTTATAGTATCTATTGACTTAATAGCAAAATTTCTTACTCATTTTACAACAATTTCCGTAAAAAATTGAGATATATGTGGAAAATGTACCTTGTATATGGTCCATTATCCTCTCGTTTTTAAATGCCTATTGCTTATTTTGTAGAGTGATTTAGAATCAAAGCCACTGCCAAACTTAAAAGACTTTACCATTGAAGAAGAAGAAGGTTCAGGTAAAGAAAGAAATCTCTCAAGTATTTTTTTTTTCATTTCAAATAGTAATCTGATTAATCTTATTTGCTCTGATATTATACATATTGATAGGTGGTTACGGAACCGTGTACAAGGCTCGAAGGAAATCAGATGGGAAAATATTTGCTGTTAAATGTATGTGTAGAGCTATACCAAATTTACTCTGTTAACCATCATTATGTGATTAAGTACCACTTCAATTACCCTGGGGAAGGATGGTCTAGCTTTCTTTTTTCTTTTGTTACATGTGAGTGTCTGTGTGTGCGTGGTGGGGGGGGGGGGGGATTGTTGATCAAATCTTCAACATTACCTTTAATGGTTGGTACATAAGACAATATTGAGTTCTGGTTGCAAAGCAAATGCGTCGTTGCTAGAGCAAGGATAGATGATGTTATAAATCGAAATAACAACTCACAATATATTTTGTACTTAAATGTGAAAGCTTGCCATTTTGTATCAGGTCCCCATCCAAATGCCAATTCCTATCATGTCAAGAATGAGATGAAGATGCTGGAACGATTTGGGTACTGATACACTACCACCATTGCCCTTCTATATACAATTACTTGTTCATTTCTGAGACCTTATATTTTATTTGTCATATCTTCTGAATTTCAGAGGTAGAAACTTTGTCATCAAGTATGAAGACTCATTTAAGAGCGGCAACTCTGAATGCTTTATTCTTGAGCATGTTAATCATGACAGACCAGAGGCAATTTTTTTCCCTTTATCCCATTTACTCAGAACTAATTTGTACACCTTCCCTTCCTAAATATGATTCTGTGGATACTTTCTTTGAATAGTTTGTATAGTTCCCTTCTTAAATTTGATCCTGTGGATACTTCATTATTTCAATCTAATAAATGTTAATTAAAATAAAAAAATCCAATTCTAAGAAAATTTATTTACTAGGTTTGGTATGAGAAATGAATGTTTTTCCTTCGTGTGATTTAATTTAGATATTTTTGTTATCCATCCAGTTTTTGAAAAAGGAAATAAGTGTACATGAACTTCGTTGGTATGGCTACTGTTTGTTCAGAGCTCTAGCAAGTTTGCATAAACAGGTATAGTCTCCCAAATTTCATTGCTAAAGTAATGTTTCCCTCATTTTTGTAGTTGAGTGTTCTAATTTCTGTTTTCACTAGGGGATTGCACATCGTGATGTGAAGCCTGGAAATTTCCTTTTTTCTCGAAAATTTAACAAGGGATTTCTCATTGACTTCAACCTAGCCATTGTAAGTTGCACAAAATATACACTTAACAATTTTAAAAAAAAAGCAATTGTATGTTATTTACTTCCTTTGTCCATTTGTGCACAGGATCTCCACCAAAGATTTGTCAGAACTGGTAGGTACTCCAATCTATCTATAAGGGCAATCCTATATCTTATCTTAGATTTTTTTTTTACATTTTTTTATGCAAGTGTTGGAGCTGACATAAGGACACTAAGTGTTGTATGTTTTGCAAATATATTTTGTTTATAATCGGTCTTCTCTTTAGTTATGCTTAGCCATGTTCTTTTTTTCTCAATTCCATCATAGGGCAGGAACCAGGGTTATTTTGGGATGAATTGTTCTTAGTTGTACACTTAATTGGGCTTATTTTACAGTTAATTGCTCCGTATGATACAATATCAAAGTTCCTTAAGCTGATTAATTTGATATTTACATGATCACAGTACCAAGACTAGATCCAGCTCATCTCTCTGCACCTAAGTCTAACTCAAACAACACCAAGGAAAAGCAAAACCTAAGTTTGAAAAGGAAGAGGTCAAGTGAAAAACAAATTGAAGTTGCCAACAAACATGAAAAAAGCCATTACTCTCAGAAAACAGCTGATGCGTCAACCTCCATGAAAGACCCAACCAGCACAAGAACCTCACAAGAGAGACGAAAGCAGCCAATAATGTACCAATCCTTGAGAAAGGAGTTGGTGCACTATTTAAAAGATACCACACAAAGAAGCCCAAACAAGGAAGTGGTGGGCCCGACACCTCAGCGGAAGAGAGTGACAGCCCCACCAACCAAAAGTGACAGGAGTCTTGTCATATTTACGCCCATGCCTTTGTATTGTGGTGGTGGTGCTGTTGCGGGGTCAGGAGTGCAGAAGATCAAAGGTAGGTGTTTTCTCCTGAGAAGTTTGTAAAAGAACCCGCCCTCCTCTATGCTAAAATTGAAGGCCACCCTAATATTTTAATGACATGTCTGTACAGCACATACTAATGTCAATTTTTATTAGTGTGCTCCTTAGTTGTCATACCTCTTCTTGCTAGTTTGTGATTATGCTGCATAGACAGGTCTCTACTGAGTCAATACCTGTAACAATCTAGAAATGGTACAGAATCCTTGTTGTTCCATCCAGTCACTAATGTCCACAAAAAATGTAATAAACATAAAAGGAGAATGTATGGGCATGTATGTGTATATTTATGTATCGCTCTCTGGTTTTTGGGTTCAGGGGAAGGAAAGCATAGGAAGGAAGGTCCTTGTGCAGGAACAAAAGGATTTCGTGCTCCAGAGGTTTGTCTTCTCTGAAACTTGTCAAGAAATCTCCATTGCCATTTAATATGTAGTGCTCTTGAGATTAAAGTTCAAGATTTATATTATCAGGTTCTTTTCAAATCATTCCATCAAAGTTGCAAGATGGATATATGGTCAGCTGGTGTGACCCTTCTTTACTTTATTATTGGGAAATGTCCCTTTGGTGGCGATCCTGAGCAGTAAGTTTGTAGAGTATATGCACAGAATAATTTGATTTTTGTACCTACAAAATCTTAAAATATCCTGCATGCCTTTATGACCTGGGAAGTGCCAAGTATACCCCTCAGTAGTTTTCTCAAAGAATACCAAAACAATCCCACATATCTTCTCATTGTTGAGACTGTCATGAGAAACAACATATGTGTGTTTGGGGCGCTTTCTATGTCTTTTGCCAGTATGCATTTTTAATTAGTGTAGGCTTTTACTGATTGAATTTGCTATTAACACAAAGCAGGAACATAAAGGAAATTGCTAAGCTGAGAGGAAGTGAAGATCTATGGGAAGTAGCCAAGTTACACAACTGCGAATCCTCCTTTCCCAAGGTAAAAATTATCTATGTTTGACTTATTTAAAAAAAGGAAATAATGAATGTACTGGTAATTCGGGTAAAGATATCTTTTAACCAAAACCCCTTGTATTTGCAACTTTTTTCCTTGTCTTGTTCAGTACTTAACTGCAAAGTGTAGGATCAATCAAGAGCTCTCTTTTTGGATCACATTTAAGAAAACTGATGCTTAAATTCTGCTATTTCATCTTAACTAAGACCTAATTATGCTGTTCAGTGTGAAGTGTAAAATAAGGCTCAATTGGTTAGGATGAATTAAATTAAGTTTATTAGGGCTTACAATTGGCAGAATTTGCACAAACTTGTACCATACCAATATACCATTCAGGTCTGGTGCTAGCACATATAGTCAAACTATAGTTTCTTGCTTCTTTCCATTCAATAATTGCTGTATATTATTATTGAACTTAGTTTGTGACATCAACTTACCTTACCTTTTATAGGAGTTATTTGATGTGCAATATGTGCAATCAGTGAACTTACGAGACTGGTGCGAAATCAACTCACGCCGGCCTGACTTCATTAAGGCCATACCAGACTCTCTATTTGATCTAATTGACAAGTGCTTGACTGTAAACCCGAGGTGTCGAATCTCAGCCGAAGAAGCCATAGCACATTGGTTCTTTACACCGTGCCATGAAAGCCTCTCAAGGCGGCGGCTGCTTAGAAAGTCATCCCATCCTGGATCAAGTCTTCAGATAAAAAATGATCATAAGCATTGTGTTATGTAAATTAATTTATTTTTTCTTTTTGTGGGTAAGCTTGTATGTGTTTCTTTAATGAATATCATGTACAAAACATCTAGCAAAATATGGTTATGGCAAATCTGTTCAAGTATTCATACATTAAGAGCAGCTAAAAATAGAATTAGAATGAGAGCAGCTTCTTTTCACCTCCTGAAAATTTATCCCAGCATACAACTTTAAATTATGTAATATCGGAAAATACGCCTCTATACCTCAGAGAAAACTTTAGTCAAGTTCACTGAATAATATTGAGAATATTATCAAAGAATTGCGAAAGTAGTAGTTAACTAACAAATTAGTTCCACTCGAAGTGAAATTTGGGTCCGGAGTTTCATGACCACCTACTGGTTCGGTCCAACAGGAGCCGATGGTTTGTGACCCAGTCCGACAAGTTATTCAGGCAGGCTGGAGTGGAGCCCATGTGTGTGCCTCCTGAGTCCTGATTCAGTAAAGGAGTTGGTATCATTCCCTTCAAATTTGTGGGCATGTTGCCTATCATACCCTCTATTCCCAACAACTCCCCTTTTGTCTTTGTGCCGAGCCTTTTGAGCAATAAAGGATTGCAGATGTATGTGGCTATTGGAATGAACTAAAAAAAATTCTTCATATTATTACAAATAATAAGTAAATCAGAACGACATTTTAAGCCTAAGAAAGTTTCAATCTATGCCAATAAAGTCGGATAAACTCTTTTTTTCTAAGGAAGCAGGCCATTGTGTACTAATAATTTTCATTAAACAAATAAATATATTTACAAGTAATTGTAAGTCTCCATCAGTGAAGTCGTATCAACTTTTAGCTGTAAGGTTCCAATCCGAGATCCGGACAACAGAATGTCATCATAAAGTTCAATCAAATAATTGAAGAACGGTACTTGTAAGTGTGGATTGGCCTCTAGCCATGACAATTACTGCTAAAAAGTTGATTGGCCTCTAGCCATGACAGTAAGTGTGGATAAATTATTGGTATCTTCAAGATTACATTGTTGG
The DNA here is from genome assembly GCA_025461125.1 of Carex kokanica. Lineage (NCBI taxonomy): Eukaryota > Viridiplantae > Streptophyta > Magnoliopsida > Poales > Cyperaceae > Carex > Carex kokanica. The sequence goes on along the minus strand of JAJGRX010001358.1, from coordinate 102,759 downwards.
GGAGAGACACAAAATTAGGTAATTATTGAATCAATAATATGTAACTAACCATGACACCTACAGTGATTTAAACAGAAGAACAGTGACTCCAATAAGTACTGATACAATGATCCAAACAGACACCTCCGCAAGGCACCTATACGTACTGCCACCACGTACTAGCATGCATCTTCAATTCTTGCAACTACTGACAAACAAACAGTGCCAGAGTAACTACAGAAATCCAGACAATACCTTAAATTCGTGAGGTAACATATGGCAGAAGTTGTTACGTTTTTAGATTGGAAGGTGAAACATTAATTAAGCAGACTGCAGCTGCCTTTTTTCAACTAATGCAGTTATTATCTACAGTGATGTTCTTTAAGAGACCAATTAATATTAGTATGCGACTGGAGATGAGCTTTCGAGAAGTGCATTAATTTCATGATGTATCTCTATCATTTTCCTTTTCAGTACATTATAACTAATTTCATGATGTATCTCTATGGTTATATTGTTGTATTTATCATTAAGGAAGTTTATTTTGTTGTAAATGAAAGGAATTAACTTTAAGAAAAAATTAGCATGGTTCATGTGGAAGTAATCAATATAAGTTTGGGACAGTATTTTTTCATAGAAACTGTTTCCATAGAAATATCAATTTTTCATTAGTATACACTGCAAATAGGAATCAGGATATGTTTGAAGGAGAAAATTAACTTTTAATTAGGCTGGTTAGGGGTTACAAAATTTCGAAATGTTTTACTGTTAAATAAGTATTCATTTTCGAAATGTAACACATATTATAACAATATGTGTTGATGTGTTATTCATTTATTCTTTTAGAATAAAATATGTTATCTTTTAGCAGGTGTGCATTCTAGAATGTAATGATCTTGAAACAGACAAGCAAAGCAAAACCCTCAAAAGAACATGATGATATCTCCCATACTAACTAAATAAAACATTTATCCAATTCATACTCTAGAGGAAACCCTACTATACTCTTGAGGATACAAGTAATGACACTAACATATAACCAAATTCTCTAAATGTGCTCCTCATCTTGAATATTATCAATTAAATCCTTCCCTTTTGTATCAGGCAGGAATGCAAAAGGCAAAGAACAGAACCCAATTGCAAGCCCAAAGAAACCGAAAGACCACAATCGGTTGCTCTTCCCTTCGACTGCCATAACAGGTGCAAATGCTCCTGCAAGAAGAGTAGTTTCTCTAACTAATGATATTGCCGTATTGCGTATAGTAGTCGGGAAAAGCTCAACACAGTATATCAACATGACATTAATTGCTGTGCAAGCTGCACAATAGGATATCACTTCAGCTGCCAGCTGAATTCTATTGGCTATGCCGACAGTATCAAATGCGCATGCCAGGCTGCACAGCGCGCTTACTGCAGTTAATATGAGAACTGTAGTTCTACGATCCATTGTCGCCACAAGAAGTAAGGTCAAGAGAGATGCGGGTAGCTCAGATAGAGCATTCAAAGCCACGCTAAGGTAAAGATTTGAACTGAGGTCTCCGAGAGTGAAGGGTAAACCGAAGTATATAAACCCGGTTCCAAAACTCGCCATCATGACAGCTATCAACCTCCATAGGAATTGTTTGGCAGTACAAAGCATTTTCAATGAAGATAAAAAATCATAGCCCGTATACTGCACCGCATCCTTCTTGGTTAAATTATCTTCGTTTTGTCGGTGCACCTTTAGCCATCTAGGTGACTCTTGAACAAAGCAAAAAAGAAAAATGGTGTAGCACAAACAAGGAATATTTGTCAAAAGGTACATATACCTCCATGACAAACCTTGGCCCATATTGTAGGCCATTATTGGTAGAGTCAAGAACCCCAGCATGTAAAAAGTAAACCCTAGAACACCGATCTTATCACGCCACCACTGATCTGCAATTTCCATTGATAGCACAAGAGCTGACGAGCCAATCGAAGCACGACCGAACCCAGAAATAAATTTAAAAGACGAGTAAACCCAAATGTTAGGAGAGAGAACTGTCATAGCGGCAGCAAGTGACATGACAAGGCATGACAGTATGAGCAGCAACTTCCGGCCAAGAACCGAATCTGCCAGGGTGGACATAAACAAGGCACCGACAACGCAACCGGTGAAAAAAGCCGAAGCAGGAATTGACGAAAGGATCGTGTCTTTGCACTCAAGGGCCCACTCTGACACAATTGAGGTATTGACCGAGTCCCAAGCCCATGAGCCTGGCTGGAGGGCACATGGGCTTGATGCAGAATTGCATATCAGGTCAACCGGGTCGAGGCACTTCCACTTGGGATCAGCATCAGTAAAGACAGTGATGAAAGTCTGCTGGCCATCAAAAAACCACGCTGCCGCAACAACAATTGATTGAAGAAGTTGCATTGAGAAGGATCGTTGTATGGCAGCTTCATCAGCGCCTTCAACAGAGGAACTATGAGATGGGAGGAAAGGAGTTGAATCTACCATTTTATTGGGTTGATTGAATGGGTCTCTTTACCAAGGGGCAAGAAGAAAAGAAAAGAAAAGAAAAGGAGATTATATGCTCAACAAACTATTTTTGGCCAATCCGGTCCCAAGTGGAATGTATACCATATGATCTATGGGTCTGTTATTAGAACTAATATGGATGATTGCCCCAATTTTCATTGGTTTTGTAGGGTTTGTTGTCTGGTGGAAAACTCTTGGTAATTAAGATAGTAATTGTCTGGTGGAAAACTCTTGATAGGGGTGAGTAAATCGCTCGTAACTCGTAACTCGCTCATAACTCGCTCGCTAAATGCTCATTAATAACTCGCTCATTAACAACTCGCTATAACTCGCTCATTAACAACTCGCTCATTTACTTAATGAGCCGAGCATGAGCATACCCCAACTCGCTCATTAGCTCATTAAGAACTGAGTTACATAAATCCTACCACATATAATTTCTTGATTCTTTTTTTTGTAATGGCCCAAGAAGCAAGTTTGAAACATGCATGCCATAGGATCGTCGGGTTAAAGAAAGAAGGCCCCGGAATCATCCGTAATATCCATTAACATATTAACTACAAGTCTAGACCCAGCTACTATAGCTTGAAGCCTTGAACGGGAGTGAATAATAATGAATATTATTTGGTTTTTGAACTTTTAACTGAAAATTTTGGAAAGTTTTCAGCGCGGCTACAAAATCTCATAACTCGGCAACTCGCTCATAACTCGCTCATTAACAGTATGCTCATTAACAACTCACTCATTAAGCTAATGAGCTGAGCATGAGCATACCCTAACTCGTTTTGTCAAGCCAAACTAAAACAAACATGCCTTAAGAGTACGAGTCTCCTTTAAGATTTGTGTCAAATTAAAACGAAATTCGGTGAAGATCCTATATATATCACTTAATTTGTAACCAATCGATATGCCTGCCATAATGTTACCAATTGTAACCAATCGATTAGAAAGATTTATCCAGGATACTTGTAGTTGTAGGCCTATTACATCCACTATTACTCCTGGAAATATGGATAATTAACACCCTGCATATTTGCTAAACTATGGGCTAGTTCAATTAAGCTATCTTGTCTGGACCTATAGGCAATTTTACAAAACATCCCATATCTCCTTGATTTATTTTTGAACCACCTAAACAATATTTTCCTCGGTCAATCATGAAAAAAATAGAAAAAGAAAAAAGGCACGGTTACCATGCGAGCCGTGAAGGACTTGAATGGAACGCAAAAGTTAAATCAATCAAAATTGGAGATGCGGGGTATCGATCCCCGTACCTCTCGCATGCTAAGCGAGCGCTCTACCATCTGAGCTACATCCCCACGGACAATTGTTGTATCGTATGTATATTTTTATACTAATTTTTAATAATCAATTAAAAATCTCGCATCCCTCAATTAACAACGGAACAACTATCAATATTAAATTATTAATAGAATAGAACTTGAGGACTAATCCATGTGGGAATGGAGTTTGCCTCTCTACACAACGCTTATTCAATTCTCACCAGAAGAATTTGTTGAGATTGTGCATTATTGTATAGGATACATTTAATGGCTTTGTAGCATGCCGAGATTTTTATTTTTACCCAAAAAAAAATAAAAATTAATATATTTAACCAAGTTTTTGAAAAAATTAAATTTTTACCCAAACCGTAAATAATATTTACGGTTTGAATTTTTTTTTTTTTTTTAGAGAAAAATAGCTAAAATGCTGAAATGAAATATAACACAAAAAAATCGAATTGTTTTTTAAAATATTTGTTAGAAAATACGCTACGAATAGAGCCGATTTTGTGCTAAAATACGGTAAATTACAATAATTATGCTAAAATACGGTAAATGTACTAAAATGCTGAAATTACAACAATTATGTAGAATTATGCTAAAATACGGTAAAAATTACGCTAAATTACGTATGAATTGGGATGATATTTTCATTGAAAAGGCGAAAAACGACGACGAAACTTTAAACAGTCATAAAATGGCGCTCGAGTATCCGATTTCAACAAATGACCACTTTTCGGAAAGCTTGTGAAAATGCGCATGCGTTTGTACTAGCTTTGCTAGTTTTTCAAATTCAGAATCGCCAAAAAACAAAGAGAAGGGCCTCAAAACTTCAGTTGAAGTTTCCGATTAAGATTTTCATTTCTATTCTTCAATCTACGTAGCTCAGTAAATTAGTTATCTAATGAACTTGTAGAATACCAATTTTTATTATTTTTTGGAATTTTTTTTTTACTATTTTTTATGATTTATGAAAGATGCCACAAAATCGGCCCAATTCATACGTAATTTAGCGTAATTTACCGTATTTTAGCATAATTCTACATAATTATTGTAATTTCAGCATTTTAGTAAATTTACCGTATTTTAGCATAATTATTGTAATTTACCGTATTTTAGTACAAAATCGGCCCTATTCGTAGCGTATTTTCTAACAAATATTTTAAAAAACAATTCGATTTTTTTGTGTTATATTTTATTTCAACATTTTAGCTATTTTTCTCTAAAAAAAAAAAAAAAGTTTCAAACCGTAAATAATATTTACGGTTTGAATTCCGAATTCAAACCGTAAATATTATTTACGGTTTGGGTAAAAATTTAATTTTTTCAAAAACTTGGTTAATTATATTAAAATATATTTTTTTTGGATAAAAATAAAAATCTCGGTGTAGCATGTGTTGGACAATAAAGCCTCAGTCGTTGTATTCGAAATTTAAGATCTATTAATAATAATAATAATAATGATTGTTAAAATTGTTATAATAGAGATGTTGCAGCTTAAAATTGATGACATGATAATTCAATTATTTGAGATATAGTGACAAAGATAATGTCCTCTGAAAATACACTGAAATTTTTTTTCTTACCACCCTCAAAAATCCGAATTAATTCAATACCACCCGTTTAATCAGATTTCAGATTCCGCCATGTACGCGCACTGGATCTGCGCACGGATCCCCAATCTGTGCGCGTAGCGGGTATGCGGACCGATCCGTGCGCGTAGTGGGTCTGCGGACGGATCCGTGCGCGTCATGGCTGTGCGGACTGACCCTGACCCGTTCGCGCAATAGCTATGCGTTCCTGTTACCTTAGGCCTATATATGCAGAGTATTGTGTTGTCTTTTATTCTTCACTCATTCTTCACCGAAGCTGCTGCATAGGTACGTTTTTTACCATTTTTTTTTCAAAAAAACATATTTTTTGTATTATTTTTTAATTTAGTGCATTATTTTGTAATATTTAGGTTCATTCAACCAATTATGATTGGAATTGCTTTATATTCTGGTGGTGAAGTATTACAAGGACCAAATGGCGCTTATTATAGCCACCAGATGCCGAAAATGTTCAATATCGGCTTAGGTTTGGATTTTAGAGGTATAAATAGGGAAGTGTACCAACAACTCGGTATTGACCACCGTAATTATGAACTGGTAATTACCGCAAGGATCAATATTGGCCAAGGCAACCAAACCTGGTTCCAACAGTTTCCGGTACAAGACGATAGCAGTTGGGGGTTATATGTCGAAATGACAATGAATATGAGCACTCCTTTCAAGTTCCTAGAGTTATATGTGGTAGCCAACCCCAGACAAAACCCTAGACAGAACTCCAGACAGAATACCAGACAAATGTTGCAGTTGACTCAGGGTTTGGGGCTCGAGCAATCCGTAGCGGGTCCAAGTCGGGCGCCATCCGTAGCGGGTCCTAGTAGGGTCCGATCTGACAGGGGTCGATCTCCAATTCCATCCTCGTCCTCTAGCCGAGTCCAATCTGAAAGGAACCGATCTGGAACCCCAGAACGGCTTTATTATGCTGATAATACGGACGACGATCCTGAAGAAAGGGAGGCAGAGGCTAATTGGGATGATAATGGAGACGGTGGGGTATCAGATCACAGTGATGAGGATACTGGTATTCCTGTTCTTGGCAGGCGGAAGTGGCCTTTATTGGTCGTGGGGAAAGACATCCGTTTGAGCAATTTCATGACACATCAGGGTTTGAAGAGGCCGATAGCTCTTTTTTTGCGACATGTGAGGTATGTTTGTTAATTTATATTAAATTTTAATTTAATTATTATATTGTTGTTATTAAATTGATGTTGTTCAATTTTTGTTGTTTCTTTTGTAATTAAAAGGGAGAAAGACATGAATTGTCTGAGGGGATGACATATGACAGCAAGGATAAGATGAAAGATGCAATTAACCACTGGCATATCAAACTAAATAGAGAGATAAAAAATACACACAGCGATACCACCAGGCTGAGGTACAAGTGTGTTGATGCCCGGTGCAGGTGAGCGTTGGTTGCAAGGGCTACAGGCTTTGGTAATACTTGGGCCATCACGAAGAATGTGGCTAAGCACACATGCCACGCATCGGCTTCCAGGTTAGATCATGCACAGTTGACGTCCGCTATGGTCGCCAACTGTATAAAATTGTCATTGGAAAAAAATACTGATATGTCTATCCGGGCAGTCGCTGACTTATGCGCTGAAAGGTACGAGGGTGTCGTTCCAAAGTACAACAAATGATGGCGTGGCAGAGAGTTAGCAATTGCTCGGGCCTTTGGTAGTTGGGAGGGGTCTTACGAGCTGATTGTCCCTTTGCTAGAGGCAATAAAAAGAACAAACCCGGGAACTGAATATAAGATTGTTTCAAAGCCAACCAAAAAGCAAGGGTATCGTTTTTTCATGAGAGCAGCATGGGCATGGGGACCATGTATTGCTGCAGTCGATCACCTCAGACCCGTCATCAGTATCGATGCTTGTTTCTTGTCTGGCAGATACAAGGGTAAGCTGTTAATTGTAACCGGATATGATGCAAAGAACCAGTTAATCCCGTTAGCATTTGGACTGGTAGAGAGCGAGGATTTTGAGAATTGGGGATGGTTCATGAAGTGGGTGCGGGAGTTTGTAATTGGTTCTGGCAGATTCATGTGTGTGGTATCTGACCGACACAAGGGCATAAAAAAGGTGTTTATTCAAGATGATTTGGGTTGGTGTGAGGAGAATGGGGAGTGTGCCCACCGCTACTGCTCTCAACATGTGTTTGAGAACTTTGGAAAGCACACTAAGGATAAGGTTGCTTCTACTTTTTTTCAAGGTTATGGTTAAAAAGAAGAAGAGAAGAAGATTGCAAGAAGGACTTGAGGCAATGGGGAGGCGAAATCCTGATTGGTTGGCTTATTTGGATACATGTGGCAAATATAATGAAAATGATGAGGAAAAATCGCCTAAGCCATGGAAGGTGTATCAAGCTATGGATGATGGATCTCGTTGGGAAATAATGACTAGCAACGGCTCCGAATCGCTCAACAATGTCTTCGCCACTTCTCGAAGGTTTGTATTTTGTAATCCTTCTATATTTTTATTATCGTTTTCTTCATTTAATTGTAATTTTTAATTCTCGTAGGTTACCAGTTGCCGCAATCATTGAGGAGACGTTCTACAAGTGTGTCAGTTGGTTTGTTCAGAGAAGAGAGAAGGCTGTGCAATTGCAAGCAGCAGGTCAGCTTTTTTCCACTCGCGTACATAAGAAGCTGGATAAGCACATCGACAAGGTTGGAAAAATGTCAGCGCTTGCATTCGGCCATCATGGAGAATTTATGGTGACCTCACATGGCGAAAAGATTAATTTTGACATGGAGAATGGCAGCTGGGTGCACACGTCTAGCGACTGCAGGTACAAGGTAGTTCTGAGGAACGACCATGAGGTGGAATGTATGTGTCAGAAGCCTCAGATGGTCGGAATACCATGTGTTCATGTGATGGCGGTTTGTCGCTTAAGGTAAAATTATGTTTTATTTAATTTGGAACTTGAAATTAGGGACCGCATTACTTACTAATTTGTTAACATGATAGGAGCTTGGATCCAAATGACTTCGTCAATCACTATTACAACATTCAAAAACTCATCGACACATGGAGTGGTGAATTTCATGTGTATGACAATCAATGTGATTGGCCGGTGTACGAAGGAGATATCTTAGTTCCAGAGCATCGGTTGGTGAAGTTGGGTAGGAGACGGCACAACCGCATCCAAATGTGGATGGATGTATTGGAAGGACGACGAAGGGGTCACCAAACCAGCAGAGAAACTCTCGAGAGGAATGCGAGAAGAAGAAGGGATGCGAGAGGAAATACGCAATAAGGTCAAGAGGTGGTAGTAGAACTGTTGTTTTTGTCTGTTTTTAATGGTAGTAGAACTCATGTTTTTAATTAAAGTAGAACCTATGTGTATTTTTATTGCAGTAGAACTTATGTGTATTTTTATTGCAGTAAAACGGATGTTTTGTTTAAGTCGAAGTGATTAGTTTGAATGATGTAGAACTCATGTTTTGGTCGAAGTCGATTTTGAAGAAATGTAGTGACAGATGTAATAAGATCATGAAAGACAAACATAAACCAAATAAAAGTAAGAATAACATGATAACTAAATGACAGTCCGAAAAACATACATAAAAGTCCGAATATCTGAATAACTACATAAATGGTGTGCTCATCGGCTCTGCTGAATCTTCATCATTCATATCCCCCAAATCCTCGTATCTTGGAAGATCCGCTAGCCTCAGGATCTTGTCTAGGTGGTCCTTGTACCCGGCGACGACCACCGGAGGTGCAGATGAGCACAACATAATCTTCCCCAGCCTCTTCCAGCCTCTTGTGATCCCATATCTTGCTGCTCTCAGAACCTGCTTGATGTTCATAAGTACCTGCGAATAAACCATTTTATCAATGTTTCAAACGATGATTACCGTACCTGTATTGAAATAATAATATAATATAAAAAACTTACAATCTGTGCAGCCGGACCACCGCTAGGGATGAAACCGTACTGAGTGGAGGTCGTGTCGCGTGGTACATGAAGCGGCTTCGCATTTATCTCTGAGATCTGACCGAACATGTACACCGTGAATGCACAATTTTCCTGATACCACTGCCGATAATGCTGGTCCCACTCCTCGAAAGCATAAGTCTGATACATATCAGGAACCATGTCATCCAGACTCATATCCTCCAGTCTCCGTACATGCAAGGCGTGCTCCGTCCGCCAATTCTTCATAACCGCGGTGCACAACGGCTGGTGAAGATCATACTAGTCGTCCTTTGTGATAGGCGGCGGGACTGGAAAAAACTGGGCCATACCAAACTGTCTCATCACCCGTCCAGGGTAATAATGCTCAACAACCTGGTAGTAGATAAGCGGTACCTGCCAATATTTTCATAGTCTAAGTATCAATTTTAAACTACAATATGATTATGAAATTGTAAACTAGAAAATAAAAAAAAAACTCGCACCTGAGCAAACCAGCACTGTCGCTCGCGACTGCAGATCGAAGGCAGTTTTGTGAGAAAACAGTAAGGGTCTTCATCATTTTCAAAAACCTCGACCCAAAAATCATACGGCCTCCACTCGACATGTAGATCTGGAGTCATCTGCTCGAACTGAGTTCGGAAAAACCAAACTCCCAAAGGCTTGCCGTGCGGAGTTGCGACAAAGGTCTTTCTTGCGCAGAATCTCTGAGCATACGCAGGACATGTCTCCCCATCCGGATGACCCCAGTCTGGAGCCCAACCGTCTACTGATGGTTGCGGACGACCAAATGGAAATCTCGTCCACGACCAATGCTGAAGGAGACCAATCGGTCCGTACAGACCAGATTTGTTGTTGTGTATTTTTGGTATTGGAATATGTGGGTCAATTTTGTAATACACTCTATGCTTTAAATTTATAAAACCTTAATACACAATAATAGATTGGTTGCAAGCATACAACCTATCCTTGTAGGAAAATAGGTATCGATCCAAAGATAACGGGAGAAATTACTTTCTACTTAAATAATTAATTCTAAAATAATGCAATTAAAGTAAAGGGGGGGTTTGTTGAAAACTGGAATGGTGGGTTCAATACCCGAATTGGAGTTGAAACAAAACAAAACAATTCTAAACAAATAATAAAAAGGAGTTTGTAATCAAAGAGATGGAATCTAAGGGCTATCGGCTCTCAATCCCTTGATCAAATTCACATTTACTTGGTTTCTAAATTCATGTTTGTTATTTTGGGGTTTCTAAACCTAATATGTCAAAAAGGGTCACTTTCGTGAATTAATGACGTGTCTAGATAGTTCGGATTTCACGGTTAAGTTCCTCACCCTAATTATCTAGACCATAAGCATATGTTTAGCCTAATTTATTCCCAAACACCGACACTTCACGATTAAGTCCTTCATATCAAAATTCGGTTCAATCTTAGGGGTCCCAATTGAATATGAGGCTTCACGATTAAGTCCTTCGCCTCAATTCAACCATCGGTCTTATGGTTCCGGATTAAGAAGTAGATTTGGTCATTTCTAATCTCAATCCTAGGATTATTCATGCAAGTAATTTTGTTCTATCAATTCTGTGATCCTAATACCTTAAGTTAGTTAAACCTAAGCGGGACACTAATTAATAATCCACAAATCACTTAAGCACATGAATTATAAAATCACCAAGACCAATCAATTAACAAACAATCATCACATAGAAATATTATCCAAGTAAAATAGAATCTAATATAAGTTCATGAGTTTAAGCCTAAGCCCCTAGAGAGGAATCTAGCCCCTCATGGGTGCAATAACATCCAAGAGATACAAAAGAGTAAACATGACTAAAAACTAGATAAACAAATAAGAGAAGAGAATACACCAATCTCCTAGTTTGCTGCCCTTGTCTTCAATGTTTTCTCGCTCGAATCAAGCCTTCAATCCGTTAATCCAAAAGCCTTTGATCTTGTGAAGAGGAGAGAATAAAAATGGAGAGGTTTTGAAGAAAAAGAACTTAGGAGCAAGGTGGAAGATAAGATCCCCTTCTCCTGCTGCCTCTCCCCTCTTTAATAGCCAATTTCGTCACTCCCCCAATCAATCCCGAAATCTGGCAGCAGTCATGAGAAGATCCCTCAAAATCAGGCTGAATTGGCGCTGGTGCGGCCTTTGTGCGGCCTTCACAAAATCCGTGCGGCCCGCACAAAATGGAGAGTTGGTCGGAAACTGCGCGGAGGAAAAAGGGGTTTGTGCGGCCCGCATTTTCTGTTTGTGCGGCCCGCATTTTCTGTTTGTGCGGCCCGCATAGAATTCCTTAAGGCCGCACGACTGGCCGCAATACTCTCTGACTTGACTGAGCAAAACTTGTAGATTTCCGACTTTTTAATTTCGGATGAATTTAATTTTTGTGCGGCCCGCACAAACTCGCAGAATTGCTCCTTTTTGCTTGATTCCTACAAATTAGACAAGGCAACAGCAGTAACTTGGTTCTTGAATGAATTCTCTATTAAACTAGGGTAAAACACAAGAAATTTGGTACAATTTAGAGGTAAAACCTTAACCGAAAGTGTATATAATTGAGGCTTATCATTTGTCGACCTATTTTCATACAAGTTGCGGTTATTTTTAATACAATAAGAGCAAATAATTTATTTACAAAAAGAAGATTAAGTAATTTATACCCGGCACGCAGTGCATAAGCCTCGGTACAGACATGCCAAGACCGCCGCACCCCAATTCATCTGTGGAGGGTCTGCCAAGTCCCTCAGCCACTCCAGCATACAAGCAGGGACGGTGCTCCCAGAGGAATCTGGGAACAACCAGCAGGAGAACAACTCCATGATATAAGCACGTGTCCACCGATCTACCAGATCCGGAGATGCATTTTCTCGCAAAGGTCCTCTATAAATACAAACTAATTTAGTACAGAGTATCAAGCATCACAAATATTTACTATTAGAAAAATACAACTTACTTGAATGCCGCCCGTAAATAAGGTATACTGATGTCGTTCTTCGAAGCAACCTTCGACCTCTTGAGGGCCCTTTCCTTCATCAGGTTGGGTCCTAGCAGTTCTTCGACATCCTTTGTGAAGTCCCCGTACTCCACACCCGTCACAGCCCGTCCAGTAATAGGCAGTCCCCAGAGACAACTGACATCCTGGAGAGACACCGTAATCTCTCCAACGGGCAGGTGGAATGTGTGTGTCTCCGGCCGCCACCTCTCGACCAACGCAGATAGAAGAGCGACATCTGCAATAATGGGGGTCAGCTGTGAGACATGCCACAACCCCAAACTCTTCAACGCGGGAGCGTATCGCTCGTCGTAGACTATACTCATCTGATTGTTCCGCGTCCCCATCAAGGTATGAGTCTGCATTCAATTTCAAAACAAACAAACATATAACTTACATATTTTTAACTAAATAAAAATAAAAATTATTTGCATTTCTCAAAACGTAAACTTACATATGCATTTCTGATCTTGTGCTCCTCAAATTTATACCAGCAAAGAGGGCTGATGCTCTCTTTCGTCATATTTGGAAATATCGTACGGGCCAGTGATAAATCCAACTGTAAGTCAGCTTGCGTACGATTTTCATTGCTACCGCTGGTTGACGCCATACTGACATCAAATTAATTAATTTTGTCAATTTTAGCCTCTATCGATAATATATCTTCATTCTTGGATGGATCGGTAAAAAGTCATACAATACGATAATTCAGAAAAATAAATTTCTGATTTGGTCCATTTCTACTCAATTTTTGTCTAAATACAACAATGTAAAAATAATTGGACATTTGGACATTTCTAAAAACAATCTAAATACAACAATATATTATTACAATATTTGGACATTTCTAAATTCTAAATTATAATTCACAGTTCTAAATTCTAAATTGGTCTTACACAAATTTTTTGGCACCCAACTAAACTAAAACTAAACTACTTAATAAAAAATAGACCAAATAAACTAAACTACTATTTTGGTCTAATTTACACAAATATTTACATAACTACACAATATTTTAATCTAATTTACAATATACTACTATTTTGGTACCTAACTAAACTAAACTACTTAATAAAAAATTAAATAACAAAATTTAACTTTAAAAAAAAAAAATTACCTCTTACTGGAGGGCTGCGCGGGGCTTGGGGTGCTGCTGCTGGGGCTGGGAGTGCGGGGTAGGGCAAAACCACTGCGCTGCGGGGTTTTATTATATTTTAACACGTACGCATATCCACTGCGCGAACGGGTCCGTGCGCCGACCCACTACGCGCACGGATCGGTCCGCATACCCGCTACGCGCACGGATCAGTCCGCATACCCGCTACGCGCACGGATTGGGGATCCGTGCGCAGATCCAGTGCGCGTACGTGGCGGAATCTGAAATCTGATTAAACGGGTGGTATTGATTTAATTCGGATTTTTGAGGGTGGTAAGAAAAAAAATTTCGGGAAAATACATGTTGGGTTGGATCATGATCCGCTTAACTCAATTTGACTCTGGTTTTTAATTCATTAACCTGTTTTTAATTAATAATCATGAAATGAACAGTTGAATATCTGAAAAATGTAGCGAGTTAAATAGTTGAAATTGATAGATTCAGTCTAACTTTTAAGGAGGAAGGGAATATATGTGCAGAAATTTGAAATTTTGTCAAAAAAAGAGACTTAAATAGCCATAAAATGGACGCATCCAATCAAATTTTAAATTTTGTTATAAGAGTGCGTGGGAGTGGGACTTAAAACTTGGGTGGCACGTGACAACAAATATTAAATTGGATAATAAGAGAAGCTTATTTTTATTATCATAAGTGAAATAAAATATATTTAAATAATTTCTGATATATATAAATGGGACGGATCGAATTGATTGGTGATCTGATGAGGCGAGTAAACATTTAAACATAGCAGTTTTGGCTTCATGCAGTGTAATCAAAACAGTATGATTTGTGCGCTGTATAAAATCAAAAGATTCAAAACAGTATTGTATATAATTTGTGCGCTGTATAAAATTAAAACTGCTCTGTTACAATCAAAACAGTATTGTATATGATTTGTGGGCTGCATGAAATTTTTATCTGATGAGCCGGATTCCGGATGTGACTAAAATTAACTCTAATTCAATATCGGATCGAATCTGATTCATCTAAAAGATATTGTATCTCTGAAATTTTTCTTTCTAGATTAGAAAACGCCGAATTTTTTTTTTTTTTTTTTTGTGATTGACAGACGCTGTCAATTATGAAAATGTAAATTACATCCAACGTTCATACTATCTAATTATATGCATATAGCTCATTCTAGTCTAGTTAGCAATGCTTATGCCACAACACTGCCTCATGTAGCATCCCATCTGCCAGCAGTTCTGGTAACATCGTCTTTCCTCTGAAGACATGAGATGACAAGTCAATGTCTCTCAATGTCTCTCAGCCTGGGAAATTTTTATTTTTTTAATTAGTAGTTCCTTTTTAACATCCTAGGCATTGAAAATAATTTTCATCTCATGTCTTCTCAATGGTGTACTCTCTCAGCCAGCTCTTTTTCATCTCATGGGCAGTGTTGGTAAAAACGGTCTTAACGGCCGATTAATCGGCTGTTTAATCGTTAACGGCGACCAAACTGTTACGAATACACTTAACGAATGCATGTTTACTGATAAAAACGATCAATCGGCCGTTTTTTCCGATTAATCGGCCGATTTACCGTTTATTCCCGTTTATTCTCGTTTATTCTTTATTCTCATTTATTTTAGTGAATATTTAATTTTTTTTTTTTTTGTGATAGCGTGTGATAATAAGATTTATAAATTCTGTATTGTAATTTTAATTGTGCTTAGATATACATCTAATATTTTTTGTATATTTTTTTTCTTCAAACTTACTTTGAAATTGATTAATTCTTCTATTATTTATATACCGTATATTTTTCTTACTTACTGATGTAATTTTTTCAATTAGTACAACGTATTCATTTATGAAATTAAGTTGTTATCATAAATTAAATTTAGTGATTTTATGTTAAAATGTTTTATTTCTTTCAAATAATATGTTATTAGTATTTGAAAAAACTTAATATCAAATTTATTTTATTAAATAAATGTGTTACTTCCACATGTAAAATGCTTATGTGTTAAGAAGAAATAAGCGTAGTGTCGTGTTGTAATAATAAAACTAAGTTAAATTAAGTTTATTTGATAAGTTTAATGAGTTAAATAAATTATTTTTAATAAATTATGATATATATATACACATAAATTTAATAAAAACGTTAAATTGTCCGCATAATTCCGATTAATCGGCCGTATACTGATTAATCGCTTGACGATACTCTGTCCGTCCGACGACCGCATACCGTTATTTACAACACTGCTCATGGGTAGTGTACTCTCTGTGGCTCTATCTGTCTCAATGTCTCTCAATGACCCTATCTGTCTCTTTTGCAGAAAAGATTTTATCTGTAATACGTATGAGCAGCAGATTAATTTATTGCTGACTCATTGGAATAATAGCCTTCTTTACTATCTAATTACATGCATATAGCTCATTCTAGTCAGTTAGCAACCGATTTTTTTATTAATACCCTCAGAAAAAAGAAAAATAACACATTTATCCTTGGTTTCGTTTTTTTTTAAATCTGTCTTAACCGCCCAGGGGTGGAGCGGTCCACTGCCTTAAAAAAAAAAAAAAAAAATCACCAAACCGCCCCACTGTGGACAGTCCACTATTTTTTTTTTTTAATGAAATGATTAAAATAAGCAAAGTCGCTATTTCTGGAATGCACATCTCCTGTGGCGACTCCCTATGTAACTTTCCTGTAGTACAACCACACAGTCCACACCGTCACTCTGTTTTTTTGGAGAACAGCACTCACATGTCACATATCATGTTCAAAGAAATACGAAACTGGATTGGATGTATAGAGTGAGTAATAGAAGATCAATCCCACTGGCTGTGCACCCCGACAATTTCTTAAATCTTAATTTGTACCTCGGCTAATTTTTATCCTAAACTTGCTCCAACAAGGGCAAAGATGTCATTTAAAAGGAAAATGACCATGTTGAAATGGCGAAATAGTGGTATAACCAGACTTTCGAACTATGATAGTTAATTATATAAAAAATTTATACTGATAATAAAAAACAATTTTACAATATACAACATTTTACTCTAAATTTCACTTAAATATAAATTTTTTATAGACTACGTAATATTATAAGTAGAAATTTACTATTTTTCAAATTTATTTGAGTAACGATTAGAGTTCAAATCACTCAACTGTTTAATATCTACGTAAACCTCAGTTTGAGTTTCATACCTAAAACAACTATTTTCAATTTTTAAAAAAGATAGAACAATAAAAATATGCAATATATTTACATATCAACTATCAACTAGGGCCATATTTTAAAAAATAAAAAAATAATAAAAAATAATAGAAATAGTAAAGCTTGATGATTAAAAGATTTTGATATATAAACCAAACTGTTCAATATGAATCAAAATTTGGATAAGAAAAAGTTGATGAAAAGTAGTAAAAGGGAAAGCAACTGCGGTGTGTTGTTCCCCCGGAATTTGTCTCTTTCTGCTCTGTCCCCCAGAAATAGCGGCTTTGTTTATTTTAATCATTTCATTAAAAAAATAATAATAATAATAATAAAAAATAAATAGTGGACCGCCCTACAGTGGGACGCTATGTTGCATGGATACGGGTACGGGTATCGTATCGGATACGATATGGATACGGCGATACGGCAATTTTCAAAAATCTAGAATACGATACGCCTATTATATATATTATTTTTTATTATTTTAATTATAATTATAACTTAAACTAAATTTGTACAAAAACTGAAGGCTTAACTCAAGTATCAATTAAATATGTAAGTTACTAGAAAGTATCACATGTGAAAGTGTAGTGCAGTGGCTATGCCTTTTGGCACTTGAATGAAATGGCGGGGGTTCGAATCACGCTGGGAGCAGAAATTATTTCATTATTCTTCAAGCAATATTTGGGCCTCCTCCTTGTATCTCTTGGGCTATATCGGATTAGGAACAAAAATTATTCGGCCTTATCGGACTAGGGATCAAAATCAGTAAGCGGAGAAAATGATGAAACGTATCGCTACCGTATCTCTGCCGTATCGCACAATATTGACCAGTATCGGAGACCGTATCCAGTGGTTCAAGATACGCCACGTAAGCCGATACGCCAGCTGGCGTATCGGATACGTATCGGGCGCGTATCGGTATCGGATACGTGTCCGATACGGATACGAAGCCAAATCTAACGTATCCGAGTAACATAGGTGGGACGGTTTGGTGATTATTATTTTTTTTTTTTAGGCAGTGAACCGTCCCACGGGGGGGGGGGGGGGGGGGGTTGGTTGGAAAAGCTGACCGCCCCACCTTTGGGCGTTTAGAGCAGATTTAAAAAAAAAATGAAACCGAGAATAGATGTGTTATTTTTCTTTTTTTTCTAAGAATATTAATAAAAAAATCGGAGTTAGCAATGCTTATGCTACCATATCTGCCAGCAGTTCTGGTAGCATCGTCTTCCCTCTGAAGATCATCTCATTCTTTTGCCGCCAAATAAGTCAGCAAGCACAACTTATCACTAGTAATTGCTGCCCGCTTCTTCGAACACTGTAGTCTGTTACGAGTTGCTCTTACCGACTTATGCCACGTTTCCTCTACAGATTCACTCAGGACCAAGACTTGATGTCTCAAATATCCTTTGATAGCTACCGAGACTCTCCGTGCAAAAGATCATTCAAAGAGCAGGTGTTTGACCGAAAACGCCGAAATATTAGTTTGTACAGATAGATAAGATATCGAACAATACAATACGTTAAACCTGTCCAGGATTAAGGCCGGAATTCTGAAAAAGTTAGAGACAATACATTAAAATACAATATTATTTTAATTCCCCATCAATGTCTAATTCCCTCCATTTCCAAAAATAAATGGATATCTGTTTTGATGACGCCAGATTAGTCGGCAGTTATTTGCTTTGGAGAATGTACTAATAATAAAATAGCATTTTTTGTGCCATAATACAGGGCTTTGAAGTTTGAATCACTAAATTCCGGTCACTCCACTTTCAATATCAAGCAACCAGCCAACCAGCCAACCAGCTTATTTATTATGTACTCTATTATCTTTTTTTTTTTTATCCTCTATAAATCACATTTGTGTCTTTCTCAAAACCAAATCATACACAAGTTTTGCTAAGCATGGAGGAAGAGGAACTACTAAATCACAAAATTGAACCAAATCAAGCACTTTCATACAGTGCTCCTCTCTATCTCTACTACACAAACACTTCTTCTCATGTCTTTGATTCTACTAATGAATTCAATGATTTCAAGTTCGATCCGTACCAGCAAACAGAGACTCCGCCAGACTCAACCGCCACATCATTCGCCGATGAATTATTCGATAGCGGAGTTTTGCTTCCTCTGAAACTTCCGCCGCGTCTTCAAAATTTCGGCAAGTCAAGTTCGGGTTCAACTTCACCTAATAAGAGTTTGTTTGCTAGACCAAATCTAAGCAAGCGCGGGGATTTTGATCCTTTCACGGTTGCGTTACAAAAAATAAGGAAAGAAGAAAATTGCGATCGCCGCCGAGATATGCAGCCTCCAAGGAGGTCGCGATCGTTGTCGCCTCTAAGAAATATTAATTGGGTTCGAAAGAGAGAAAAAGAAGTTGAAAAATTAAATTCAAGTAGGGAAATAATTGTACAATCAAATGAGGGAATCGCTGGAACTGGAGATAGTAAAAATAATTCCAGAAAGAGGAAACAAATTGTTCTAAGGATGATGAAGAGGCCAAATGTGAATTATAAACAAGGTCTCTTCACATGCTTTGGATTTGGTGGTATGAAAAATAAAGATATGCTTTTTAAGTAGCGGATATATATATATATTTCCATATATAATATTTTATTTATGTCAAATCTCATGTTCCACTAGCCAATTTAATTTGGCGCGCTTTAATTATTTTTATGGGATAATGAAACCACATCTTATTAAATTTTCTTTGTTTTAGTTTTTCAAATTTTAATTATGACGTCAATTATTTTTTCCCTTTCCTCTTAAAACTTTCAATATCCCCTGCCCCAAACATCAATTTCACTTAACACAATTAACTATATAGTGATAAATGACTAAAATATCCATAAATATACATACTTCATTTTAGAAAAAAATAGAAAATCAAATATGTAATATATCTATAAGTACTTTACCTTTCAATAAAGCGAAAAAGTTCAAAATAGAAGGCATGTTATTGCATCACCATCACCTTATATTCCTTGTCACATTTCTAAATTATTATTCCTTGTTTCCAATTAATCGCCCAAATTCGCAAATAGAAAAAAAAATTTGAAGTACAAACTGAAAAAATTAGTTGCAATTCATGTATATTAAAATAAATTTCAAAGAGGAGAAAATCTATAAATCAAGGACAATTAGACAAGTCTCGTTTTGTGTGGTACTCTCTCCATTGATTAAAATCCCAAAAAAAAAAATGCAATTCGATTCTGTAGGACACAAACAAACGTATGAGATGTTCGAAACAAAAATTAAGAGATAACGGATAATCTTTTCTAAAAGAGAGGGAAATAAAATTCAACTTTTATTTTTAAACTATATGTGTCTTAATTGGAGGATGATAATAGAATAATACTTTTTTACTCTCTGATAAACATAAATATTTTTTAAGGCCTTAAACTTAATAGATAATTTTTATTTTTTTTACTCATTATTGAATTGTATTAAAATTAGTAAATTAAATTGCATGTCTAGTACAAAATTTAGAATCATGGGTTGAGCCCAGGCCCAGGCCCAGGCCCAGGCCCAAGCTGGCTTCACCCAAGTCTCCATCTGTGAACTCACAGATATACTAAAAAACACCATCTGTGAATGCCGACTGAATGCCAATTAATTCTGATTAAAATTTATTCCCAACTAGAAACCAAAAGGGAAATAGGATGTCACATGTCAACAGATTTTGACCCAAGAGAGCTAGCAAAAGGTTTGCTTAGATAAGTAGCATGCAATTAGCAATTAGCAATTAGCAATTAGCAATTAGCATGTTCCCATAAGTAGCATGTAAATAAGCTGTGGGACCAGATCCTATGAGTCTATGACTGGGGTCTGTGCCTCTGTGGTAGATAATTAGATATAGCCCCAGATATTTACTTCTATTAAATTATTTATAGTCGCTCACATTGAAGAGTTATAAGCTCAAATTTAGGAAGATCCATTTTAAAATTCGTACTATCTCACATATTTTTGTTAACAAATTAGAACAAAGCCGATTACATACATCTCTTCGTATCAGTACATAAACATAAATGTAGCAGCCATATAAGTACACAAAATATTACAACTGAATCCTCTAAACAAGAAAAAAAAAAAACAGAACCTTGCACTGATTACAAAAACTGAGCCTTCGGGTCATCGTGCTTAGATTGGTAGATAGCGAGCATGCATGATTTTTTATACTCGTGCTCAGATTGATAGGTAGTGAGCCAGCATGATTTCTTGGCATTAGCCCAAATAGTGTTATTATTTGAGTTATGACGAGCCAGGGATCCAAGGGAGCCTTCGTGTTCAGATTAGGTTTGTTTTTGATTTATTCAGATTGAAACACAACAAGACAGAGAGAGGAAAAAAGAGAGGAAGAAGGTAGGAAGAAAGAAGAAGGGAGAAGAACAAGGAGAGGAGGAAAAAAGACACCATCAGCGCATCATCATCATCATTATCAATCATAACAAGTATATTATTTATATGTAGATATATAGTAGAGACCACGAGAGAGGTGGAGCTAATTCACAACATCCCCATTCAAACCCGGTGAGTCGAAGCAGAGCAAAGAGTGGTGACCAGATTCGTTGAATGAAAATACCTGCTTGATTGGAATGAAGCGAGATGAACCGGAATGTGCAGTGGCCAAATCCGTACGAATTCACATTGAACAGCTTAAATCGAACCTGACAGTGCCAAATACCTTACTTGATCTGAATTTGACATGGGAAACTTAAGAATCTCAAACTTATAAATTTTTTAAGTAATTTACTTCTAATAAATTATTTACAGCTATGAATATTGGAGATAAGCTATTTTAAATTTAAGAAAAATTAGTTTGCTTACTTCATCTTACTTTTTCTTGTTATACACTTCAGTTATAGTCATGATTTATATTAATTCATATGGAAGAAAAAAAATTGAAAAATAAATCTATCTGTAATATATAGTAGACCATACAAACAAAATATGTAGAATAAGTTAATTTAGTTGAAGAAGTGGTTTAACTTACACCATTGTAACTCCATCTCACTCTTTATATTTTACATCTTATTTATCAATTTAAATATGAAAATAAATAATTTACTTCATCTCTTATTTCACAATTAAACATGACTACCAGAATTTCAAACTCAAATATGTCTATTTTCTGAAAAACTCTCCTACTGATGTCACCGACATTTTTATTAATATCCAACATAAAATAAAAAAATATCAAATGTACCCAAGTTTCCCGGCTATTTTTAAAAATGCTCAAACCGACCATTTTTTTTATGCTTGAATTAAAAATTCTGACCGGTCAAAAATGGCCTGTCAGGAGGTTTTTTTTGAAATATTTGTTAGATTACTTCTTTTGATTAATAAATTAGCAATTTTATTTTAAATTACACTAAAATATGCTAAATTATGCTAAATTGGCAATTTTCTTTTATTTTTAAGTCATTTTGTGCCATCTTTCATAAATTATAAAAAATAGCAAAAAAAATTCCAAAAATAGTAAAAATTGGTATGCTACAAGTTCATTATATAACCAATTTACTGAGCTACTTAGATTGAAAAATAGAAATGAAAATCTTAATCGGAAACTTCAACTCAAGTTTTGAGGCTCTTTCTTTTGTTTTTTGACAAGACTGAATTTCAAAAAAGGCAAAGCGGTCACCAATGCATGCATCTTTTCGCAAGCTTTCCAAAAAGTGGTCATTTGCTGAAATCGGACACTTGAGCGCCATTTTATGGCCGTTTGAAGTTTCGTCGTTGTTTTTCGCCTTCTCAGTGAAGATATCGTTTCTATTGCCTTATCCCTTGTCTTAGCTTCACCTGTTTACGAGAGATGTTTTAGATAAATACATGTACAACATACATGTGCTTTAGAAATGAGAGAAATGACTTAAAAAAATTGATACAAATGCATTGTTATTGAACGACACATATCGATATTGTTGGAGCATTCATAAACATCCATTTGAAAGAAAAAAATGTTTCTCATTTAGCTTTGAAATAACTCAAATAATATTTATTTATTTACTTATTCTTAATTGATTTTGGATTCAGATTGTATCAGATTTAGCGTAATTTAGCGTAATTTAGCGTAATTTAGTATAATTATGCTAATTATAAATTAAAAGAAGTAATCTAACAAATATTTTAAAAAAAACTTCTGAATTTTTAATTCAACCGGCCAAAAAATGGCCGGTTTGGACATTTTAAAAAATAGCCATAAAACCTAGGTACATTTAATAATTTTTAATTTAAGTTGGATATTAATAAAAATGTCGGCTGATGTCATGCGCCGTATTTTATTTCATGAAAATTGTTTTACAACAAAGGCTTTGGGACTCTTCACGTGAGAGGTCGTGAGTTCGAAATCTAGATGAGGAGTTCTTTATAAATATTAAATAAAAGTTAAAAAACTAGATCTCCATCTTTCTATCTAAACAAAAATTAGCTTTTATGAATGATTGTCATATTTTATTTTCATATTTTCTAAGTACAATACAAGATAAATACATCAAGAATATCAAACCTCGTGCCACATGAAAACATATGAGTGAGGCTATGGTGCTATGCATAGCACTAATGGCTAGTGTACTACGGCTCAATATGGTACTTTTTAAAATTCTAACGGTCGATCCGACCGTTCAATGTGATATCCATATGAATATGTACTTGCAAACTAAATTTTATATTTTTTCAAATTTTTTTACTATTTTTTCAGATAGGTAGAAAAATCAGTGTTTTTTGAAAATTCTGGACCATCAAAATTCTTCCTATCTGAAAAAATAGTAAAAAAATTCGAAAAAATATAAATTTAGTTTGCAAGTACATATTCATATGGTTATCACATTGAACGGTCGGATCGATCGTTAGAATTTTAAAAAGTACCATATTGAGCCGTAGTACACTAGCCATCCGTGCTATGCATAGCACCATAGCCTCACTCAAAACATATTCAACCAGAGTTATAAAAATAATTCAATTCTTATATTAGGTTTTAATTTCTAATGCAATAATAATTTAAACTGTCAATCAGTACTGTAGTTTTCATTATCATTTTACCTATTTATTCGGTGTACACAGCTGTCAAGAAAATGATTTATAACCAAGGATTAGTTACATAGCTTAAACCTATTCTTACACTAGTTAAACGAGTTTGGTTTCAATAGAGCTCAAGGCACAAACGACTTCTCCGGATGACAAATCGCCACATCCCACATGGGAGGGACACATGTGACATGTCACACATGCCTCCTAATTCTTTTTTTCCAAAATGTTGTGGGCACACGTTAGGCAAACAGTGATACTAGACAAAAATGTTGTGGACTTATGGACATCATAGTACGATCGGTTATGGTACTTGAAAAATTCTTCATATTATTACAAATATGAAGAAAAGAAAACAACTTTAATTAATTAATTTGAAAACTAAGCCATAGGCATAGGATAGGCTTAACATTAAAATAGAAAATGAGTTGCCATCACACCTGTAGGCTTTACCTTAGGAGATAGGTGGGACCATTAATCCTTGTTGACTCTGGCTCCAATTAAAGTTAGCACTTAGCAGTCCAGACACGAAGAATTGTCAATAACAACGACAGCAACAAGACAGCATAGCATATAGGTCGGCCGAGAGCCGAATAGGGCTTCTCACATTTAGAATTTTAGATCAAGGTAAGGTTTGCTTTTCATCTCCTAAAAAAAAAAAAACAAGGTTTGGTTTTTGGAGAGATTTGGAATAGGAAACGCTTTTCATAGCCATTAGATCAAATCTGATACCATGTTTGGTGTGTATCAAATGTTTTTGGATGGTTCAGAATTTTCAGATCAAGTGATTTTCTATCTATTTAAAAAAAATAGTAAAAAAATTTCAAAAAATATAAAATTTGGTTTGCAAGTACATATTCATTTTATAATCATGTTGAACGGTTTGGATGGACCGTTAGGATTTTGAAAACTCAAATTTGGAGCCGTAGCACGGACCCATCCGTGCTATGCATAGTACCATAGCCTCACTCATTTTAGATTGTATGAATCAAATGTATACAAATTTTGATATAAATCAGACGGTTCTGACTTGATATCAGACCGAATGTGGTCCGATATTCATCAAACTGTCTCCACTCTCCTTTTTTTTTTTGTTGAGGAATGAATGTATTTGGTATTTTGATGCTCAACAGTAGCGGAGAAATAATTGAATGATTTTAAATTGAGTGGGACCTTCCGGCATCTTCATTTTCATATTTCACTTGTGAAAATTAAACATGTATTTTTTCCGTAGAAAAATGACTAGACTTATGATTTCTTTTATTTTAAATTTGATTATAGATTTTGCTAAACTTTTTTTATTGTAAAAGTCGGACAAAAAGAAGAATAAGGACACTTGTACAATTTTATTTGCCGTTGGAATTTTGTTTTTGAGATAAGCTGCATGGCAGTTTTTAATTAAAAAAAAAAACCGTGCTGTACTGTTACTGTACAAAGCTGTCGTATCGGATTATCGGAAAATGCTCCAATTATCTGTAGGCATATTCCCTGACATTTTTATTTATACTCAAAGTTAATTACAGATTATAAAAATATCCAGACCCGCCAACTTTTATTAAAAATATCCAAACCGGTTATTTAATGGCCGGTCCCCTGATTTTTTTTTTAGAGATAAATAGCTAAAATGCTGAAATATAACAGTAAAAAATCAATTTTTTTTTATAAATATTTGTCAAATTAATTTTTTGATAGCATATTTATACTAAAATACGCTAAATTACTTGAAATTATGTTAATTTATGCTGATTTACACTAAATTACTTGAAATTATGTTTATTTTTTTAATTTTTTTAAGAGACAAATAGCTAAAATGCTGAAATATAACACTAAAAAATCGATTTTTTTTTAATATTTGTTAGATTACTTTTTTGATATATAATTAGCATATTTATACTAAAATACTCTAAATTACTTGAAATTATGTTAATTTATGTTGAATAGCATATCTAGAAAGGAACAAGATTTGGGATATTGGTTCTTGTCAAATCAAATTCTCTCAATTTTAGGATGAAATTGAATATAATTGGAATTTTTTCATATCACACGGACTGTTTCTTGTTTGAACATACAAAATGAAAGATACTCAATATTAGGATGCTGGTTATTGTCAAATTAAATTCATTAGCTGCATGCGAACACTAAACATCAGATCAGTAATTTTGATACAAGTTCTGACTTTTACCATTATGCATACGACACTGTCACTAGCCGCAAACGGGTCGTTGTGTGTCTACCGATGATAAAAAACTTTAACTCAATTTTTTAGGCACTAAACGACGTTTTTTTGCAATTCTAATTCCGTTGGCTCCCTGGGGGTGAACCCGAGGGCGTCATTGCCCCCGTCTCGTCCCAAGCTTTCCGAATTGGGGTCGTACGCGCAAATCCGAGTTTCCTAGCCAAAGTTATGGCCGTTTAAAGTTTTTTAAAAAACAACGATACTTTCGTACAAAAACATCGATGATGCACCAATGCTTTATGCACGGCTTGTCGACGGCAGAAGTGCATCGATGTTTCATTACAAAAACATCAGCGACGCACCGATGTTTTTTCAACACTACCTTGCTTAATTGCCAATGCTAAGGCTAACGAAACATCGATGTTTCATTGCAAAAACAACGATGTTTAAGTCCCAATGGATTCTATGCTTATTAACAAATTTAACAAGGAATCATGTAATCAAATTCTCAATCTCATTAACAAAATCGGCCTAATTTAGCATAATTTTGCGTAGTTTAGCGTAATTTAGCGTATTTCATTATAATTAGCGAAATTTGCGTAGTTTACCGTAATTTAGCGTATTTCATTATAATTAGCGAAATTTGCATAGTTTACCTAATTTACCGTAATTTAGCGTATTTTAGTATAAATATGCTATAAATAAAGTAATTTGACAAATATTTAAAAAAAATCAATTTTTTAATGTTATATTTCAACATTTCAGCTATTTGTCTCTATATAAAAAAAAATCAGGGGACCGGCCATTTAATGACCGGTTTCCCTCTTTAATAAAAAAAAAGAAAAAAAAAATTCAAGGACCGGCCATTAAATGACCGGTTTGGGTATTTTTAATAAAAGTTGACGGGTCTGAGTAATTTTATTAATCTGTAATTAACTTTGGGTATAAATAAAAATGTCGGCATATTCCCAACTACGATTAATCTTCAAAAATGCTCCCCTAGAGGGAGTAGTGGCCAACCACGTGGCGAGCATCCAAAGGTCTAGCTTTGGCGCGAAAGCAAGAAAAAGAGCTACCACTGACTTACCGTATTTTGACTGCCACGTGAGCCCCAGCGATTGATCATACGCGGGAATTAAAGAACAACTGGACCAATTAGGCAATGGATTTTGATAGGTTCCAAACAAATCCGGGTATTGTTCGTTCGGGTCACTGACAACCGGTACCGGATTGCTTCGAGTGCTGGTGGGACCCATCTGTCAGAAGCAAATGAATATGGTCCATGAAATGGAAAACATGGGGTTTCTACTTTTGATTCTTCCAAACTCCTCAGCCACAAATAAAGCCCCCGCTCTTATTACTTAAAGCTCATTAAACCAAACAACAGGATCAATACGAGACACAGCTGTGCTTTTGCCTAACCTCACTCTCTCTCTATTTCTATCTCCCCGTTGGCTATTGCTTATCTCTACCACAAAAAAGTTGCATTACTTCTACTAACAGCCAGGAAGATACAAATCGTATTCACTGGCTAGTAAGCTCTCTCTCTCTCTCTCTCTCTCTAAACTCTGTTGTTTAATCGGTTCTTCCAATACTTGTTATGCTTAGCTGAAGCAAACATACCAGTTCCCAACAAATTTCTTGCTTTTTTGTCTTAATTTCAGATTGAAAAATGGAGTGGAATCTCCGAAAAGAAATCGAAAGCAATTATATGTTCCCAAGTTATCCTGGGGCATTGGTAAATCCAAGTTACGACTTGAACCAATGGAATGGTGCCACATCAACCACCAGTTTCGTACCAACTGCATTTGAGGATACCGGCTTTGACAGCTGGAAATCGATGGACATGTCTTACAATCCCGTACTGACTTTGTCAGAGGACCTTGCCTTAAATGAATCAAAATTGGATACTCAGGGAAAGGGCTTGTGTCAGCTGGTTAATGGGTCGGGTTGTGAAGACCCGGATTCTTTCTGCCTCGAGGAGTGCATTCAAGGCGTACCGGATTGCAGGGTGCTTGGATTGGATCAAGTCGATGAGAATTTCATGTTAGTGCATGCACTTGTGTTTATATAAATTACGTACCAGTGGCAGTCAGTGTCTCTTAGGTACAAATTAAAGGTGGCAATGGGTCAGTTAGAACTAATTTAACCACGATCTACATTCTTCATTTATAAGTGGGTCTGGTAATTGGGTCGGGTTCAAAATTAGCAGTTTTCTTGGTTCTGTATCTTGATGAAAGTTTAGCCACATGCTTAACAGAATTGCTAAATGGGTTACGGGTTCAAATTGAGTGGGTGTCAGGTCATGGTAGATTGTCAGTTAGTACCGTAATATACATCTAATTACCAATTACCGAGAAAGTAATATTGGATTTGTATTGTGCCAGACTGTTTGAAACAAATCAAATCAGTGTAAACTGTAAAGACCTCGTGGTAAAACTTGGTGTCAGCCGAAATTGCAGTATTTGAATGGTTATATTATGACTTATTGTAGGAATTCGCTATCAGATGAAGACATGAGAGCTATGCTATATGCAGCCGAACCATCTCAACATGTTGTAGATCCATGCAACAAGCCACAGCCTTTAGAGGATATATTGACAAATTTGTTTAATGATCCTATGAACAACAACATCTTTTATCAAAATGGGACAGCGGCTAAAAATGGTCTGGATGCTTTCGGCATTTCCCTACTTCCAGAGGACTTACCAATAAATTCTTCAATGATGTCACAAGGGTCTATGGCATTTGATTCCTCAACCTCGATGAATGTAAGAGTTTAATTAAGATGGTTTCTCTATTTTCAAAATAACAAGTTGATTTGTCCAGTGCAAGTCACTTAATATTCTCAAATTTTGTTTCCAAGAAGATATTGTTTCTTTTTATTTATAAAGCCCAGAGGAAGCATCACAGAGAACAGTATAATAGTTGCTGACGTGGAAAAAGCAAAGATTTTTGAAGCAACAGCTCTCCGCGAGCTCGAGGGTGCCTTGTCAAGGGTAAGTCATATCCCGACCTGGCAAAATCTATGTATAGTTACTATACCTGGCAGAACCAAACCATATCAGTGTTTCAATCGTAGGTCTGAGTTAATTTTCTATAAATAACCTGAATTCTGAACCTAATGACTCATGTTATTGGGTTCAGTTATTTGCAAGTTTTACTGTACCTGTTCAGTTTGGTACTGATAAGCCTGGATCCAGTATGGACTTTTACCAGTGCATTACTGGCATCTGAGATTTCATTTCTTACATATGGTGCATTCTTCCCTCATAGTAAAGGCCTGACAGGTACCCATCTGAAACATAATTAACTGAAATACCTTCTTCTTCTTCTTTTTTAATTTTTTCCAGATAAATGGAAGGACACGAATTTGTTTTAGAGATGCTTGCTACAGGTTGGCTAATGACTCAAGGGTGCTACTGGATGAAAGCAAGAACGAATTACTTGAATTTCATTTTGACCCATCCTTTAATCCCAGATCGAGGTATCATAAGCATTATCTTTTTTGTATCCATTTCTCAGTAATTCACAGTACTGGTGTTCCATCGGTCTTTATTTAATTATGTGTTGCTAACTTCAGTGCATGCAAAGCAGAGCCAGTGGAGAAGGAGACTAATGTCTTAGACAGAGCAATTGTGAATTTAATGTTCAACCCTCCGTGCACCGAGCCTCAAGAAACGTGGGCTCCACATGATTTTCGTAGAAAAAGAATTAAACGTATGTAATATGCTACTTTGTAGATGGACTGTGTCTACCTAATATTAAACGAACTCCAAGCTACATGCATTTGTTAGGAAGATCTAGCTAAATTTTGATAGTCAGTGGTCATTTCAGGCTTTTTTTTTCTGAAAAGAATCAGTTAATTTGGCTGCATATTATAATATTTTTAGTAGAAAATTTAATAGGATTGATTGTTTTGCAAATTAATGATATTCAAGATATATTATTAAGCAATGAAAAAATTGATAGAAGTAATATGAAGATTAAAAGTGCTGATTTCCTTGTTGGTTATGTGGTTAATCTTTTGCCTTGCTTGAATGTACTTGCTGTCAATTTATATTCAATTTTTCTTTTGCACTGCTTGAATGCACATACTTTCCTTTTATATTCAGGTTGTCTCATTAATACTTTCCTTTTATATTCAGGTTGTCTCATTAATACTTTCTTATACTTTAATGACAAAAGGAGTATTTAATATCATGAAACACATAAATAGTATATATATATTTTTTTTTTTGAGAAGAAGAAAACACATAAATAGTATTGATACATGCTTCTGACATTACCACGATGAAGATGTACAAGATCCAACACAGGCAATTTAAAACCAAAACTATATAGAATTTTAGAAACTAACAAGAAAACTTCCAAAAAATCATATAGCTCAAAGTAAATTATATTACAATTGAGAATAATCATACTACAAATGAAACAATATAATAATTGATTTCAATGAGCATCCAAAACATAGAAATACATGTGGCAAACCAACACTGCCCCCTTTCCTGTTCCAACATATATAATAACAATTCATCATTCCAATATATCGAGCGGCCATAGCTGGCGCCACTTGGCGATCTCATCTTCGCTCTGGAGCTTTCTTACCCCTCCATAGAAACCGTCTGTCTCGTTACCTTTCTCTCTGTGACTCTTGCGGCAGATTGCTGCCTGTCTCCATCTTGAACCGCCCGTGTACTGGTTGAATTCCAGCACCACAGTTTCTGTAAATTAATCAATTAATTCATTTTCTTGCATCGTAAATTTTTCATTTTTGACAATTACTAATGCAATATGGTTTGGGGTGTCTACCAGATGGCTTCATATAACAACTCATCCATTCACAAAATATGTAATGACCAAATAAATGAACCCACAAAATAAAGAAAATATCAAAGTCTTACCACTCAAATGACACTGGCAGAAATGAGCATTTCCATCACATGAGTCAAGATGACCCACTACTCCATACCACCATCCTGATATGCAGATTCAATTTTAATAGTTGGCACAAAAATTATAATTGCATTATTCTGCAATGAACAAATTCTTTGCAATATAGAATGAAGAGTATTAATTACCATAAGGAAATTCTTTGTTCCTTCTCCACTGGATTTCAATGTGATCACCTGGTTGAAGATCGTTTAGACAATCGGAAGGATGTAGATCATGTGCCAGAGTGCTGACAGGCGGGGCCCGCACCCTTTCCCAGCTCACCCCCTCCTCTTGTACTATAGTTCTCCTTCCATGTGGTGGATATCTAAAATGACCAGAATTAAACCATACCATAAAATGATTTTACATCTTCAGTGGGCTTGAACTGGTACACAATGACTATCCCATTTGCATTAATGGATTGTTTTTTTCTTTGGATTGGTAAGGAATTCTCAACAAAATGTTCCTTTGCATCATACAGTACCAGTCGAGGCTATTACTGGTACATGTTGGTACGACTTGACACTTCCAGATGTGGACGAATTACATCAATGCCCTCAGATTAAAGTAAGTTATATTTAATTATGTCTGTATATACCTTGCATGAAATGTGTCGGTACGGCTGTCATAGCTAACTTCAGCATCATAGCATGAAAGCATGAATCCAACATGACCATGCTACAATTAACAATTTGAAAAAAAAAAAGCAAGGTAAATTAAATAAACTCCAGATAAAAGCTGTATAAATTTAAAACAATAAAAGCATGAATTAGACACTTTACTATAAATATAGACCAAAGGTAGAACCTTTGGAATCCATGTCGATAATAATCAAAGAAATGCATCAATCAACTTGTTCTCAAGTTGCAAAACCGTAGTAAAAAAGCAATAATCTACAAAATAATCCCTATTACCTCTCTATTGTACACCTGTGCAGGGAACCAAAACTTGCCACTCTCCAGCGAGAGGTACCAAGACATAACCGAATCATCTGGTACAATACCGTGTCCCTTTTCAGCAGTACCAATTGTCGATTTGATCCAAGAAAAAGGCCACACACAAGAAATCCATTTTCTCTGCCTCCCCAGACTATCCCCAAATGAAGAAAGCTCACAGCTTTTACTTGAAGCCAGGTAGGATTTCCACTTGCTCTGCGCTATCACTATGGGACCCACCACTCTACCCCACTTCTCTTTCAAGTGCCTCTCCCATAGGTAGTCACTCCTGCACCTCGCTCTCAGCTCAGTACAAACCCCAGCCATGGCGCAAAGCTCTTTAGGTGGCAATTTACTGAGAATCAGTTCAAGCGTCAATTCAGGCAGATCCAATACAGAACATTCTGCGGTTTCTTCTACATTTCCCACCCTGTTGTTAACCCATTTCTTTCTGGGAGACATGCTTGAAGAGAGAAATTTGGTTTTAATCCGGTTTGAATTGGAGATGAGGTCTTGGTAGAAGAAGAATGAGAAGGAGAGAAAGGTTAGAAGAAAGAAAAGCATCAGATATGAGATTTTCTAACAGTGAGGCCTGATTGGTTCCTCCACATGAGTATTAAAGAACGAGGTAAGGTAAGAGACCCAATTGCACAGAAAAGGTGCAGATCTTTTATAAAACAAATTATACACTTTTTTAATGTTTCGTGGATCGAAGAAAGAACAATTCTTTATTGGATGCTAAGCGAGCTGACGCGCTGAAACCCACTAAAGGTTAGCAAAGATAGATTCACCGAATCAAAGGAACTGACACCTTCCAACCTTTAACTGCAATTTTTGGTCTAAAAATTAATTAAACCGATGCAATTTGAGGAGGGAAGGTAAGAGCGACACTTGTTGAGCAAAGAGAGCCCTCTTCATATCCCTTTGTTCATATCCCTTTGTACGAGAGAAATATCGCACCAAACAAACATGGAGATGAATAGGTGTTAGGTGAGACCAAACCGATCAAAATATATGAAAAAGAGGAATTTAAATTAAAAGCAGGTAAAAAAGGTCAGAACGAAAGATCAAGCTTTGGCGAGGCATTCACATGTCCCACCTCAGCTCTGAGTCTCTCTCCTGACTCCCTCTCTCTTTCTTCCAATCCCCTTCTCTCTTCTCTGAAAAACAGAGATGGAGAAAAATTAAAGGGAAAGAGAGAGGTAGAAATTTTTGTGTAAGATTATTTAATATAGTCTTGGTAAGCTAGCAATAGCCTTTGGCATTTATTGTAATTTGCTTCCTTTGCGGTGCTTTTCCACCTCCATTTCGAAAGTAATGGACGTTAAGGAGCTCCTGTCAAAACACTGCTAAGGACAGTTAGGGACTCTCCATTTAGTGATGAATGGAGAAGAGGCGGGCGGACACACTAGGTTCATTTCGAAATTCGATGTGTCGTTGAGTTAGAATCCAAATACAAAGCGGCACGTGTCCATGGGAATTCAGATCCTCTTAGTTACTCGAGAAAATAAAGTGAGTCTCAGCGGTGGATTTAAATTTACACGAATCTCAAAGCACAAATAATACTGCCCCCTCCAATCACCCGAATATCCACCGGCTGAGAGCTCATTTTATTTTCTCGAGTAACACAGAAGATACTGGTTCTGTCCATGGCAACCTCTTCCACCAATAGAAACTTTCTTTTTATTTGATTGGACTTTGAAAGTTGCATGGCATGGGCAATAAATTTGATCACATATTTAGTTACCACAATTTTGAGTTACTATAATTATTTTTTATAATTTTAAAGTTTAAATTGTCGATTCAAATTGTTCAATATAATCTCTATGATAAAATGTGCTTTCAGATGAAATTTTATATTTTTTTTGAATTTTTTACTATTTATTAAGATTGGTACAAAATTCAATGGTATGAATTTGACTAGTTTTTGTAAAATATTTAATAAATAGTAAAAAAATTCAAAAAAATATAAAATTTGATTTGGAAGCACATTTATTGTGGAGATCATGTTGAACGGTTTGGATCGACGATTTGAATTTTGAAAATGTAAAAAATGATTGTGGTAATTTTGTTGTAATTCAAAATTGTGGTAACTAGATTCCTTCTAAATATATTTATGTATAGTAACGGCAATATGGCACATGGACATAAATCAAATAGATATATAATCTTCTGAAGTTCAGGGGATGCGAGAAGGGAATTTATTTTAAAATAGAAATATGAAATTTCATATATATCATTCAAAAATAATGAAATTAGATACTCTCCCTCCAAATTCTATAATAACATATTTATCATCTTAAATTTTAATAACTCACATGTTACCCGATATAATTTAATTATATATCACATATACTTAAAATTCAAATTAGTTATTTTTAAGATTGTAAAAACTACAATTAGTCAAGAATTAATTAAAACTGGAGTAATTCTCGTACTCTCTCTCTCTCTCTCTCTCTTGAAAATCTTGGCAGCGGCTGCTAAGGTTGATTATATTGATAATTAAAAGAGTTCTTACATCTTAGTTATTACACATCCATCTACTGTTATATAACCAAAAGTTTCATTTTGTAATTGGTTCTTTGGTTGGTGCATTGACCATATATATATATCACTTGCATGCGTTCCTTTTTGGCAGGGATACGGATAGCAAAGGGAAAACAGAGGACCTAAGTGAGAACAAATTAACTAAATCATTAAACTAATATGTTCGCCGTGATTCCAACTGTAATAATTTTTGTGGGTGCTGATTATGGGTTAACATAATTAACTAATCAAGTGCAATTAGTGATTCATGATCTCCATGATCCGCTTGAAGACTTTGTAGATGCTAAGATCTACTTGAAAATTTAAAATAATCAAATGATGATAAGCCTCTTAAGCAATTAAGAAAATTAGACAGACACATCATTTGTCGTATACACAGACGTAGGTAGCTAGAGCTTGGTGATGTACTATGCACTCATATTATTAGTACATTTTTAAACTCTCATTTATTAGGTCTAGGTCAATCCAATTTTGATTAATAAGAGTTCTCAAGCAAGGTGTTTAATCTAATCAATCCAACTAATTGGATTTAAAACATTACCAACTCATACTTGTATGATTAGATATTATTTATATTCATGATTAATGTTTTTATCATAATTTTTAGGTTTTGTTTATTATTACTTATTAACGAATATATACATAGTATAAAATTCCGATGCCATTGGCACGTGAAAATTAGTCTTTGATCTACTGATTAAGATAATGTTATTTGTGTAAAAGATTATATATTTAAAATCCAACTAGAATTTTTTTAAATATTAGAGCAAAAAAATTTAATTTTTAAAATTCTGATTCGACCACATAAATATATGGATAAACAAAAAAATTAGTTTTTCTCTTCTCAATTTCTCTCTGATCCGACCACGAGCAGATGTAAATTGAAGCAATGGGGTCAATTAATTCACATTTAATTAAATTGATTTTATATTTTTGTATGATTTTATATATAATTTATAATAAAATGTTGCGATATTGTAAAATTAACTCTCATAGTCTGAAATCCGCCTCTAGATCCAACGAATAAACTAAATTCTGAACTTGACTAATACATTTCCAAAAAAAAAAAATGAAAATAAACAGAGATGTAAGAATATGGATAATGCAAACAGCAAAGCATATATTCTCTAATATATATACCTTTCAATGCCTTTCCTTTCCTTTTTATTTTAATTTTTTTGGGAAAAAAAAGAAACGTGTTTAATTCCCTAAGGAGGCACAACTCAGCACGCTGGCGGCTTTTCATAGCAAATATGCTTTCATATAAGTTTGACCCTTCGATACATAATTCACTTTAGTTTAGACTTAGAGTTTAGACAAATTATTTATATTTATACACGTGTTGATGCTTCAACGATGTTTAATTAAATAAATGCTTCACGTGTTGACACTTCAACGATGTTTAATTAAATAAATGCTTTATTAAGACCACAGTGGAAGAAAAGTGCACCTATTGGAGAATCGAGAGAGTTCTATACAAAGCAAGATTCAGGGACAAGTGATGTGTTCTGAACTTGTGGGGTGACATTTGACACGTTATAAGAGCCCTTTTTTTTCTGAATTCTTTTGTGTTAGTCTGTTAGGCTAGCTCTCTCTCTCTCTCTCTCTGTTTTTTTTTTTGAGGAAAAGGCTAGCTAGCTCTATTTCATTTGTAACAAGGAATCAGGATTGGTAAAGCCAATTTTGTATGCTTCATTAATTGGTGTGAGGTGGTGAATGTGACACCTCTCTAAAGTAATTGATTTATTGCTTCCTAGACTCCTAGTGGATGTTACCGGGTCGGATTCAAAACCGGACCATGACCCATAATTTCTGAGTAGGATAGGATAAACCCATAAACCCATAAATTAAATGTTTGCATACACTATATTTTTTAGTTTCTCATTGGAACAATTTGTCCGAAATAAAATGCTAACCATGAAAAAAATGTCTTTGAAAATAGTGATGATATAAAAACACTTTTGTATAATTTAATACAGATTTTCAATGTCCTTTGAATTATTAAATTTGTGGTTATTGGATTCGGATTTAGATTCTCTGTCCAAACATTATATTATGAGATAGGAGTAGGTCCGATGGGCATCGGACCTAGAGTTAGGTTCAATTAGCTCTATCACCGTACGATTAGCATCAAGATCTATGCGCACGGAATTTGATACAGCCTTACACGGATTTTGATGCATAAACACGAATCTTGATGCAGATCGGATGGTCATCACACCCATCGAACCAAGGTAGGTCCGATGGGCATCGGACCTACTCTCATTCCTTATATTATAGTGTCCAAGTCAAGGGAGAGATATGAGAGGACCCCCCAATAGATTTGATTGATTGATTAGGTGAGGCATCATTGTTTTCATGGATAAACCTTAAACACTGTTGCTCTGACACCTCATATTTCATGTTCTCTCCAATCTCCATTAGCATCAAACAATGGACAAATGATACACATGTTGGTGTTGAGTTTAGACAATTATAAATAAGGGTGTACACGGAGCGATGATAATGCTAATATCAAATTCGTTCCATTTACGGATGTGGAAATTTATCCAAATTTGTATCCGGATCCGAATTCGGATATCATCCGAATCTGTTTATCCGAATTTGGATCTGGGTCAGATACGAAGCGGATTTGGAATGAATAATCTGGATCTGTTTTCAGCTCTAATTATAAGGAAATACAATTTACTACTGCAATGCGAGCAAGAGAAATTATAATTGAGATTTCCCAGCACACAGGAGCGTCCATTTCAATACAAATGGAGAGACAGAAATGAAAATTTTGTGACATCTCCTACGGATAAGAAAAGGAGGTATTTAGGTAGGTTGCAGCGAATACAGACCGAGTGTAGATTAGTTGCCAACAAAGGAATCAAACCTAATCCATTGTCACATGCTTCCGATTCCTTTTTCATGATCAAAACCTCAGCCAGAATGTTATCCTCCCAAATTGTTCCTCCTTTGTCTGTCAGTACTCAGTACATTGTATGATGTTAAGACTATTCAGATAAGAAACGTCCGATCAAATATGATTGTTTAGATATTATGATATGCCCAGAAAATGACATAAAATAATATAGGTGCTTGTTTCTGATCAGAAGTTTCAGGCGCCACCTATATTTCTCAATTTAAAACCTACAATCAATTCTATTAGACACATCGCAACTCCTTTAGTACAATTCTCCGGAGATTATCCAGAAGTGTCAGCCCAAAAGCCCAAAAAAGATCTATCTCAATATATTCAACACAAATCTGAATCGCCATAAAAAATGCAAGTCCAAAATCCCAGAAATTTACTGTCTCCGTCTAGTATTATAATGTTAAAATAGATTACCGTTGCATTAGATTTTCAAATAATTAATCCTATGAATTGTACATGATCAGGGGTGGAGTCAGTTTTTCGGACTAAGGAGATCAAATGTGAATGGAGTTAATTATATGGGACCGACTAACTATCTCCCGGCTCCTATTCCCCATTCATCCCCCGGTTAATAACTGTCTTTGTTGACCGCTAATTAAGAGGGGACCACAAATTTCAGCGCTAAAAAACAAAACAAAACGCTTCATTATCGCAGCGAGTTCAAATATTCATATCTAAGATATCAAGTATTTTAAAAAAAAACTGGACACATCACTAACCCATCTTTTACACGTTTTAGAAGTTATTTTTTTTTTCCGTTCACACTAACCAATATATCTAACAATCTGTGAGAAATTTTGCAAATCTAAAACTACGAACATCTTCTACACAATTTTCTCTTTCAAATGAGATTCATGATGACATACTTTCGAGTTGTCTGTTGCACAAGTATTCATACCTTGTCATTCAAATATTCATACCTCATCGAACAAGTATTCGTACCTCATTAGTATTTCACAAATAAAATACTTGATACATCATTCACTCATTTTTTACCGATTGAAATTTCATTACTACTCAATCATTTTTTACTTGATATCTTAGGTATGAATACTTGTTCGACGAGGTATGAATACTTGCTCGACGTGGTATGAATACTTGCACGACGAGATATAAATAATTTTACGAGGTATGAATACTTGCGCGACGGATAACTCAAAAGTACTTCATCATGGATCTCATTTGAAAGAGAAAATTGCGTAGAAGACGTTTGTGATTTTAGATTCGCAAAATTCTTCACAGATTGTCAGAAATATTAGTTAGAGTGAACGGAGAAAAAAAAATCACCTTTAAAAACATGTAAAAGATGAATGAGTGATGTGTCCAGTTTTTTTTTTTAAATACTTGATATCTTAGATATGAATACTTAATGTATTATAAATGAATACTTGATGTATTATATATGAATACTTGTGAGCCTTAGTTGTAAAAAATTTCAAATATAAGCGGCCCCCCAGTTAATTAGCGTTTTCTTTTGTCTTTTTGTACTTGAAGTTGTGGTCCCCTAGATAATTAATGATTAGGGATGAATGGGGGATAGGAGCCGGGAGAAAAAAATCTTTATCCTAATTTCATGTTGTGAATGAAGATTAATTTTACAGTACTCTTGTATCTTGTTTGGATGGAGAGTAGAGGAAGGGATGGGAGGTAAAGAATAGAAGTATTAACATATTTAACATCTTCATGTTTGAATGATTAATAAAAAAAAATTTAATTTTTTTTCTCGTATTATTTCTTATTTGGTTAATTAAAATTCAGAAGGTTTATGAAAAATTCGGTGACTGTTGTAGGTTGATAAAGAAACTTGGATGAGAATTATATATGTAAAATATAAGGTTGAGCATTTGTATCATTTTCTCTGAAAATATTTTGCAACAAAATTTATTGCCATCGGTTACACCCAAATTGGAAGAAAAATCGATTCTATTGATTACAATTATGTAAGGTTAAATCTTCCCTACCCTTCACCTCCGACGTAATTTTGTCAACCAAACACGATTCAAAAGAAAATTTTCTTTTCTTTCCATTCCCTCCCTTCTTCTACTCTACATCCAAACAAGGTATTAATATTGTACTCTAAATTATACAAATTTTTTTTTTTTGTGATAAAAATAGAGATTAATTCTCATTCCCTCTTACTAGCTCTGCCTTTGCGCATGACTATCATATTTGCCAACTAAATAAATATGTTTTTCTCATAATGAGTAGAATTAGGGTGTTCTTAAGTTCACCAAGCCTTTTTGTAAACTTAACTCTAAAACATGTTGAGAAGTAGTCTTTAGTCTAGTGGCAAAGACACATGACTTCCATGTGGAAGGTCATGAGTTCGAAACCTACAAAGGTCATGGCTAGACCTCCACCTTTCATTTAAAAAAAAACTCTAAAACATGTCGAATTGGCTTCAAGCGACGAATCCATACCGTTAAAACCGATCAATCTTACGAGTGATGCGTCTACATTAGAAAATTTTAAATTTTAGAATTAACTAGTATAAAGTCAAGTAGTTGAAATTAAAAGATTTATAAATTAATTTTAATGTATTCATTTTCTAAAAAAAATTGACCACTTGATTCTATACAAAAGTAATTCTAAATTTTTTTTTTTTTGACATATAGATGCATCAATTGTAAGTTAGATTATTTTCAACAGTATAAACTTGTCATTTGAAATTCTTCATTTGAAATCAATTCAAAAAATTTTAAAATTAAATTTACAAAGATAATCTACAAAACGGGCGTAATCTACAACCCGACCCGAATGAGGCCGAGTCCAAAGAAGCCCCAATTAAACAACACTAGTCCAGTTCGGAGTTCGCCGCCGCTTCCAGCAAGAAAAGGGTTTAGGGTTTAAGCATCCGCCATCCGCTCCCTTCCTTTTTCCCGTTCGCACCTTCTCAATCGATCCGTTTTGATTCGTTCTCTTTTCAATTGAAGATCTCTTGGACTTGGAGAAGCGACATGTGGTCTCTTCGTACGGCTGCGAAACACGTCACAGCGAAGTAAGCTCCTCAACCTCTTTATGTTTTCTTACCTATTGATCTGATAATAGACTCTTGTCACAGGGAGAGGTTTTTCTAATTGATCACATAATAAACTCTTGTCAGTTCAGTGGTTTAGCATTCAGTTCCTTTTCTAAGCTTTTAGTGCATTCCACTTCCCCTTTTGTTTGAAATGTATGCTGAGATCACCAATAAATTGCAAAAATTAAATGGATCAACTCGAGTACACCTGTTTGATCTTTGTTTTAATCCTTCTAAACAGAAACGACACTGATTGCAAAAATGGTCTCTTTTTTCTATTTGCAATAACAACCCATAATCCATTGTCAAATGTAAAAAAAAGAGAATATTAGCTTGAATTGTGGGGGAAAAGGAGATATCATACCAATGTAAAATTTAGATGAAATGACCACTATTTGATTACAGCTGTATTAAAATTAAATTAATTTATTTTTCAGGACATGCACACTTCGATCTGCAACTGTTGGTGCTTGCTGTACCAACTTGGAACTACCAAACAATAACATAGATGAAAAACAAAATCCCACTTCTCATCCTATTTCTATTTTTGACCACCCACAAAGAACCTCTGCAACTCGTGCATTTTCATCATCCACTCTATTCTTTCATAGCAGAAACCTCTCATCTCAGATCGATACCAAATTGACTAACAACAATGCCGAAGAACTAAAAGGTTTCTCGGATCTTGATACCGACTCAGAAGAAAAGGATGTTGAGGATGAATTAGTCCCTGAGTCTGATGATGTGACTGCTGACGAAGAAGAGAGTGCTTTGGAGGAGGAAGAGTTGATTAAAAAGAGATACGTACCTAAGAGGCTTGAATCACCTTTATATGACCTTATTTTGAGTTCGCCTAATTATACCTTGGAGGAATCTCTTGAGAAATGGGTTAAGGAAGGAAACGAGATTAAGAAAGAAGAAGTTATCGGAGCTGTTAAGCAATTACGCAAAAAGAGATTGTTTGGAAAAGCTTTTCAGGTACTATTTATTTTCAGACGTCTTTAGGGATTTTTTCCGGAAGAACCCACTATTTATCATGATTTGCAGAAAACAACAATTTAATGGATAGCTAATACTTAAATGTAGTTTCTTTTCGTCTCCTTAACTGGACAATATACTCCATCATATTTGGACACAACCAATCTTTTTTAGATTTTTTCTCATTAAAATACGTGAATAGGAGACTAAGTACAAGTAGTTAGAAGGATAGCAACTTAATTTAAATCATGAAATTAATGTAGACCTTTTCCTCTAACATCCACTTTGTGCTGAAGTTGTTGCTATATTTTGCAATAATCACATATCATAGGTTTTCTGTGCAGTTATTGATTATTTGATAGTGTATTCTTTTGCTTTGCAAGTTTCATTTCTTCTATTGTAGAGTTTGTTTCTTGTAGTTCTTGATGTATGAATACGCTTACACTTCCCATAATATTTTTCAACTTCTCATGCAAATTTTGGCATCTTTTGTCAACCGTCATGTAAACTCTCATATTGATTACATTATTTCACAGTTAATGAAGTGGCTGGAAAAATCAGAGCACTATGAATTCACTGACATGGAGTATTCATCTCTTGTGGACTTGCATGCAAAAGTTCGTGGGCTGTACGAAGCTGAGAAATTTTTAGCGGAAATACCTCAATCCATGTGTACCGAACGCGTGTACCGAAGTCTTCTGGCCAGCTGTGTATCTGTGTTTAATGTCCTCAAATCTGAAAAGACCTTCAACAAGATGCGGGATCTGAACTTCCCTCCAACTGCATTTACATGCAACCAACTCTTGCTTCTCTACAAGAGAACTGACAAAAAGAAGATCGCGGATGTTTTGTTAATGATGGAGAGGGAGAATGTGAAACCGACTCTCTTTACTTATAAGGTCTTGATAGATACCAAAGGTCTTGTTGGAGATATACCGGCTATGGAGCAGTTATTGGACACCATGAAGGAGGATGGGATTGAACCAGATATATATATAAAATATTTGGTCGCAAAGCATTATATTAGAGGCAGGTTCTTTGAGAAAGCAGAGAAAATGGCTAAGGAGATAGAGGATGAAAATCTCAGTGATAAGTTATTAGGACGCAAGTTTCTGTTGTATCTCTATCAACAGCTTGGTAAACCTGATGATGTAGAGCGGGTCTGGAAAGCTTGCGGTGTGAATCCAACAATGGATGAGTCCCTTGCAATAATGTTGGCCTGGGCTAACCTCGGGAAAGTAGAGGAAGCAGAGAAGGTGTTCGATGAAATGTCCAAGCAATACAAGAAGCTACCTCCGAAGTGCTATAATGTTATCATAAGTATTTATACTGATAAAGAAATGCTAGATAAAGCAAAAGCCCTGATGAATCGGATGTCTGATGAGAACACTAGAATTGAGCCAGTAGCCCTAGACAGGCTTGTTGCGATCTATGTCAAAGAAGGTGACGTGGAAAAGGCTGACTCAATGCTGCAAAGCTGGGTCCAGAAGAATCAAAAGATGCAATACAAGCCAATGTACCAAACCTATATGATATTGCTTGAAGCATATGCTAAGAAGGGGGATTACCATAACGCAGAGAAGATGCTTTATTTGACAAGGCAAATTGGATATTCTGGGAGGCTGAGGATGTATGAGCTGGTGCTTAGTGCTTATATCAATGCAAAGGTGCCAGCATATGGGTTTAGAGA
This sequence comes from Carex kokanica, assembly GCA_025461125.1. NCBI lineage: Eukaryota > Viridiplantae > Streptophyta > Magnoliopsida > Poales > Cyperaceae > Carex > Carex kokanica. The sequence continues at coordinate 59,915 of JAJGRX010001358.1, read as the reverse complement.
CAGACTGAGGGCTGATAATATGTTCCCTAATAAGAATTTGACTGAGATGCTGTTTGCGGTCGAACCATTTAAGAAGGCACCTGTGACTGAGGTGCTTGAGTAGCTGGTTTGGTCAAAGTCGGGTTTGTTTTTGGTTCAAGATTTGGTCTCTTAGAGTTTGAACTGTTATGTTCTGATGCCTGGTTTTGTTCTACTTTATATTGTTTTTCTATAGGTGCTTAATGCTTGGCTAGTTGTAGCCTAGTTTTGTAATTGATCATAAGTGCATGTCAGTGTGGCATGTTGCAATATTTTTCCAGAACCTTCAGCATCCTGGAGAATTGATACACACTCGCTTGCACTTTGTTTGCATGCTCTTTAATTACTCTTTTCTTTTGTGTTTATGCCTTGACAACTGGCACTTGGTGCCTCTAACATGGAACTGGTAAACTGCTAAGGTGGGAATGTTTTATTTGGTTCTACTACTGGACATCTGATCCTAGATTTGCAGGCTTCAATAAATCTAGCTCAGCCACTGATGGAGTTAATTTAGAAATGCGGAATACTGGTACACCCCATACCAACTACAAGAAATCCGTAAAGGACCCAATAATTTGTACACCAATAAAAACCGAAAAGTTAGAGACAAATGTAACTTTGCATGCAACTAAAAATATTAAAATAGAGGAAAGATGTTATCACAGAATAGATCGAGTCTAAAAAAGCATATAAGAGAAGACAAATACAGAAATTAGGTGGTTCGGTCGGGCCTACTCCACCGGGAGGCAAACGACCAACAAACTTCACTATTAAACAAGATATTACAAGAAATTACAAGAGTGTTCTAATTGTTAGCACAAACAATCACTCACCCCCTCTCTCTTCCTCATTCTCTCTTTCTGTCTTGCACAAGAAGAAAGCAGCCACCAAATATGTTTGGCACAATTGTTATAGACTGGTAGAGGAACAAAATGGAATAACAACACTTATAAACTACAAAATATGGTTTGTTCGATCCGTGTTGTATTTTGTGATCAATCGAGGGCTGAGCTATTACTAGCACTAGGTGAAACTGCAGAATTTTCACATAAGAAAAAGGTCGGTCTTATATATTTTTAGGAGAAGTCGCATATATAGTGCAAATTATGAAAACAACTTCCATGAAAAAAAAAACTTCCATAATATGGTAAATCAATGCCTGCCTAGAAATAGAATGCACACAGACGGAGACGGGTAGAACAAGTGGCACTGTGGCACGAGCCGTATCCAATAATAGTGGGCCGGGGCCGCTCAGAATTCCAAGTCCTTAAATGGGTCGGATTCTGACAAAGCTCAAAACCCTACTGCCTCCAAAAGGCCGAAACATTTTGGAAAAATAGGCTGAAAAGCCCGTCCATTATATTAATAGCAAACCTACATTGTTCAGAAGAAAAGGAAACAAAAAGAAAAGAAAAAGAAAAAAGCTACCCCAGAAAACCCCGAGCCATTATAGGTCTCAGTATCATATTTGGAGCATCATAAACTAGACACTGAACCCCCTGACTGAGCCAGCAAGGGCAGTATCAAGGTTTCAGCCGATGATTTTTCACATCATTGACCCTAGGCAAACACAATTACACCCAGCCTAAGAACTAAAATAACCAAACAACATGCCATAGTAACATAATCGGCAAGCACAGAGTATAAACCATAGCCAAAATGCAAAACATAACAGTACTAATACGAGAGGCATCAGCACCAGGGAGTAGCCCCTGTTGTATAGAAGATACCCAAACATGCATGACTAAGGGGTATGTCAGCATGGGTATCAGATGTCCAGCATCACTGGAACCAGAGGGAGGGAAGGACTGGCTGCACCGTCAAGGGCCGGCAGAGGAGAGAGGGTCTGAAGAGGCACCATGTCCATATCCTCAGGAGTCCAAGAGTGAGCAAAGTGCACAGATTTCTTTTTAATACCTGACCAATAATCCAACAAGGAACAAATGAGTAATAGCATCGATCGGACGGTAGGGACCGGTGTTTGGTCAAAACAAATTGAATTCCTGGTTTTCCAAATACCCCAGCAAATAGCACTTAAAGCCATTAACATGCCATCTCTTTGACCAAGAGGCATAGATTGAGCTAGTTCTTGAATATTTTCTAAAGAAGTCCAATCCCCATAAAAATTTTTAAATTGGCCCATCCAGAACCAAATACCAGCAATATAAGGGCATTTAAGAAAGAGATGTAAGGCGGATTCTTCCGCACGCTGACAAAAGAGACAGGTTAGGTCACCATTCCATCGTTTTTTCGACAACACATCCTTTGTAAGGATTTTATTTTGAAACAACAACCACATGAAAATCTTTATTTTCAGAGGCACAGGAACATGCCACCACATAGTATTAAATGGAGGTTGAACACCTCTAAAAGAGAGAAACCTGTACAGAGAAGAAGTAGTAAATTGTAGGTTGGGAGTCCAATTCCAAATAGGACAGTCGGGCTTGTTAGTTAACAAACAAGAGGAAATTATGGCCATAATGGCATGCCAATCAGAGATCAGAAGGCCATGTAAGTTCCTACAAAACCTCAATATGGTACCTCGAGATTCAATAACCTCTTGTACACTGACAGAAGGCTTATGACAGAGCTGAAAAAGGTGAGGGTAGGTTATCGAAAGTGGGCACTGGGAGTACCATGTGTCTGTCCAAAATTTAACATTTTGGCCATTCCCAATCTGAAAAGAACAACTCATTTGGCCTATATATTTCACCTTATTCACTTCCCTCCAAAAATGAGACATGTGAGCCAGTGGTGTATGGGGGGGGGGGTATTTAATGGTCAATAGTTGTTTCCAAAGGCCCGAAAAGTTAGGGTTGGACCATTTCCACCACCATTTAACAAGTAAAGAAATGTTCATGAGATGTAAATCTTTAACCCCAAGCCCACCATACTCTTTGGGATAACAAACTAAATTCCAATTAACCAAAGAATATTTCTTACGGGGGCCTGCATTACCTTGCCATAGAAACCTGCGACGAACGCGATCAATCTGCTTTCTAATTTTCACAGGCAGTTTATATAAAGATAACATGTATAACGGAACTGCAGATAGGACAGAATTTACCAAAGTTAGACGACCCCCGATAGATAGCAGGTTACCTACCCAGCCCTGTAACTTGTTAGTGACCTTGTCAACAAGGCAGCTCCAGGCAGCAGTTGACAATTTTGTATCACTTAACGGGACTCCCAAATATTTCAAAGGGAGTTTGGATAGTTTACAACCAAAAATATCTGCAAGCACAATCCCATCAGCACAAGAAATATGTAAAGGAATGAGTTCAGTTTTCTGAAAATTAATTTTGATACCTGATAAAGCTTCAAAACCAAACATAGTCCACAGAGCATAGTCTAAATTACGAGATGAGGCTTTCAAAAATAGTATGGTGTCATCCGCGTAGTGACAATTAGTTATGCGAAGACCATTATCTAACTGAGGGCCAAGGCCTTGAAGGAGGTCAGCTGACCGGCCTTTATTAAACATACGACACAAGACATCTCCAACTAATAAGAAGAGATATGGAGATAAGGGGTCACCTTGTCGGACCCCCCTTTGACATGCAAAGTAAGTAGATAGCACCCCATTCACATTAATACAAGTAGAGCTACTATGTAAGAGGTGAAGGATCCAAGAGATCCATTTAGAATCAAATCCCCTAGTAAGTAAAATTGCCTGCACAAATTGCCAATTGACTTTGTCATATGCTTTCTCTAGATCAATTTTAATCACTACACCCTCCTCTTGAGTTTGCTTACAATAATGGAGTAATTCATGACTTAAAACTACATTATCTAAAATGTAACGGCCTCGGACAAAAGCCGCTTGGGTTTGATCTACAAGTCTAGACATTATAGGATCTAATCGCATTGTAAGCAACTTAGAAATAATTTTCATGCTACAGTTAACTAAACTGATGGGACGATATTGTCTAATACTGGTTACTTCTTTCTCTTTAGGAATAAGGCATACAACAGCTTTATTAAGGTGATCTAGAGTCACTGTATTATCTACAAAAGCATTAACTAAAGTACAAAGATCACTTTTAACAAGATCCCAAAAGTGTTGATAAAAACCAAAGGGAAGACCATCAGGTCCAGGAGCACCGGACTGGTCAGAGGAAAAAACAGCCTTTTTAATCTCCTCCTCAGTAAAAGAGGCAATTAAGTATGAATTTTCAGCAGCAGTGATCTTCTCAGTTTCCTCCCAAAAATCAGAATGTAAATGGGCACCCTGGAGGCCAGGGATGCCCAGAATATCTCTGTAATAGCCCACAATGTGTTGTTCAATAAGTGGGAGTTGATCTGTCATTTGCCCTTGAATTTCCATGTGTAAAATGGATTGTTTTTTGAATCTATTAGTGGCACTTTTATGGAAATATTTAGTATTCAAATCTCCCTCCTCTAACCATCTTTGTTTGGATCTTTCCTTCCAATAGACCTCTTCCTCATCATAGATTTGATTAAGAGTAAGTTGGCATTGTTGCCATTGAAGGCATTCCTCATCAGTAAGGTCACGGATTTCGTTTAAAAGTTCTAATTCATGTAGTTGTTCGAGGGTATGTTTTTTTATTCTTTTCTTTTTTCCCTCATGATTTTTATACCATCCCTCCATCTTTTGGGATATAAATTTAATTTTTCGGTGCCAACTTAAACCAATCTCACCATAGAGAGGAAAGGCATTCCACCACTTATTCATAAGTTGACAGAAGTCAGGATCTAACAACCAAAGATTATCAAACCGAAAGGGGGCTTTGGCAACAGGTAGTTTGTGTTTAGTATTCAAGAGCAAAGGACAGTGGTCTGACCCAAAATGTGATAGGTCCTTAACAAAACAAAATTCATAAGTGGTATCCCACTCCACAGATCCAAAAAATCTATCTAATAAGGCAAAATGGGTACCATCACTCCAAGTAAATTGTCTTTGTTGTAGTTTGTATTCAACTAAGTGAGAATCATGTACAAACTCATTAAATTTCCTACTCAATCGGACATTAAAATTGTGGCCTAGTTTATCATTTCTACAACGGATACTATTGAAATCACCACTAATTAACCACAAACCAGACCAGCTTAAGCGTATTTGAGTCAATTCAGTCCAAAAGGCAGATTTAAGAGTGGCCAGCACAGGGCCATATACAATAGTGTACATCCATTCAACATTATCAGTTCTATTTTTTAAGATAACACTAAGTGAAAATTGACATTTAGCTACAGTAATGACAGTCACTAAAGCACTATCACAACCAAATAAAATGCCACCAGAACGACCCACAGAAGGTAGCCAAAACCAAGTATCAAGTTTACTGGATATCGATTTAAGAAATCTACTTGTAAAATCCTCTTTTTTTGTTTCTTGAATTGCTAATATATCTACAGAGTGTTGTTTAATCAAATCAGCTAAAATGCTTCGCTTTCTATAGGCATTTAGCCCCCTGATATTCCAGTTTAAAATATTCATTTAACACTACAGGTGATACCCAAATCAGTGTCTAGCATCACAGACTGATCCATGTCTTTTGTCAACGCAAGAGCCTGTTCTAAAATAGTTTCAAACGAAGGCCTAGGACTAGTTCTCATATGACTAATAATGAAATCCCGTTGGGCTTCCGAGGTGCCCAAGGAGATTTTGTAAACCTCAAATAAATCCGCAACCTCAGAGTTAGTTAATCGAGTAAAAGGGAAAGCATCAAGTAATGTGTTACCTTTGGTAGGAGCCTCTTCCAGATGTTTTTCACGGGCCCTTTTCATTGCCATGCTCATCACAGATGTGTTAAGCCCTTGAATCTTCATAAGGCGCATGCTCTTTCTGGTAATGGTCGGGCCAGGCATACTAAGCACTGTGATTGGGGAGGTGGGACTGAGGCCAGCCGTGAGCACGAGGTCAGCAGAGCGGTTGTGATCAATCTCAGTTAGCACTGCATCAAAGGATGCCCCTTCACTCAGCATGTCCTCCTCTGGCTCAGGATCCCCCAGATTGTTGGGAGCATCATCCAAATTCTGCATGTCAGGGGGCATTCCCAGGGACTGCACAGGCTGAGCAGGGGCCAAAACCTGGGCCTCGGGACAAGTCAGGCGCCCTGTCTCAGCCGCCAGAGCATCCAAGGGTGGCTCAGTCGGTTGTGATTCGGGCACCAGTACAGGGGGCAAGGTATCTACAATAGGCGGGTCGACTGGTGCCAGAATAGGGACTGTATGGGTGACATCAGAGATCTGGGAGGAATATCCCTGAGAAGGGGGATCTTGAGTAGGGCCCGAGGAGGAGAGGTTCGAGTGAGAAGGGCCGGAGGCTGAAGAGTGCGGACCAGAAGGAGGTCGGGTACTAGGGCCAGGGCCCTGCATCCAGGTGCCCCCTTCTGATCGAGGTTTGCTGGGGTTGAAATAAGAGCCTGCACGGTCATGTTCAATCTCAAACAAGATATCATAGCGAGAGACATGGCCACTCGCATCTTTGTACATAATCCAATGAGACTCGGGGAGCAGTTTCGGATCACAGATGCCGATCCGCAAGCGAGCAAATCGCCAATCCCAGTAATTGACAGTGGCAGGATCTTGATCAAGCAAAATCGCACCAAAGTCCCCAATTAAACGTTCAAACTCCCCAGTCTGCCAAAGCATCATCGGAAAGCCCCGGACACGGATCCAGATCGGGATCATTCGCATCCCCTGAGCATAGCTAGGATCCCATTCTTGAATCGGTATATCCCTATTCTCCAAGCGGAGAGTATGTTTAGAGAGAACAGAATCGAGCCAAAACCGAGAAGGGGCAAGGATCAGGTACCGGTAATCATCAAAAACGCGAACAATCCATTGATGCCGGGACTGGGGGTCACTCATCTTATACAGAGCCGCCGTAATACGCTCGGGTCCCCAGCGCTCAATATCAGTGAGTAAAAAACTGAGCTTGAAAGCTGCTTCAAGGTTCTCACTAGCAGCAGTGGCATGGAAAGTCCGGATCGCCGGACGGAGAGCAGAACCGATCGGCATCGCACTTTGAGGAGATCTGTCAGTCAGGATCGGAGTAGAGGTATTGAGGAAAGAAGGAGAGGGAGTAGGATGAGGAGTAGGCAAGAGAGGTGGCTTGTGCTGGTGATTCGAAGTGGTGGCTGCTGAAGGAGCAAGAATCGGAGGGGAAGGAGGGTGTGGAGGTGCTCGATCGCGCCGGATCGTGCGGCACTGAGTCGATCGGTGACCAAGGCGGTTGCAAGCGAAGCAAACTACCGCATTACGACAGGCAGGAGCAAGATGACCTTTGGAACCACATCGAAAACACCAGGGTGAAGTAGGAGAAGAGAGACGGCGCAACTCCGCCATTTTTAACCTAGCGACATCCGATCGAACGGGTTGACCCGTACGATCAGGCTTCTTCTCAAGATTCGGTTCTGGAGCGATAGTAGCATCGGATCCTACAGGAGTAGAGAGGGCTTGTTTGTAAGGCCCAGCAGCAGGAGCAAAAACAGTGTGTAGGGCCTCTCTGTAAGGGCCTTAATCGAAGGTTCCAACTCTCGAGCGAGAAAAGGCCGAAACATGTAAACAAAAAACAAGAGCAGTAGAGCACAGTGGCGGGACTGTCACTGTATGATTACCATTAACCATTACACATGTTCAAATCTTGCTGCTGTCACCGATTCTCCGTTGTTCTTACCCACATGGCCTCGCGCAAATCGCACCGCTTTACCCAGACCCAGAGTAAGAATTTCTCCCCGTATTGACTCGATAAACCCTAAAGCTGCTTTCACTATTTCTCATTTCCTTCTCTCTTCTCGTAGTTGCTGGCGCGTCTTCTTCTCCACTTGAAGCGGCTAAGAAACCTCGAACCATGACGACGAATTCAACCATCAAGGATGAATTCGCCAAGCATGCTGATTACCTCAACACCCTTGTATGTCTGTCTATGTCATTTCGTTTGATTTTTCTAATTCTCCCTTGGATTAGCAATCGCGCATTAACTGTTTGTAGAAATGATCAGTTTTTTTTATTATTGATGTAGAATGAGAAGAGGGAGAGGGTTGTGAAGGCTAGCCGAGATGTGACCATGAATAGCAAAAAGGTCATATTTCAAGTGCACAGGTAAGTTTCAAATTTTAATATCTTAGTAGCTTCATGTAGAGTATTAAAAAGTGAAAGTGGAAATATTATAATACAATCACTGATGCATTTTCACTTTTATCAGAATAAGCAAATATAACAAGGACGAAGTTCTTTTGAAAGCTGAGAATGACCTTGCAGCTGTGACGAACCAATTTATGTCTAAATTAGTAAAAGAGTTGCAGGGGACCGATTTTTGGAAGCTCAGAAGGGCCTACACACCTGGTGTAAGTAAACAGTAAATTTTTATGAATAAAATTTTGACCTTCTAAAATAGATCTTCTGCATACAATGAAGTGACCTTTGTAAAAGTATCCACAATTCTTGAAATTCGAGAATACACCCATGATTTTTTCTCCTTGCAAAATACACCATTATTATCGTGGGCACTATATGTGTGTTGCCAAAGTAAAACAAATGACTAAACACTTTGTGCTAATTAATCCGAAAAAGACATGAACTTGGGGGCAATGAAAATGATTTTCTCATCCAAATTGAATGCCTCTCCTACAATTTCAAATTCTGTCGCATTTTTAGACACTCATTTCATGAGAAAACACTAAAGAGAAACAATGTTGTTGTGCAAATATTATGGAAGGGGCAGAATTTTTACAGAGATTTTGACTGTTTCCAAAATAACTAATATTTACAGTTGCCTGGGTTATTCTCAGTTTCGTGTTCATGTTGTATTGTGCTTTTGAGAAATTGCTAATTTTAAATCTTACGACTATTGTTTCAGGTGCAGGAATATATAGAAGCCGCAACCTTATGTAGGTTTTGCAAAACTGGGACATTGCTTAATCTGTCAGAAATAAATTCTTCTCTACTTGCATTAAGTGACACAACTATCGAGCCTTTGCAAATAAATGTTCTTGATTACCTTCTAGGGGTAAGAAATGCTACTTTTTTCTAAATCAAAGTCTAAAAAATAGCCTTTTCTTTTTTTCCTGTGGAAGTACCTGGAAATGGGGTCAATTTGGTGCATGCTTTTGTATTTAATGTATGCTTGGGGGGAGAGGAAAGAGGGGTTGGAGGGATGTTTTGACCTTCTGCAATTGGTAGTGACGAGATCCTTCTGTCAATTTTGTAATTAGGTTGCAGATGTAACTGGGGAGTTGATGAGGCTAGCAATTGGTCGAATTTCAGACGGAGAAATAGAATATGCACAAAAGATTTGCCAGTTTGTTCGAGATTTGTACAGGGAGCTAATTGTTATTGTGCCTTTGATGGATGACAATACTGAGATGAAGAAGAAAATGGAAGTCATGCTTCAAAGTGCCATTAAAATTGAAAATGGTATAATTGTCATTATCACTTACTTTATTTAAAATTTAGTAACTAATAGATTAATCTAACCATTGTGTGTTTTTATAGCATGCTTCAGTGTTCATGTCAGAGGATCTGAGTACACTCCCCTTCTTGGAACCAACAACCCTGATTTCTCGTTCTTTGGCGTTTCGGACTTTGAGTAGTGAAGCTTTTCTTATTACTTAGGTACTTGTTCTCTTGCTTCATATTCTAAATTTCCTGAAACAAAAAATGACTGATAACTAAAACTGACTAAAACTAAGGTAATAATACTACAAGCCCACTGAAGTAAGGGTGGAATCTTGGTTGTTAAGCTGCACATTATGGGCCTGTTAAGGTGAAATCCAAACTAGACCTGTTTGAATTTTGAATTTAGGCTACATTAAGAGCAGGGCTCATATAATTAGGCCTATTTGTGACTTCACTAGCACGTATAGATGCTAACTTATCAAACGGGTGCACAAACAGAGAAATCCATGTATAGATCCTTCACCATTCTTTCGGGCCTCCGGTTGGGTCTATAGAATTTTGGTATGGGGTTAGTCTGATTTAGCCCTTTTGACTCATCCAACTTTTCAGGGTTTGGTCAGATAGGGGCTGTTCCGCAACAAGGGATTAAGGCTTAATCTGCTTTCTTTAGTTTCCTTAGCCGCTTAATCCTGGCGAACACTGGTTCCTTAGCGCAGATTTAGAACACCTCGTTTAGCCTCCTTTTGCCCGGATCTTAATCCTCTGTTCGGACCTTAAGGCACTCTACCCTTTCCTTAGCTTTCATCCACAGATTAAGACAACCGAACATTAGTTCCTTAGCGCTCCTTAAGCTCTTAATCCTTTGTTGCCAAACGGTCCCATATAGTTTGGGACAGGTCAGATCAAGATTCACTAGTTCTGGGTTTGAAAGTCTCTAGTTCTAGTTTTGACTGCTTTCTTTTTTTTTACTTGTAATTGGGTGTTTAGTTATTCTCATGAGCCCCAAATTCCTCGTAAGAAACAAATAGTAAATAGCAAAAAGACAAAGAAGTGCTTGGTCTATGTACTGTATTATCAGCTGGTGATACTAGAAATACAGTAGGGGGATTTGAGTTTTATGAGGTCAAGTATACACAATAGCCAGACCGATATACTCCCCTCAACTAGGGTTTGACTTTTAGGATGACCGGAATTTGTTTCTCGATTTTTTTTTTAAGAAATGAAGAACTGGTTGCCTTGTTCACTTAACTGTTTCTAAAAGATAACAAAATAAAAAATAAAATATTTAATGGTGAAAAAATTGCATATCTTCCTGAAATTGGTCAGTAATGGATTGTTCCTCCATTCAGGGATTGACTAGTTGATATTAATAAACTACATACTGTTTTCATTTTTTCAGAGGTTTTTTCTACATGGAAGCATAATGCACACATGGACCCATGCTGTTGCGGCTAGTAGCAAATTTTATTGCTTCAATTTGCTGGGAAGTTTTTGTTTGTTTCTTTGGTACTAATGGTCCAACTATGAACTCTCAACCATGGAAATTATGTATCAGATTAAAGGAAAGGCAATCGCAGTTCTATCACATGTCAGACTTTAAACGGGTTATTAGTTGCTGTATCTTATATAAACTTCTTAACCTAGTTAAACTTTTCATGTGTTCTGTGGCAGCTATATCACTGAAAACAACATGTCAGTAGTGACCATGTTGATCATGTCCACTGCAGTACTGCACTACTGCATATTGCTGTGCAGTGGATCTGAGTCATTGATAGTGCCTTACTGTAGGTGATATTGGTTTGGATCATAATATATGCTCCTATGGAAATATCCTTACCAGTTGCTTGAATCATGCGCAGTTTAGACCAATAATTTGCACCTAGAAAAAAAAAAAAATCATGGCTTTCAGCTTTTGACTAAAGATACTTTGAATAGGTATAATATCTCGTTCATTTGTATTGTGGCCCCCAAAACAATGATGAGATGGCTGTGATGCGAATTGATAATGCCATCTGAAGAACATCATCCAGTCTTATCAAAGCTTTTGGAAACCAATATATTTGCGTATTCATTTAAAAATGCAGCATGGAAGAAAGGGGCGTACGTTGGGTATTGGATCAAAATCAGTTGGATGTGCAATCGGTCGGTTGGAGTACGTGGTTCGATAAACGTCAAAATTCGTATGTCTCGCTTTAAGATTCGCGTGCCAAATACAACGCTCCACGTGATGTACCAAAAATGGTACGGAGACATGTTGAACAAAAAATAGAGCAGGGCACTTGTACATGTCCGCAAAAAGAAAGTATGATGCTCGTCACCTTACATTTCAACAGTCAATACGACACGTATATCGAGCACGTCTTACTTAATATAGAAGAACCCATGCATATGCAATCTCGATTCTCGAAAATGCAAGTTGTCGGCTATCTACTGCCTGCTGCTTCTCGATAATTGTGAAGAGGTGAATTGGACGAATTGGTCATTTTAGAATTCCTTAAGGGCACGCAATTTCTGTCAACCTCTGGCTGTGAAGTTTCCTTCTTATTTTAATGTTACACAAAATTTGAAAATTTAAAGTTCTATCGTGGAATTGTAGAGGGTTGGGGCGATTGGATAAATGTGAGGTGGTTCGGAATGTAATTAGACATTCCAGATGTGATGTATGTATGCTACAAGAGACCAAATTGAATGAAATTAGTATGAATTATATTGGCTTTCTTCCTTCCTTTTTTCAAAAGAATTGTGTTGTGATGCCTGCGCATAACTCGGCAGGGGGATTGCTAATAGCTTGGAAACATAATTACAGGCTCATTAATTCATGGGGGACGAGACATACCTGCTCTGCTTTGTTAGAACAGATTAACTCCGGAGCATTAATACTAGTTACCAATGTTTACGGTCCTTCTACAGATGATTTAAAACCGGCATTTGTTGAAGAATTAAGGAAAATGGCTATACTGGTACGACATCCCTGGATCTTAGGAGGTGACTTTAATATGGTCCGGTGGTTAATTGATAGATCAGGGAATCAACGGAGTTTCAGGTTGATGGAGCTGTTTAATGATTTAATTCGAGACCTTCAGCTGCTAGATGTGCCCCTCACCAATAGGCGGTTCACGTGGTGCAATAACAGACCCACTCCAACTCATTCCAAATTAGATCGAATTTTCATCTCTCCAGACCTTGCCTTGCAATTTACTTTAACATCTCTCAAAGCTTTAGAAATTCTGACTTCCGACCATGCACCACTTGCTCTATCCTTTGCCAATGAACAGACCTCTCGAAGATCCTTTAAGCTGGAGCTTTTTTGGCTCACCAATCCGAAGGCTACAGCAATTATTCAAAATACTTGGAGTGAAATTTTAGTGAAGATCCCTCAACAAGGAATTATGAGATTCAAGCAATATTGCGACCTACTTCATGGGAGGCTCAGGGCATGGCATTGTACCAACTTTGATGAAATTGAGAAGCAGCTGCTTTTTTGTAAGAACACACTATTTTTTTTCGACCAAATTGAAGAAAGGAGGCGGTTGCAGAATTACGAATGGCGGTTCAGAATCATGGTGAGGGAACGGGCCTACACTTTGGCATGCATCATTGAATCACGTTGGAGGCATCGATCGCATTGCAAATGGTTAAAAGCCGGTGACAAAAATTCCAGGTATTTCCATGCCTTAGCATCGATACGGCATCGCAGAAACAGGATTTCCTATCTCAGCTATGAAGATCGAGACTTAACAGATGAGAATCTCATTCGAAACGCTTTCAAAGGTCAGATGGAGGACCTATTGGGCACCTCAAGCACTGTTTGGCCTTTCAATCCTTCTTCTTTATATCCGAAAATTCTAGACCTCAGCCCCCTCCAAGATCCTTTCACTCGGGTTGAGATTGAGATGGCGGTTCGTCAGTTAGCAAAGAATAAGGCATCTGGACCAGACGGGATTCCAAATGAATTCCTTCAATTGCATTGGTTAACAGTACGTGATGAGGTATGTGACATGTTACAGGCCTTCTATAACCATTCATTGGATTTATCTTGCATTAATCAGGCAAATATCACTATGATCCCTAAAAAAGAAAATTCCATTAGAGTGGGTGATTACAGACCTATTAGCGTGATGAATGCAGTTCCAAAATTGGTTTCAAAAGTGTTGGCCAATAGATTGTGGGGATTTCTTCCTCATCTCATTACCTCTAACCAAACTGCCTTTATTCATGGGCGGCAAATCACGGAAAATTTTAATTCCACAAGAGAAATGTTGCACCATATCTCAAATAGTGGGAAACCGGCTTGCTTCATTAAAATTGATTTTGCCAAGGCGTTTGATTCGGTAAATTGGGAATATCTAACACGAGTAATGAAGGCGCAGGGATTCCCTCAAAGATGGATACGATGGATTCAAATTTGCTTAATACGGCATCATCTAGGATTATTATGAATGAAGGTGAATCAGAATTTTTTGATCATAAAAGAGGTTTACGACAGGGTGATCCCTTGTCACCCATGTTGTTTGATATTGCAGTAAATGTGTTGAGCAAAATGGTTGGGGTTCTTAATTGATCGATTCAAAGCCGGTTGACACGAAAACTAAAAGAATCGGTTGTCATTCACCAGTACGCCGACGATACAGTCTTCATTGCTAATGCTGAGCCAGCTACAGTCATCTTCTTGAAAATAATAATGAGGTTATTTACTGCCATTTCAGGACTGTCAATTAATTTTGACAAAAGCACTTGAATTCCTTTAAATATTAGTGCTATCCATATACCGATTATCTCAGCAATGTTGGGGTGCTACGATCAGATTTCCCAATTACTTATCTGGGTTTGCCTCTAACAATCAAGAAGCCCACCAAGGAGTTATTCACACCGCTGATTGAGAAAATTGAATCTAAGTTGGAAGGTTGGAAAGGTCGGCTAGTTTCGAGAGGTGGCCGTCTACAACTCATGAATTCTATTTTGAGTTCAATTCCAATTTACTTCATGTCCTCCTTCTTATTACCTAAGTGGGTGATCAAACGGATTGATAAAATTCATAGGGATTTTTTATGGGGAAAATCAAAATTGAGAAAGGGTATTTCTCTTATCAATTGGGACTTGGCATGTACCCCGAAAGATTATGGAGGCTTAGGTGGAGCTAATCTCGCTGTTCGAAACCAATCTCTGCTACTCCGGTGGTGGTGGCGGTTATATCGAAATCAGGGTTCTTTATGGGCACAAACAGCGCAGCAGTTATACAATTTAGTGCCGGCCTCACAACCACATCGAATTGGATGCGGCATGGCTCGTTTTTTTGGTCGCAGTTAATGAAAATCAGATCACTGTTTGATTGTCGGTTACATGGAAAATTGATCGAGGATCATCCCTCTCATACTGGTATGATGCTTGGACATACCCGACAAAGGCCTCTCAAAGCACACCTCCACCGGCTACTAGGAAGCTGTCATTGCAAATCGCCATTGAGCAGGGCCTCTGTCAAGATCTGATGTTAAGGCTGGGACAAGGAGAGGATTTCATCCAATGGGTATGGTCCAAAGATCACGAGTACTCGGCTAATTCCTTCTATAAAGTAGTGTTGGCTGCTGGTAGAAGTAAGTGGGCATATCGGTTCATTTGGAAACTTAAGCTACCCCCGACTGTTCGTGTTTTTGCATTTTTAATGCTGCAAGGCCGGTTGTTAACTCACGATGTCATGATGCATCGTGGCTTACATTGCGACCCGGGTTGCGAGGTTTGTCACCACTGTGTATTAGAAACTGCACTTCATATCTTTTTTCAATGCACCTATGCCAGAGGAATTTGGGCAAGATTGAACAGGCGGTTTGGTTTCCAATTTTTGCGGATTGGGTCAACGGTACAAGCAACAGTAGATAATACTTGGATGGCATGTAAGGGCAGGATGTCAAGGAACGCATGGGGCTCTGTTTTCTTTGCAACTTGTTGGTTTTTGTGGAAGGGGAGGAATAAGAAGATCTTTGAAGAGGAGACAACAGACCCAGCATGGATGACTCAGCAAATCATAAAGGAGGCGAGGCTATGGAGACAATTTTGTTAAATTCAGCAGTTTTACTTTTTAGTTTGTTTTCACTTTGATGTATTCTTAATGGTTGTGTATATCTGATAGCCGCTATCAGTTTTTCAAAAAAAAAGAATTCCTTAAGTAGTGAAAGTATTTACTGTGACTGAATAAATAAAACCAAAGATAATTTTTTGTTCAGGGTGGTTGGTTGGGGTGAAAACGGAGCAAATACGGAGCGGATAGTGGTAAAATCATATATATATATATACAGAGGAGTGTTCCAATGCACTTAAATTTCTATGCTTCCAATGCATCCAATCTTTTATCTGCATTTTCAAAGTTCAAACAGTCGATTCGAACCGCTCAACATAATCTTCATAATAAAATATGCTTGGAGACCAAATTTTATATTTTTTATATTTTTTTTACTATTTTTTAAGATAGGTACAAAATCATTGTTTTAAGGAGATTCTGGATCATCAGATAAAGTGATTTTGTACCTATCTTAAAAAATAGTAAAAAAATTCTAAAAAATATAAAATTTGGTCTCCAAGCATATTTTATTATGAAGATCATGTTGAGCGGTTCGGATCGACTGTTCGGACTTTGAAAATGCAGATAAAAGATTGGGTGCATTGGGAGCATAGAAATTTGGGTGCATTGGAACCCTCCTCATATATATATAGGCTAATATGCTTTTAGTAGCATTTCGGTCGAAATGCTTCCAATTCAAAATTGGATTTTTAAAGTCTAAATAGTCGATCCAAACTGTTAGATGTGATCTCTATATTAAAATCTGCTTAGAGACCAAATTTTATATTTTTTGGAATTTTTTTTACTATTTATTAAGCCACTTTGAAAATTGCTGATCACATGATTTATAATTTGTTTGCACTGTTTTTACTGTTCACCCAGATCAGTAATTTTCAAACTGGCTTAATAAATAGTAAAAAAATTCTAAAAAAAATGTAAAATTTGGTCTCCAAGCAGATTTTAATATAGATTGAACATCTAATGGTTTGGATCGACTGTTTGGACTTTGAAAATCTGATTTTGAATTGGTAGCATTTCGGCCGAATGCTACTAAAAGCATATTAGCCTATCTATATATATATATATATATAGAGAGAGAGAGATGGGCTATTGTACTTCGCGAAGTAAAGCGAAGTTTTACTTCACGCTCATATTCTCATTTTGAAAATTCAAAACGTCAATCCGAACCGTTCAAGTTGATCTCCATATTGAAATGTGCTTGGAGACCAAATTTTACATTTTTTGGAATTTTTTTACTATTTATTAAGCCACTTTGAAAATCGCTGATCCATTGTGAACAATAGCAAAATAGTAAAAAATTATGGATCAATGGATCAGCGATTTTCAAAGTGGCTTAATAAATAGTAAAAAAAAGGGAAAATTTCTGGTATGTCCATACAAACTTTTGAAATAGCCAATATCCCCATCAAAATAACATAATATCCAAAATCCCCATACAAACTTCATATTATTTCTTCAATCCCCTTTTATCTATTTAACTTTTTATTTAATTATTTTAAATATCGAATTTACAAGTATACCCTTCTCTCTATCAAGGAGGTGTTCAGTACTCTCTCCCAGCTAATTTTTCCCATGTCCGCCCTCTCTCAATCACCCATGTCTAACCTCGCCATGGCTCTCTCTTCCTTCTCTCTTATAAGTAAAACATCATTCCTGCTGCCTCCTCCATCGACTACTTCAAACTTCTCCATTTCTTCATTGAACGACAATTTGATCAAGAACAAAAAGAGAAAGAGAATGAATAGATCTGATTGGATCAAAATTTCGCTTGAAGATGTCACCCATTTGTTTAAATTGAACAACAATAATGAAGTGATACCTTTTGCTGCTCTCCTCCATTTGAATCCAACAGAGAAGAGGGTTGTGATGGTGAAGCAGAGAGTTTTGAAGAAAATAGTTTAAAGAGATATGTCTCTGTTTTTTTTTTTTTCAAAATTGCCAGTTAGTGAAGAATTCTTTTTTTTTTAAGGTATAATGATGAACTCTTTTTTTTTTAGGTTTAATGAAGAATTCTTAAAAAAAAAGACACACACAATTTGTCTACTGCATCGAGAAAATCTTGTATTGCGTGTATGTTTCAGCTGCCAGAATCTCAGTTTAGTGCCTCGACCCTTGGTGATAATCACAAAGGTGATTGCTTCTTATCCATTGATTGCTTACTCCCCTTCTTTAAAAGTCTATTATCCCTGGAACCAAAAAAAGAGATGTGAGCAATCTTGCTAAACAGATTATAAACGAAGCGAACTCATAAAGGAAATGCACCAAAGCCGTAGAAAGGCTATATTTGTCATTTTAATATTTAAAATAATTAAAATAAAGAGTAAAATAAATAGAAGGGGAAAGAAGAAATAATATAAAGTTTTAATGGGCATATTGGATATTATTCAGTTTTGATGGGGATATTGGCTATTTTGAAAATTTTGATGGGTACACCAGAAATTTTCCCTAAAAAAAAATTCCAAAAAATGTAAAATTTGGTCTCCAAGCACATTTCAATATGGAGATCAACTTGAACGGTTCGGATCGATGTTTTAGATTTTCAAAATGAAAATATGAGCGTGAAGTAAAACATTAGCTTTACTTCGCGAAGTACAATAACACATTTCTATCTATCTATCTATATATATATAGAGAGAGAGAGAGAGAGAGAGAGAGAGAGAGAGTTAGGCTATTGTACTTCGCGAAGTCACGCTCATATTCCCATTTTGAAAATCCAAAACGTCGATCCGAACCGTTCAAGTTATTCTCCATATTGAAATGTGCTTGGAGACCAAATTTTACATTTTTTTTGAATTTTTTTACTATTTATTAAGCCACTTTGAAAATCGCTATCCATTGTAAACAGTAAAAAAATTCTGGACCAATGGATCAGCGATTTTCAAAGTGGCTTAATAAATAGTAAAAAATTCCAAAAAAAATGTAAAATTTGGTCTCCAAGAACATTTCAATGTGGAAAACAACTTGAACGGTTCGGATCGACATTTTGAATTTTCAAAATGAAAATATGAGCGTGAAGTCGCGAATTATAATAGCCCAACTCTCTGTCTATATATATATATATAGATCGACTATGGTGAGTTGTGAAGTAAAACGTCGTTTTACTTCACGCTCATACTCCATTTTGAAAATCTAAACGACCGATCCGAACCGCTCAACATGTTCTCCATATTGAAATGTGCTTGGAGACCAAATTTTACATTTTTTGGAATTTTTTTGCTATTTATTAAGCTACTTTGAAAATCGCAGATCCGGGTGAACAGTAAAAAACAGTAAAAAATTCTGGACCATTCGATCAGCGATTTTCAAAGTGGCTTAATAAATAGTAAAAAAATTCCAAAAAATATAAAATTTGGTCTCCAAGCACATTTCAATATGGAGAACATGTTTAGCAGTTCGGATCGGTTGTTTAGATTTTCAAAATAAAAATATGAGCGTGAAGTAAAAATGACATCTTACTTCGCAACTCACCATAGCCCAGCTCTATATATATATATATATATAGAGAGAGAGAGAGAGAGAGAGAGAGAGAGAGAGAGAGAGATGAGCTATTGTGCTTTGCAAAGTAAAGCCATCGTTTTACTTCGGCTTACTTTTTGGATTTTCAAAGTCCAAAATGTCGATCCGACCGTTCAAGTTGATCTACATATTGAAATGTGCTTGCAGACCAAATTTTACATTTTTTGGAATTTTTTTACTATTTATTAAGCCACTTTGAAAATTGCTGATCACATGGTCCAGAATTTTGTTGCACTGTTTTTTCTGGACCATGTGATCAGCAATTTTCAAAGTGGCTTAATAAATAGTAAAAAAATTCCAAAAAATGTAAAATTTGGTCTACAAGCACATTTCAATATGTAGATCAACTTGAACGGTCGGATCGATGTTTTGGACTTTGAAAATCCAAAAAGTAAGCCGAGGTAAAATAATGACTTTACTTTGCAAACCAAAATAGCCCAACTCTATATATATATATATATTAAACTTGACTGATGCAGAATAATTTGTGTAGAATGCATCAATTGGAGGAGAAAGTCTACTCACCTCCAAAAAAAAAACATAGAAAGTCTACAGAAGTACAATTGAAAAAAGAAGTGAAACTGATGGTCCCCAGTGTCCCATCCACCGCATGCACGAGTTTCAAAGCGAACAGTCACCTAATATTCTCTCCACTCTCGTGAGTCATGACTCATGACTGGCTCAACAAGCTTTGCTCGAACGGCTACATCTACCCCAGGAGATAGGAGAGGTGAATCCGGATCACCTAAAGTAACTCAAATTTCGAGTTTACAAGTATACCGTTCGATCTGTTTTGGCACGAATATTAAAATGCCCCCGTGCATTCACTTCTGACCGGATTATGCGGATTTGGTACGAATATTAAAGTGGCCCCGTGCAATCACTTCTGACCGGATTATGCGGATTATGGACATTGGACAGTTTGGAATAAACTCAAATTTTGAGTTACTTTAGGGAATCTAGAGGGCGGGTCCCGCATTAAATACTACAAATCCTCTCCGGTCAAGAAAACAATGGATACATATGGTACCCTTTCTTCTTCTTTTTCTTTGTTGTTTATTTTTTAAGAAAGATACCTTGTTATATAGACTACCGAATTTTTTTATTATCCTCCTATAATTATAAAATTCCAAATATGCCTTCGAATTTTTTTTTTTTAAAGTGCCCCAACTGGTAAAATTTCTGATGGTTCTTATCTTTACCGAACTGCCATAAATCTGGCGGTTCTTAAATAATAGAACTGCTCAGAATTCTGACGGTTCTGGTTTTTTCTCTCTTTTTGAATAATTTCAAAATGAAAAAACTAAACTAAATTTTTGATAAAACACTAAACTATATCTTAGCGATTTTTTTTATAGCATATCCTAAATTTGAATACCAAAAACACTAAATTAAATTTCAAAATGAAAATATTTACATGAATAACATTTGACTAAAAAAAATAAAAATGTAACAACAAAATACTTCATACATTTAAATAAAAAATATCTAAGAAAAAATATCACATATTATTAGTTACATAAATAACATTCTAACTAAAAAACAAAAATATAACAAAAAAAAAAAAAACTAAATATAAGACTTTATACATTGAGTAAGGCTTTATACAAAAAAATCTGATATGACCCCTCTTCACAAGTTAGGATAAACCGGTTCAGACTTTGGTCGAATCAATTTATTTATGTAACAAACCGAACCCGGAATTCCCGGAACAACCTTACCTTCTCGGACAACATATTACATTACGAGTGAGGCTATGGTGCTATGTATAGCACGGATGGCTAGCGTACTACGGCTCAATATGGTACTTTTTAAAATCCTAACGGTCGATCCGACCGTTCAATGTGATAACCATACGAATATGTACTTGCAAACTAAATTTTATATTTTTTCGAATTTTTTTACTATTTTTTCAGATAGGTAGAATTTTGATGGTTCAGAATTTTCAAAAAACACTGATTTTTTTACCTATCTGAAAAAATAGTAAAAAAATTCGAAAAAATATAAAATTTAGTTTGCAAGTACATATTCATATGGATATCACATTGAACGGTCGATCGACCGTTAGAATTTTAAAAAATACCATATTGAGCCGTAGTACACTAGCCATTGGTGCTATGCATAGCACCATAGCCTCACTCATTACATGTATGCAGTTTCCGCTTAAATATATTAAAAACAGACAATAGAGATTCTAGAAAAAAGAAAAGAAATCTTCCAACTAAATAAAAATAATAATAAATGGCCCAAGAACTTTTTCATTCATATAATTATAAAATTAAATTTATATGTCACATCAATAATTAACAATTTTTTATATAATTATTTTAGAGTGTTTTTATTTTTTTAATTTCAATTTTACGAAAATTAGAAAAGGAATTAATTCTTAAAATTAGTAAAAAGACAAATCTTTTATAAATACTGAGACGGAGATGTTCATATCATTTTATAATTATAGAAATTTATGTCACACTATTAAGCATGATACATTTTTCTTCGTTGATTCACATCCACTTATTATTGACTATAACCGCCCCGCCCAGTGTTATTGAGAAAATGACAAGTGGGCCCATTTAAAAACATAAAAATCCAACCCCGTATAAACTAAATCCAGTCCGTTAAATTAAATCAGACCACACAAAATCATCATGCAGGCTGCCATTGGCATTTGGCAGCAGAGACGGACTCGCTTCACGCTATCCCAATTCTCTCTCTCCTCTTCCGATCAAAAACCGCATCCATCTTTTCATCAAATCTGAAGAACCAGTCAGTCGCAAACAAACTAGAAGGGTGGGTAGAAGGAAGGAAGGAGTTTGGGAAATCACACAATAATCGGATCGTGTGCTGTCGATAGATTTTCCAAACCGTAGTAGCAGCAAGGAACTATGGCTTGAAATGGTGGAAGGTCCTAATTTTAAGAAAGGTACTTCATAAAATTTAGGATAGGTTGGCTACGTCTCTGATTATAAGTAGAATTTACTTGCTATTTGTAGAGTATTAGTTGGTTGGTCTATTTCAAAATTTCTATTCTTTGATCGATTCTAATTTTGTTTTGTTTTTTCCCCAACTGCTCTGAGATAAAAAAAAGTATTTGCGAGCGTTTTGTACACAAATTTTCCAATTTTGATCAGGTTTCTAATTTGCTATAGATAAAACCTCCTTATTAATTTTTGTTATTGTAGCAAGGAGAGACAATGTGAACTTCTGTAGAATTAGTCCCTTCCATCTTGGGACCTCTCTGTGATGTTGTCACAAGTCTTCTTCTTGGATTTTTATTTTAGACTTGATATTCATATCAAATTCTGACAAGTTAGAAATTGACAGTATCTCATAACTTCAGTTCAAATTATGTCGTTTTGAAATTTAACAAGTAAAGGTTGCTATTGTAAAATCGCCCAAAAGTGTTCCTGGTTCTGGAATTTTACTACACTACTCGTGAATCACATGAACTGCTTTTTTAAATCAAAATAAAATTTATTACACCCGAAATTTGGGTGAATGGAAACCTTCAAAAATGAAATTTGGGTGAATGAAACTTAAAGAGAATTATATAGAATAATTTAACCCATTTATCTCTATTCTACTCTGCTCTCCTTATAAAATTGGAACACAGGAGGCACACTAATATAGGCATTTCTGCTTTCTCTTTCCTTCCTCCCCATTCAACCACTCTAACAAAAAAAGGGGCGGGGGTTTGCACACCCTTAGAGGTTTGGAAAACAGAAACCTAATACCTTTTTTTAGAATGCAAATAGAGTATATGCAATAATTAGTCCACCAAACAGAGAAAGCATACATGAGTGAAGTTGGGAGAACATTAGCAGTTTTGTTGCGGTGTAGTTAAAATAAGGTTTCTTGAGAGTGGACATATCTTTTTTTCTTTTATCAAAGTTACCTTTTCTCAGTTGATTTATGCGTGTTGGTCCCAGCTTCGGTGTTGAGCTTTAGGCTGTGAGGGCTATAAGGGGAGGAGAGGGGAGAATCCATATCATCTGAGATAACAGAATTTTTCTGTTTAGATCCGGACGGTCCTATCAGAATCCGGGCCAATCTGGCCCGAAGAGGAATGCACGGGGCCCCTTCAATATTTGTGCAAATTATGATCGGACGGTCCTGATGCAAACAGAAAATTTCTGTTACCGTATGTGATATGAATTCGGGAGAGGAGGCGACTCATTTACTTGCTCCAGAACAACAAATTTTGAGAGGGAGAGGAGGTGAACTTTATACGCTGCCCCTCTCCGCTCCCCTCCCATCCCTACCCTTTGCACACACTCTTCTAGAGCAAGGCCTTATTCTACTACCATAAGTGGAATGATTCTTCACCTGAGCTCTTGTTGGAGTGTCAAAATGATTTGTTGAATTCATTGTGGGTTGAGATGTTGATTTGTTTTTCTGAGCAAGTTCTATTATTGAGAGAGAAATTTTGGCTTCTTTTTTTTGGAGAGAGAGAGAGGGAGAGGGAGACTCGCATGAAAGTGTCAAAATATAGGAAATTTTTTATGTTTGGCTACTGCTTGCTCTACTTTGAACTCTCTAAAATGAGTCACCTAAGTTTAGTAGTTTGATTGAACTTTAGAAACTCTAAAACTAAATTAGTGTATCTAAATTAAACTTGGCTTTACACCAATCTAAATTAAACTTCATTGGAGTTTTAAAATTAACTTTATCTTTTGGAACCATTAAATTTTTTTCTTATGTATTACTTTGAGAACTCCTCTTTTGCTTCTCTGTTCAATTCTATAAGGTAAGACAGCATGTAGATGTAATTCTTACTAGAATATTTTGTTTTATGCTTTACCCTTTAATCCACAAAGATTCAATACAGAAATAATGCAAGCAATTGGAGAGGCATCAATTGGGTGCCTCAGGTAAGACTGCATGTAGATGTAATTCTTACTAGAATATTTTGTTTTATGCTTACCGTTTAATCCACAAATATTCAATACAGAAATAATGCAAGCAATTGGAGAGGCATCAATTGGGTGCCTCAGGCCAAATGGACCTCTCCAGTTCAGTTGTCAAGATAAGCCGGGGAGTACAGTTGAAGCCTTGCACCTACCCAACAATGACAAGAAAATGGAAAACCAAATCAACACAGGTTGGCCTGAAAAGTTAATTCGGGACTCAATTCCACCTCCAAATTATGGGTACAACAGACCTTATTGTTATCAAGAATTCTTGCCGCCCTACATTTTGCCTGAGTGCCAAATGGGTCATTATTTTTATCAGCCGGGTCAGGATTATTACTTCCCTTTGCAATACCACCTCCCACACAAGGTGTTTTCACAAGGTGTGCCTCAGCTCGATCCCAATTTTCAGGAGTTTCAATATTTTGTTGTAATTGATTTTGAGGCAACTTGCGACAAAGATAGAAACCCACACCCTCAAGAGATAATTGAGTTCCCCTCAGTGCTGGTTAATAGTGCAACTGGCCAACTAGAGGCTTCCTTTCAGACCTATGTGCGGCCCACCTACCATCAACACCTTACTGACTTCTGCAAGGAGCTTACTGGTATTCAACAAATTCAGGTTGGCTACGCAGTTACAATGTAGATGTCTCTCACTAGCTTATTTTTTGTTCCTTTCATGAAATGTGTTATGTTACATGCAATGCAAAGCTAATTAAGGTTGTGTTAATCAGGTAAAGAGCTATTTTTTGGTAGTTGGCGAACTCAGAAAAATTATTTTTTTTCACGCTGAGTTCCTTGAATTTCTTTTCATATGATCTTCCTCTAGACTACGAATCTTTTTAATTGTCAGATGCAAAATTTGGAACTGTGCATCATGTACAGTTAGTGTTTCTTTGCATGTATTCTTATGTGAAGGTTTGGAACTGTGCATCATGTACAGTTAGTGTTACTTTGCATGCATTCTTATGTGAAGGTTTATGAGTTTATGATTATTCTGATGATAATTATGTTTTCAGTTTGTTCACTGGGCGATCATGATTATCATCCTTCTTTTTCTTTTCGTTTTGTCGTCTTTTTTCATTTGTTTGTTTGATTTTTTTGTTTTTTTTGTTTTCTTATCTTTGATAGTTTTATTTGATTTTTTTATGGGTAGTATCTTATTAGGTCAGATTTTTTTTTTAAATTAATTTCACTGGAGGTCTCTAAACTATACCTCATGTTGACTGAACTTTTAAATTGTCCCTCCACAACAATTGAAATTTCATTTTGGTCGTACTTGGCTGGTTCTGTTTATTTCTAGTTAGAATTATGTACAAATTATGAATTGATACGTCAATTTGTTGGATCACTCTGGTAAAATTAGTCAAGTAAGTTGTGGGATTTGATGCTTCATATGATTTTTTTTTTTTGCTTGTTATGTGTTAGGGAAATAAAAATCTGACAAAACAATTTATGATCCGTGCAAAACTTGATCTGAAAATGAAAAAGATTGGCCCAATTTAAACCAAGAGAAAGTTCAGTGTTGTAGATGAACAAATTATGGAACAAAGGTCTAGTTTAATGACCTGATGTGAAACTACCTTTGCTTTTCTGTTAACTGTTTACTTAATAGGCGGCTTTAGCTTTTGTTTTATGAAGATCTAGTACAAAGGAGGTTAAATTGAGCTTGTAACTCGAGCCTTAATAATTGGTACAGGTCTGAAAGACCCCCTTTTCATTCTTCATATCTGTTCCATTGTCCGCTCCTTTTGGAGTATTATTATTTTTTATCTCCAAGTGTCTAACTGAACTGACAGATAGCCTCAATTCGTGCCAAACTGTAAAAGATAAAAATATGTACCGACAAATAAAGTTCTATTGGGACCAACTTGTGTATACAGAGCAGAATTACACTAAATATTCTAATATACAACGTTTTTTAGAGAAACCATGCAAACCTTGGTAAATATCTAAGATATTATTGGCCAAGACTTTAACTACTAGTGCTGAACGTTGCCATATTACCTTACATGTATACACCTGATCTGTTATGTTTTTTTGTTTCCAGGTTGACAGAGGTGTTCCCCTTAGTGAAGCTCTTTTAATGCATGACAAGTGGTTGGAGGATAAAGGGATTAAGCACAAAAATTTTGCTGTCGTGACATGGTCTAATTGGGATTGCCGCTTCATGCTCGAGTCTGAGTGCAAGTTCAAGCATATTAGGAAGCCTCCCTATTTTAATCAGTAAGCTTCAAATTAAATTTACGTAGATTATTACACCTTTTTTGAGGAGATTGCAGCTTTTCAGTTGCACCATACTTCTATCCATACAGTATACCTGTACTGTCTGCAACTAGTCAGGTCATTTTGGGGCCTGACTTGGTTATTCAGTAAAACCATATTTTAGTACCAGTATCAGGTATTTTTAATTGCTACCTCAAGTGTGGCAATGAAGTGTTGATGAGCAACAAATCTGTTCTGGAGACATCAAACTGAACATGAAGAATAGGGGTGTCTATACATATTTCACAGTTTCCATATTGGGTTCATTTTAATCTTATAATTAAATGGTAAGTAAATATAAGATGGATTTTCTTGATAATGCAGAAAAAAACCTCTTCTACTGGTCATATCAGGTGATCTGTCAATTAAATTATATAACAGACAAACATGTACTGAATATAGTCATTTACTATTTGTCCTTTTGTTTCGATGAAAGTTTCAATTAATACATGTATAGGTGTAAGTGAAATTAGGGCTATCAATGGATACATTAGTTTGATAAATCGATCCAAATCCACATGAATGGATCTGCACGTGGACCTGATCTTATATGGGATTTGAAAGAGGATCCATCTAATTTGTGGACCTGATCTTCCTTGACTTTTTGATAGCAGGATCGTATCTCTGATTGTTATCCATTATGAATGTTCTCTAACTTTTAATATTAGGTTGTCTTACTATGTCTTATAGTTAGTTAAATTAAAGTTGTGCCAATTTGTATCTTTATAATGCTAATTTACTACATGTCCATTTATGTCATGCATTTATTATATTATTGACACATTGAAATATGTATCCAAACCCATTCTGAATTGGATCCAAAATCTGCTAAGATAATGGGTATGGATATCTATTGGGTAAATTCTTATTGAATTCGTACTTAAATCATGCTAGTAGCTGATCTGAATCCTATCCATTGACAGTCCTAAATGAAATGCCCTTTTTGAGTGTGGATTTTGTATATCCCAAAGATTAGTCATCTTCATGTTTTTTGCTTTTGCAAGTAATACCTGAAAAGTACTAAAATTCCCAATTAGCACCCAGCAACATCTTTTGATATTTGCAACTAGCACAAACAGCTAGCAAAATGGGACGTTATGCATATAGCTAAAATTTCTATAATATTATTGACAACATCACTTTTAAGTTTACTGGGAGTTCTTTTTTTCAGTAACTTAGTGCTTGCTTTCTGAGGTTTTGATTTCAGTAAGCACTGATTGAACTAAAACCTAATAAATCAAAGTTGTTTCTCTTAAATATACATGAACTTCTTATTTATAAAATTGATAGGATCCAGTTTGTTAATGCTGGTAGGGTCCAATATATTGAGTTAATGTACACTCTTAGGGATTATTGGCCATCTTTTTGCTTTGGTTGATGTTAGTTTTCTTGGTATTATTATCAAACAACCCCAAAAATGGTTGTGGTAAATTGCAAGTAGGAGGAATTTGCATTGTTTGTTTGCAAATGCAGTATTCCTTGTATTTTGTTAAAGAAACAAAACTTAATTAAAATGTGCTGATTGTATGTCCATGAGCAGATGGATCAACCTAAAGGTTCCATTCATGGAGGTTTTTGGTGGAATCCGTTGCAACCTCAAAGACGCAGTCCAGCTAGCAGGTTTGATGTGGGAAGGCCGTGCGCACTGCGGCCTTGATGATGCACGCAACACTGCCCGCCTCCTTGCCCTCCTGATGCATCGAGGCTTCAAATTCTCAATCACCAATTCAATGTCACATTCTGACCCTACCTCCCCACCTAAGCCAAAGGACCCTCCCTTCCAAGTGGCCCCCCCAACACAGCCCTATCACTATTTAACTCCAGACCCCATGAAGGATTCTGTCGGGCCTATATACTGCTTCTGTGGGGTGCTCAGTAGAAAGAACTGGGTCTGCCGTCCCGGGCCGACCAAGGGCCGGTGTTTCTTTGGGTGTGGCCAATGGACTCCTACTAGACGTGCCGTGTGCAACTACTTTGTGTGGGCCACCCCTTAGTCATGCAAATAGGAATGTGAACTCAGTTTGTAACCAGCAGGTTATCGACTTTCTGTATTGTATAAAATGGGGTTAACAAGACTTTGTGTTGGTTTCTTTAACTATTAGTTGCATGGGTTTGTTAAGATGAGGCTGAAGACTGAAGGAGGTAAATGCGGCGGTTAACCCCATGATGGGTTGGTAATGTCATATAGATATATCTATATGTGTATTTAGCAGAAAGGCGTCTTTTGCTAAGGTGCTTCGAAAGACTCTGAAGTAGCGTATTGTCTGGCTGTTATCTAAACTAACCTCTGTGAACAACTTGACCTCCTGTTGATAAGAGAGAACGGGAGCAGAACCAGATGCTGTTTAGGATTATCGTATCATAATAATCTATGTTTGTGGACATCTTTGCTTCTTAACTTAAATGGAACTGCTCGTTGAGTTTGGGTGTGCTTACATTACTTGGTTTTTTTTATCTTTGCAAATTATGAATTTAGTTTAAAAAATTAAGAATCTGGGATCTGATATGTTTATAGAGTAGGGTTAAAATGTGTAAACAGTCGATGCAAACAGTTCAATATGATTTTCATATTAAAATGTACCTGGAGACCAAATTTTATAATTTTTATAATTGTTTTACTAATTTTATAGATAGGTACAAAATTACTGTTTTTGAATGGTTCAAAATCTTTCTTAAAAACAGTAATTTTGTATCTATTTAAAAAAAATAGTAAATTTTTTAAAAAATATATAATTTGGTCTTCAATCATCTTGAACTATTCGGATTGATTGTTTAGACTTTGAAAACAATAATGATACGGCATTTTAACTCTACTGATGTTTATATTACGTCGGGAACGAGGAGAAATTGGGTTCATACATATTTTTAGCTGTTAGCCGATAGGCTTTTCTAATTAAGAAACAATTAAGTTTTTTTAATGAGCACATGATATAAATTACAATTTTAAAAGTAGTTGTCATTAACAAATGTGTTGTAAATATTTATTTACTTTTATCACATGCACACACACATAAAGAGCTAGTTGATTTTAATATTAAGTTATCCATGTGCGACTCTGTGGTTGCTCGTGCATAACTATGTTGAAGAAATAAGTTTGTGTCGAAAAAACAATTTATTTTAGTTGTGACATCAATTGAAGTTCATCTCTTTCTTAATATGATATTAACAAATATTATGTTCGGGTAAACATTTATGTGGTAATTATTTATTAACAGATAATACATTTTCATATTTAGCTCTTAGCCCAAACAACAGGGTGGCATGGGGATATTGAATTTGGATTTGATGAATATCGCTCTTTTAGGCAAATGGCGATGGAAATTCAAAAATCCTTGTTGTCATGGATTATGAAAAAAGGCTATTACTCTAAATTACTGCTCCATTAATCCTCTTCCAACCTTTTCTCCTTTCTGGAAAGCAGTCACGGATAATACATCTATATATGATCGAACTATTAGTGCTCATCTTGGCTCCTCCAGTGAGCTTGTAAAGTTTTGGACTGATGTATGGTTTGGTGATTGCCCTTTATTCATTTGCTATCCATTCCTTTTTGATTTATGCTCTAATCCACATATTACTCTGCCCGAAGTCATTGCTTCTAAGGGTCAATGTATTTTAGTTAGTAGAACTCTTACAGGTGTGGTGAAGTTTGAATGGCAGGAACTCCTCACTCTTATTCATTCATTTTGTGCTGACCATACTTCACTGCATATTTCTTGGTTACTGGAATCAAATGGGAAGTTTTCTGTTAAATCTATGTATACATTTCTTAGTTTTGGAGGTTGTCAGGAACTGCATACCATGGAATGGTGGACCCTAAACCCATTCCTCCTAAAATTCAAGTTTTTATGTGACTACTTAGTAAAAAAAAAATTCTAACTAAAGATAATTTACCTACCAAAGGATGGATGGGTAGTCAAACTTGTCATTTTTGCTCAGAGCCGGAATCTGTCGACCATCTATTCCTGTTATGCAGTAAAGCTCGGCAAGTATTATTTTGGTTGGGTAATTGTCAATTTTTCTTACAGGATTGGTCCTCCTTCCAAGACGTGTTACATTTTGGCTTCGCATTGCCTTCTATCTCTAAAAAATTCTTTCTGATTACTATCAGTGTCTTTTCTTGGTCCATGTGGAATTTGCGGAATAATGTTTGTTTTAATCATTCTTTCCCAGTACCGATAAGACAAATTGTGCTTAATATCATTCATTTGGTGTTTTTTTGGACAGGTACATTGGAGGATGGCCCTAGTCAGGAGCGCAATGCTTGGTCGCATCTTCTGATCCATCGATCTACTCACTCAACTTCGCGCTAGTTTAGTTGTCTCTGATATCATTTTGTTGCCCTGCGTGGCTTTTAATACTTAACGGTGCTGACATCCAAGGGGTGTTTTTGAATGTTGTTGCTCTTTTCTTTTGGTACTCGGGTATAGCCCTGTTAGCGGGTTTTGGCTTCTGGTTCTTCTGGTTCTCTGAATACTAACTTGTATGTTTTTTGGTTTCTATATGAAACGGGCCGGCCGGCCTCGTGCCTTATTTCCAAAATAATATTTAGCTCTTACGTTAGAGTTTCCAATACAAATGTTATTAACAAACATGCATGTATTTGTAAACACTTACTTTATTTTTAATATTTATCTTTTTTTTTTAACATTTGGTTATTAAAGTAGTTCCTGTATGGTTATACAAACTGAATATACTTGGTCATTCTTCTTTTAATATCTATCGTATTAATCAAAGTTCATATATTTTTCTTGAACATTGCTATGATAATTAATTAAGTAATATTGTGTTCATGCAAATATTTTAGCTACTTGTTGTGAATTTTTTTTGTAGTTAATTAATTTATTATATTTAGCTAGCTATTATATCAACTAAATTATTTGATAACGTATGGAGTGTGGGCCTCACCTACGAGTGGTAGAGCCTTATCCATGCATGGTTAGTTTTTTTTATCATGACACGAGGATAATAGTTCTCAAATGACATTTTTTTTTTTGAAGAATAGAAATAAAATGTCTGATTGTTTTGTTTTTTCCAATCATGCTTTATATATATTTTTTTATATTTTCAAAATTCAAGTAGTCGATCCGAACCACTTAATTAATGAGACATTTACTCTAGAATATTAAATCTTGAACCTGCCATTTATGTGTATAATTATTAATAAGTCATTTTATGCCATAGGAAATCTGTGTTCTCAGCCTCTAGCATTACACAACGCATTCATTTCCTCCACCTTCTCCGAATTAATTCTCTTTGGTGCACAAAGCCAGGGGCACTTCATGTATATGCATGGGAGGATTACACAGAGATAAGGCCCATTATAATGGTCTGAAAAAATTTAGAATCTGAAATAATATTATTTAAGTACTTTTAAATATATTAAATATATTTTATGATTAAATGGGTAAATTTGTGAGTTTGGGAAGTTTAGAAGGGGAAATATGTAATTTTAAAGTTTAGAGGGGGGAATACGTAATATTGAAGTTTTTGAGGGGGATACATGAAATTCCCCCTAAATTTTAAAAGACCTAAAACATACTTAATATCAGCCAAGCTTATGAAATGCGGTTTTCATGCAGTATGCGAAAGGCCATCGCATACCTCATATACGGTATACGGCCGCATATGCGGACTTATATATGCGGATTTTTAAAATTTAATAATTCTTAAGAAGTTAAGAGTATGGCTGAATTATCATGCTAGATATCATACTGAAATAATTATATGCGGACACACAGATCACTACATGAAAATTTTCACTTAAGAACACAAAGTAGCATGAGATTTACATCTAAATGGAGCCTTCCAGTCAAAATATATCAAAGAATCTGAAACTAATTTGTTTATGAGCAATTGAAACTAGATGTCTTAGTTAATAGGCCCAAAATCCTTCGGCCCAGTAACTGCTGTCTGCTATCTGATTTATAAGTGTTTTTTTAGTCCCGCAACTTTAAAATAAAAGAAGGAAGCTCCTTGGGAACCTATAAAAGAAACCATAGACTAAGAAGGAAACCACTCAACTGGATGGATGAGTCCGGATGGGTCTGGATCCAAATTAATTTGGAACTATTTTTGTTAATTAATAATTAATAAAATAATAATAAATAACAAATGTTTGGTGCATGTAATATTATGTGGATTGCTGGACTGCATATGCAGATATGCGGACCGCATATGCAAAACCGATAGGAGGGACTGCATAGCATTTTCTATGCGGTTTCTAACTGCATACGCATATACGGCCGCATGAACCGCATTTTATTACACTGATAGCAGCTAACTCGTACAATTGCTAAAAGAGTGAGGCTATGGTACTATGCATAACTCTGATTGGTCTGTACTAAGAATTTATTTCTTCAGTTTTGAAGTTCAAACAATTGATCTTAATTGTTCAATATAATCTCCATATGAAAATGTACATACGTGCAAATCAAATCTTATACTTAAAAAGAAAAATTAGTATTATTTAAGATAGGTAGAAAATATTTGATCTAAATATTTTGGACCAATTCAAAAGTAGTAATTTTCCACAAATCTAAAGTAGAAGATGAAAGACAATTAGAAGAAGACGAATACAACTAGAAGAAGATAAAATAAACAGTATTAGATGAAAGATAACCAGACGAACAAGAAAGACAAACAATAGAAGATGAAAGATAACTAGTCAGAGATAAAAGACAACAAGTAGAAAATGAAAGACAATTAGAAAAAGAGGAAAAACAACCTGTAGAACAAGAAAGACAACCAACAGAATACGAAAAACAACAAGTAGAAGATGAAAGAAAACTAGAAGAAGATAAAATACAACTAGATATAGATACAACCAGTAGTAGATGAAAGATAATCAATAGAATATGAAAATCAACCAGTAGAACACGAAGACAACTAGTACAAGATTAAAGACAACTTGAAGAAGAAGAAAAACAACCAGTTGAAGATGAAACACAACTAGTATAAGATGAAAGACAACTAGAAGACGACGAAACACAACAAGTAGAAGATGAAAGATAGTCAGTACAACATGAAAGACAACCTGTAAAACACGAAAGACAACCTGTACAACATGAAGTACAACTTGAAGAAGATGAAACACAACTACTAAATGATGAAATACAACTAAAAGAAAATGAAATACAACAAAAAAAATATGAAAGACAACCAGTAGAAAATAAAAGACAACAAGAATAAGATAAAATACAACTACAAGAAAATAAATACTACTAGTTGTAGATGAAAGATAATAAGTAGAACATGAAAGACAACCTGTAGAACATGAAAAAAATCAGTTAAAGATGAAAGACTGGTACGGCAATGAAAATAAATACTACTAAGCCCACTAACTTCCATATTTAGCAGTTTTTCAAGCTGGAACGGCCATTCGTGCGGCTGCACAAAATTCTACATTTCGAATTTGAATTTGTTTCTTTCATGAAAGTTGTAGATCTTTTTGTCCTGGTTCTGCCAAGCTTTGATCCACCTAAATCGAAGTTCGAATGACCAAAATATGGCCAAAATACGAACTGTGTGTCGCAGCTTGGAACAAGTAGTCTGCCACTAATCGTTGGTAACGATTAGTCTCTGTTTCAACATCACTTTGTTATGGCAGCTTGGAAGAAGTAGTAACGATTATCAATCTTTGGTAATGATTAGGCTTTGTTTGCTCGATTTCTGCAATTTAAACAAGGCAAAGATAGTAACTTGGTTCTTGAATGTATTTTATATTAAACTAAACTAAAATACAAGAAATTTGACACAGTTTTGGAGGTCAACTCTTATCCTAAGGTGTATATAAAAATAACTTATCATCTATCATATAAAAAAAGCAGCCGAAATTTTTATTAGTATCGTTCCAAAAAAAAAATAAACCAAAAGACTACTGAAATTGGAGAATTTCATATTTACCAGAACCTCAATGTCCGGGGAGTCGCCATTTGTCATTGCGACCCCTCAAAAATCCAAAAAACTCACAATATTACGGTGCATTTTTGGGTTTTTGAAAGACCGCAACGACAAATAGCAGTTGCGGCCCTGATAGATAAATATAGAATTCTCGAAAATTTGTGTTTTTTTAGAATGATATTAATAAAAATTTCGGTGAAATTAGATATGAAATGATGTCTTCTTCTGACTTCTAATTCAGTGCCAATCTGACAAATCTCACTCCGAAGTCAGAATTGAGTTTCTCAACCCGAGATGCGAATATTATTGGAATCTTGTATTTTAGTTTAGAAGAAACAGATAGACTCATTTTGCTTGCAATATTTGGTTAACAAATAACTTCCAATATAAAAAATAAAAAACTGGAAATCAACGTTCCCGCAAATCTTGCTTATTTATCACGGTGTACGTAATAAAAAAGAAGTGAAAGCACAAAAAATAATAAAAAATGAATGAATTAAAATTAACTATAAATTTTTATTTTATGACCGCTTGACTTTATACTAAATTAATTCCATAATTGATAAATTTTGTATGAAAATGCATCACTCGTGAAGTAGATCGGTTTCAACGGTTTGAATTCGTCGTTGAAACATATCCAATAAATTTTTGAGAGGATAGCACGGCATGCCACTATGCTACAGATAGCACGCTAGCCTTATTCACAAATAAATAAAACAATTAAAAAGAACGATAGACTTGATAAAATTGATTGAATTTTAAATTGTTTTACTATTTCATATCACACTTCTACTATCAACCGTTCAATTCATATCTCTCTTCTTTATTATGTTGATAGGACTAATGTTTTTGAGCAAAGCTAGAGTGTGATGTGCTTACCAAGAGAAATTGGTGAGCACGACTTCAAAAGTCTATCAGATTGGATTCAAATGATGAATCAAAACCATTGAAATCCATCTACTTCGTGAGTGATGCATGTACATGTAAAATTTTGAAAGTTTCAAATTCATTTAGTACAAGATCAAACGGTAAAAATAAATGAATACATAAAACAACTTATAAAATATTCATTTTTTTTACCGCTTGACTTTGTACTAAATGAATTCAAAACTTCTAATTTTTTTATGTACATGCATCACTAATGAAGTATATGGATTTCAACGGTTTAAATTCGTTATTTGAAACCAATCCAATATACTTTTGAAGTTGTGCTCACCAACCTCTTTTGATGAGCACATCACACCCTAACTTTGCTCAATGTTTCTTGCTTCTTTCCCCTAATTGAAAAGTATATTGATGTGTGTGTACAAGGTATCATGAAACTTTTGAAGTGATACGATTTTTTTGTAATCATTATGTAGAAATTCTTATACAATTATCTGTGTTGTTATTTATTATACATAGTTTTAATATTTCAAAAAAATATTTATTTAGTTTTAAATTCGCTGCGTATAATTATATCATTTTACAATTCCATAATAAATAAAGTTGCAAAAATAATATAAAATTTGAGAAATTCAATGGTGGAGAAAAAGCCATCAAGTAATTAAGATGGTGGAGAAAGATGTGATATCCTAAAATATAGTTTCCTTGTATACATATTTCCGTATAAATACAACGGTAGGAGTATAGAAATATGAGTTGTAGCATCAACCGTAGGTAGCGACAAATTATATGATGTAGCATAATTTGTGTTCTCTGCATAGTATTTGGAATTTTGGATTTTATGTAGAGGTATAAATAATGCAAAGGGGATCCGGATCCTCTGCTGCTGGTATAGATACCCTTAGCTGCTTGCATGAGACTGATTTAGTGTTATTTTTGTTAGGAAACAAATTGCAGCTTTGATCTCTAGAGTAATTTGCAGCCATAAATTATAAATAGTACTAATTAAGTAATGTCAAAGCTCTTAAGAATCTGAAATTATCTTTATTTCTTAAAATATAATTTCTCTGTTTATTGCTTGCTTATTGAATTGTGCCTGTAATTGGGGCTTTGATCAAACAAAGTGTCAAAGTCGAATTCAGAGCCCATCGGACCTACTTTGGTTCGATGGGTGTGATGACCATCCGACCAGCATCAAGATTTGTGGACTTTGCATCAAAATCCGTGCGAGTCTGTATCAATTTCCGTGTGCACAGATTTAGTGCTAATCATACGGTGCTAGAGTTAATTGAACCTAAAAATAGATCCGATGCTCATCGGACCTACTCCTATCTCGTCAAAGTCACATATAAAGTGGCGGAGCTAAGTGGAG
This sequence comes from Carex kokanica, assembly GCA_025461125.1. Classification (NCBI taxonomy): domain Eukaryota; kingdom Viridiplantae; phylum Streptophyta; class Magnoliopsida; order Poales; family Cyperaceae; genus Carex; species Carex kokanica. The sequence continues at coordinate 23,611 of JAJGRX010001358.1, read as the reverse complement.
TCGGGATGCACACTTATCTATCCCCGACTCAATTTAAAAAAAAAAAAATACTTTATGATTTTTATATATTTAAAAAAAAATATAAAGATATAAAATTGTGCCTACCTTGAATTTTTTTTCTCCAAAATATGATTCTAAGTCTACGTTTTTCCTCAAAAATAATTATAAAATAAACTTCATATTTAAAATAATTACAAAAGTATGCCTCACATTATTAATTTCAAAAATAGAAGGAGCGACTTATAATTTGAATATATTAGAAGGAACATCAACAAAATAGATAAAGTATTTTATAATTTAGATGCACTACAAATACTACGAAACATTTTTCGGGCAGGATTTTTGCGGCTGCAAAAAAAAAATTAAACTATTTCTTGATATGTTACTGGAAAAAATTAAAAATATTTTGGATCTCAGTTATTGATCTCGGTTGAAAAACAACTTCTGGGACTTCTGGGTACTATAAAAGTTATTGTGGTCCTGAGCAATAAACATCAAAGCATTGAGAAACTGAAAATTCAAAATTAACCACAAGAATAAAAAAGTATTCGAGACACTTCGAAAAAAAGAATTGAAGTATACCATTATTTCATATTCTTTCTTCTAGTACATTCAAATTCTAAGTTACTCCATCTATTTTCAAAAAAAAAATTATTTGACATATTTCGAAATTTAGATTCTTTTATTAATTTTCAAAAATAAAAAGAGCAACTTATAATTTGAATGTACTAGAAGGACCACGATAATTTTTATAATATTCAGAAGTTGTTTTTGAATCGAATGAATAACTGAGATTGAAAACATTTTTTTCTAGTAACATATCAAGAAATAGTTTAACTTTTTTATAGCCGCAGAAAAATGTTTCGTAGTACTTCTAGTATATCTAAATTATAAAATATTTTATCTATTTTGTTTGATAGTTCTTACAGTACATTTAAATTATTAGTATCTCCATCCATTTTTTTTCAAATGCTATATTTAAAAATTTGGAGAATTTGATGGCCGCCCCTCGTGTGAATGACGTGTCAAGTGGATGCCTATGCAACATAATCACGAGATTGAGATGATGACACTAATTAAAGAAACCACAAGTCTAATCATTAATCAAACAGAGGTTAGTCCAAACTTTTGTTCTTTGAACTTTTACAAAAGTATTATACTTTATTTCTACTTTATTGCCAATTGATAGTTACACATAATTTTTTTATTTATTCTTTATTTATCAGTCATCCGACAGAGATCAAATATAATCCATGAGATGGACCTCTTAGAGCAATTTTGACTTAAAAGTAAATCATGTTATAACATTGTTTAGTTAATAATACACATGTTGCCTAGTACAGCGATCTAACTCAAATTTCCCTTTTCTTTGTTTTGTTTTTTCTCCCTTCAAGTGCACTCGTGAACACTACGCTGACATCAAACATCAATTCCTTTTGACTAAAATTTATCCTCTTGTGGTACTAGTAGCTAGCCGAATTTTTTATTAATATCCAAAAAATAAATTAAATTACAAAAAATAACCAGTTTGGTGTTGAAATTCGAAATCTACCCAAACCGGAATTTTTTTTTCCGGATTCAATCTCTAACTCCGGAAATTTTTTTTTCGAACTGAACAAATTTTTTTTTTTTTTTTTTAGAGAAAAATAGCTAAAATACTGAAATCTAACACTAAAAAATCGAATTGTTTTTTTAAATATTTGTTAGATTACTTTTTTTGATAGCATATTTATACTAAAATACGCTAAATTACTTGAAATTATGTTAATTTATGCTGATTAACACTAGATTACTTGAAATTATGTTAATTTATGCTGATTGACACTAGATTACTATAAATTATGTTAACTTTTTTTTAAGAGACAAATAGCTAAAATGCTGAAATCTAACACTAAAAAATCAAATTGTTTTTTTACTACGAATAGGGCCGATTTTGTGCTAAAATACGGTAAATTTACTAAAATGCTGAAATTACAATAATTATGTAGAATTATGCTAAAATACGGTAAATTACGCTAAATTACGTATGAATGGGGCCTATTTTGTGGCATCTTTCATAAATCATAAAAAATAGTAAAAAAAATTCCAAAAATAATAAAAATTGGTATTCTAAAAGTTCATTACATAACTAATTTACTGAGCTACGTAGATTGAACAATATAAATGAAAATGTTAATCGGAAACTTCAACTGAAGTTTTGAGGATCTTCTCTTTGTTTTTTGGCGATTCTGAATTTGAAAATCTAGCAAAGCTAGTTCAGATGCATGCGCATTCTGAAATCGGACACTCGAGCGCCGTTTTATGGCCGTTTGAAGTTTCGTCGTCATTTTTCGCTTTCTCAGTGAAGATATCATCCCTATTCATACGTAATTTACCGTATTTTAGTGTATTCTAGCATAATTCTACATAATTATTGTAATTTCAAGTAATTTAGTGTAATTCAGCATAAATCAAGTAATTTAGCGTGTTTTAGTATAAATATGCTAATTATATATAAAAAAATGTAATCTAGCAAATATTTAAAACTAAATTCGATTTTTTAGTGTTAGATTTCAGCATTTTAACTATTTGTCTCTTAAAAAAAAGTTAACATAATTTAAAGTAATCTAGTGTCAATCAGCATAAATTAACATAATTTCAAGTAATTTAGCGTATTTTAGTATAAATATGCTATCAAAAAAAGTAATCTAACAAATATTTAAAAAAACAATTCGATTTTTTAGTGTTAGATTTCAGTATTTTAGCTATTTTTCTCTAAAAAAAAAAAAAAAAAAATTTGTTCAGTTCGGAAATTTTTTTTCCGGATTTAGAATCCGGATAAATTTTTTCCGGAATTAGAGTTGAGTTTCCGAAATTTTTTTTTCCGGTTTGAGTATATTTCGAATTTCAACAACAAACTGGTTATTTTTTGGATATAAATAAAAAATTCGGAGTAGCTAGTATGGCTTTTGCAAATTACGATGGTGTATATATATTAACTTCCATTTTATTTGGTAGTTGGTACACAAACTATTGTGTGACTTAATTAAGTACACAACTTCGCTTGGGATACACAAAGTTCTCTCACGGTCTTGCAAAATTTATGTGCTATTTGGCGCTCTTATTTTATTGTGATTTTAGCTACTAATTGTAATAAGTCAGATCTTTAGATTATGAGAATCAAACATAAACAGAAATTAAATTTATAACAATTTTATATTATAAACAAAGATTAATTTTACAATATTTATAGTATTTTATTCTAAACTATATAAAAAATATATATAACAATAAAAAAAATGAAAAAAATAGTGTCAATTGATCCTATATCTTAGTGAGTACCTCCGCCTCCTGCTTGTTACCATTAATTTGACCAGTTGATCAAACTTTTAATTATAAATATAATGTCTCCTAGTTCAGCTTTATCAAGTAGTTAGCAAAAGTTTTTTTTTATTTTTTTTAGAGTGAAATGCCCATTGCTTTATGTTCTAATTGTATCCTAACATCTTTATCTTCAATTTCAAAGTTCAAACAAAAGATCAAATCGCTCAACATGATATCCACGTTAAAATATGATTGGAGACCAAATTTTATATTTTTTTGGAAAAATTTTACTATTTTTTAAGATAGGTACAAAATCACTGTTTTTAGATGGTCCACAGTTTCGTGAAAAACAGTGATTTTGTACCTATCTTAAAAAATAGTAAACAAATTTCAAAAAATATAAAATTTGATCTCTAAGCATATTTTAACAAGGATATCATGTTGAGCGGTTCAGATCTTTTGTTTGAACTTTGAAATTAAAGATAAAGATATTGGGATACAATTGGGCATGAAGCAATGGGGCATTTGAGCCCTCCTCTTTTCATAGAGGATTGTATTTATACATGTATATTATTTGTATTTCTTGCTCGCATTTTAAATACGTTTATACTTTTTTTAGAAAAAGACAACAAAAGTGTTTATATCTTATGATATGAATATTATAAAGTTTGGAAACTGTATTTTTACTTATTCAACAAAGTCTTTACCTTAAATTTTCTTATGATTATTCTGAAAAGACCAAGTGACAAATATTTGTATACTAATATATACTTTAGAATTAAATATACATAACTTATAATAAGTACAAATATTTAGGGATATAATACAAGGTGCAAGAATATTTTATTTTATTTTTGTAAGTCCTTTGTGAACTTAATTTCAAAATATATTAGATTGATTTCAAATAACGAATCCAAACCGTTGAAATTGATACACTTCAAGAATAATGTGTTTACATATCAAATTCATAAATTTGCAAATTAATTCAGTATAAAGTCAAACGGTAAAAAAATAATAAAAATAAACATATTAAAATTAAATTAAAATTTTTCTTATTTTTTTACTGCTCGACTTTATACTAAATTAATTCAAAAACAAAAATGTGTAGATTTAACATCTAAACACATTCCTCGTGAAATAAATTAGTTTGAACAATTTAAATTCATCAATTTGAAATTAATATCGATAAATTTTAAATTTAAATTTATCAAATAATCAGTGAGTACTTGAAGAACACCATAGTTCTACTCTACTCTACTAATGCTAAGCGTAGAGTGGGAAAAACGTGCCGTGCCGTGCCGTGACCAAGTAAATTTTTCACGTGCCGTGTCGTGCCGTGACAAAAATTATGAGGGGTGGTCACGGCACGCGAGTCACGCCGTGACTAAGTCGTGCCGTGACCAAACGTGCCGTAACCAAACGCGCGTTAGTCAAGTTTGATCGCATTTAACGTTTTAAAAAAAAATATGAAACGATTCTTTAAAATTCAAATGTTTTAATTGAAATTTAAATATAAATATTTTAATTAAAATAAAATTATACCTTGTAGGAAGGTATGTTAGTGTATTACTTCGCGACTGTCGTGACTGGCGTGTCTTTCATTCCGTGACTCCCGTGTCCCGTGCCGTGCCGTTCCGTGTTCCGTGCCGTGTCGTGCCGTGACCAAGGCAATTTCCGTGCCGTGCCGTGTCTTTTTTGCCAACAATTGGTCACGGCACGCGAATGGTCACGGCACGGGACACGCGAGTCACGGCACGTGACCGACACGCGTGCCGTGCCATTCCGTGCCGTTCCGTGACGGAGCCGGCTCCGGTGTGCCATTTTTCCCACTCTAGCTCAGCGTGACTTTATGCATTTCTCTCTCTTAGAAAATCGACGCCGAGGACAGAAATGTCTTTTCAGCAATTCAGACTTATTTAAGAGCGCAAGTACACATAATTAGCATCTGTCGCCTCGTTAATTCTTTCTTTCCACTCTAGCTCTTACTTATCAATCTTTAATTAACCAGAGAGAGATAGAGAAGAAGAGTCACAGAAATCCTTCTATTTCTGTTCTGTGACTATTCGAGGCCCCTCTTGTCTCTATAGGCTGCGTCTGGAGATCAAATTTGGCAGCTCTTTTAAAATTTTAAACAATTCTGATCAGTTGAATTTGATTCGCTGCTACCTAAGAAGGTAAACTTTTAGAATTCTCGAATTTATTCCAAAATTTCAATTTACTTTCAAACTATTAAGCTTGTTCCCCTGATGGTTGATAGAGGCAACTAACCAAACATTCACATGCACTTTAAATATAATGCCTCAGTTAAAAGATCAAATTAACTAAGAAAACACCATGAAATAAATGATTTAGCTTGTTTCTGTTCAGGCTTTAATTTAGAATGAAGAAACAAAAGAATAATTCTATTGACTTGCACATCATATGTAGCTTTCTTAATTAGTTGATCCATACTGACGAGTAGAATTTATGAATTTGTGCACACTGATTACTTTCAATATTTTTTTATTAACCCTCTCTTTTATTGCTTGCTATTTCCTTTGATTCACAGGTCTATGCTATTAGTACATCTTTATAAATACCATCAATCATTTCCCTCAATGCTAAAGCTCTCACTCTTACTCAACTTTTGGGTTGCGCTCCATTTTACCAGTTACCACATCTCCACTTCTTTGAAAGTGGAAACCCTAGCACTTCTAGAGATAAAACGCCACATAACCGATCCTTTAAACCTTCTAGAAAGCTGGGCAGACAAGTCTGGGTCCCCATGCAATTTTTACGGCGTAAAATGTGACAATAATTCGGGCCGGGTTACGGCAATCTCACTTACCAATTGTTCACTTTCAGGAAATTTATCCCCTTCGGTTTCAATATTGCAAAACCTAACCTCTCTTGAACTCGGTTCAAATTCAATTTCAGGTGCAATTCCTGCTGAGCTGGCAAATTGCACGAATCTTAATGCACTGAATCTCTCGAACAATGCTTTTACAGGTGAAATTCCTGATCTGTCATCGCTTAATGAGTTACAGGTTTTTGACCTGTCGACTAATGAGTTGCAGGGAAATTTCCCAAATTGGTTAGGGAGATTACCAAACCTAGAGCAATTAGGTCTAGGTGAAAATAATTTTGATGTAGCGGTAATACCAGAAAATATTGGTAATTTGAAAAGGCTGAGGTGGCTTTTCTTGGGGCAATGCAATTTTATTGGTGAAATCCCAGATACAATATTTGAATTACTCTCACTGGAAACACTGGACTTCTCTCGAAATAATATCTCAGGAAGTATTCCCAAATCCATTTCGAATTTGAAAAATTTGTACAAAATTGAGCTGTACCAAAACAACCTAAAAGGTGAGATTCCGTCTGAGTTGGCAACTCTTACGGAGCTGTCAGAATTTGACATTTCAAGAAACCAACTTGAAGGAAAGTTGCCTCCCGAAATGGGTAACCTCAAAAAGTTGAAATATTTTCACATTTACAGTAACAACTTTTCCGGTGAGCTTCCTTCTGGATTTGGTGATTTACAGTTTCTCTGGTCATTTTCAATTTATGAGAACTCATTTTCGGGTATTTTCCCGGAAAATTTTGGGAAGTTTTCAGCATTGTACAGTATCGACATTTCGGAAAACAATTTCTCAGGTAAGTTTCCAAGTTTCCTCTGCCAAAATGGGATCCTGCATTTTCTTTTAGCACTAGATAACAATTTCTCCGGTGAATTCCCTGAATCATACTCTTCTTGCAAAACATTGGAGAGGTTTAGGATCAGTCAAAACCAATTTGTTGGATCTATTCCAGATGAAATTTGGGGGCTTCCAAATGCAGTTATCATTGACTTAGCAGACAACAGTTTTGTGGGAGGTATTTCTTCTGATATACAGGTTTCGAGTAATTTAAACCAGTTGTATTTACAAAATAATCAATTTTCAGGAGAAATTCCAATTGAAATTGGTGAAGTTTCCCAATTGCAAAAGTTGGTTTTCTCAAACAATAGCTTTTCTGGTCGAATCCCACCCGAAATCGCAAAACTGAAGCAACTCTCATTTTTGCATCTGGATCAAAACAAAATCTCGGGCTCAATTCCCTCTGAAATTGGTGTTTCTGGCAACCTGGTAGACTTAAATATCGCCGAAAACTTTTTAAACGGAAATATCCCAGATTCCCTATCTAATTTGGGTTCCCTGAATTCTCTCAATTTATCTCATAATGCCTTAACTGGTTCAATACCCAATAGCTTACAGGCATTGAAATTGAGTTATATCAATTTTTCCAATAACAGCTTATCGGGCCCTATTCCACCTCAGCTATTAGCAATTGCAGGAGAAGATGCGTTTTCTGGTAATCCTGATCTCTGTATAAGTGATATTGCAGTAACTTGGAGATACTCCGTTTCCAACATAAGCTCATGCCAATGGAGCTATACTCATGGAAATTTCTCGCAAAACAGGGTTTTTGTCATAGTTCTCATAGTATTATCCATGAGCATTATTTTAACAGCATTGGCATATGTCAGTTATGCAAGTAAAAAGTTTGAAGAGGCTTGGAAACTTAAAGATCCAGAAATGGGTAAAATGTCAGGTTCAATACCAGTTTTAGAATCCTTTAATCCGCCAGAAATTGACCCGGAGGAAATATTAAACAGTTTGAATGAGTCCAACCTTATTAGGTCGGGTGGTACTGGTAAAGTATACCGGGTTGATTTGAGCAAGGGCCGCGGGTCTGTTGCTGTAAAGCAATTATGGACAGCTGATAATTCAAAGAATTTTTCGGCTGAAATCGGTTCTCTTGGAAAAGTACAGCACAAAAACATCCTTAAACTTTGTGCATCTATTCGGATTAATGAGGCGGGTTACTTAATTTACGAGTTCATGCAGAATGGTAATCTGTATGATGTGCTCAGAAGAGAGGTTAAAAAAGAGTGGATGTGTTTGGATTGGGAGAAGAGGTATAAAATTGCATTGGGTGCAGCAAAGGGAGTTATGTATCTGCACCACGGTTGTAAACCTACAATCATTCATAGAGATATCAAGTCGAGTAACATTCTTTTGGATGAGAATTATGAGGCAAAATTGGCCGATTTTGGGATTGCAAAAGTAGTTGGGGATATTTCGGAGACGATTTGCTTTGCCGGTACTCATGGCTACATAGCTCCTGGTATATTATTCCTTTTCTTTTCTTTTGTAATTTTATCATCTGGTTTGGTTCTTCCATTATGTTTGATGATGCTCTCTGTCTAGTATTTGAATATCATATTAGATGTAGGTATGTATATACTAGCATACACCTGGCCCGGAGGTAACTCTAAATTTCATATCTTATTTAAGATTTGTCTTTTTTTCTCTTATGTCTGATAAAAGATTTTATTCAAAAGTAACTATATCTTAATTAAATGCCTTAGAAGAATGTGAAAAACATCCATATTCTTTTGAAATGTCATGTTTGGTATTTACAATAAATTTGGAGGCATATTATATGTTTCACACAGACACTGAATTTTCTTCTTTGTTAGGTCTCCAGAATCTAAAATTTGGGAAAATGCACATTTACCTTTTGAAAGGGGACATAATTTGTACTGTGTAGGCGCATATCTCTCCTTTTCAGTAGAAAAGTTTTTATCTCCTTGTATATTTATTGTAGAACTGGGGTACACTCTCCATGCAACCGAAAAAAGTGATGTATATAGCTTTGGTGTTGTTTTGCTGGAGCTGCTAACATGCCGAAGCCCAACCGACCCGCAATTTGACCATAACAAAGACCTTGTCCCTTGGGCCAAAAAGCATCACTTGAACCAAGATCTTTCCGGAATTTTAGATCCATGGGTCTCCACTTATGCGCAGGATGACATGCGAAAAATCATGGAGATAGCTGTGCGTTGTACCAATGAGTCACCATCTCTTCGGCCAACCATGGTAGAGGTTGTCAATATGCTTATAGATGCTTGTCCTCGTGTTTTATAAAATAAGGGGAAGTTGTTATAGAGCATATATAACTCTCTTTTATTGACAATGTTTGAATGTGGACTATGTTGTAGTTAATTATAGCTTCTCTAGTTTGTAATAACTATTCATATCTTTCTTGTACTTCAATTACTAGAAAAATATTTTGTCTTTATTATGTCCTTCCAATAGTCTGAGGGCTGATCTCTGACCAAACAAATGAAGGATTTTCTGTGCTACGATTAGTTGAATGAGCTGATGAGGAAAGGAAAGAAAAAGGCTTCAACTCTTTATTCATTTATTCTAGTGCCAGCAAAACATCTTCAACTCTTTAGAGTTTCTTAATGTATTACAAGGTTACTACTTGCTAGTTTACAAATGGGTTCCATCTGCCACATTATACTAATAATGCAATAAAGTGTATACAATTGCAATAATTCGGAGATAACAGCATAACTTTAGGTATAACAATGAAACGGAAGATCACAGCATATATAGAGAAAACTAAGTATATTTTAATTTGTTAACTATCATGTTTGACAGGAAAATTTCCTAATTCCTAAAACAAATTCTATGAACATGTACACAACAAGGGCACATCTGACCCCATTATTTGCATCTTCAAAGGAAACTATATATAAAATTGAGATGAAAAATCATTATTTTGCTGAAGAGAAGAGATGAAAACCATTACAAAGTTGAAACCAAATAACCTAATTAACCAATTTTTGTAAAAGGGGAAGACTCCTTCAAGTGCCCTACCATCTCGGCCCCTGCACCGATGCTCACCGCACAACATATAAGCAAGGTGACACCAATTAAAATGTGGAGAAGTATCCATTTTGTTGTACCCTTTTTTATGTCACGTCGTGCAATGTGCATTTTTATGGGGAAGTAAACTGTTAGAGGCCAGAAACTCAATGCGCCAAGCATACCCACGATCGAGTTGAAAAAAGGTAGTGCCATGCCAACTATTGTTGTGAGAATAACTATGCTTGATCTGAGCACAAGGCGCAATAATGAGAAGTTTATTGGATCCCGTCTGATGCATAGCAGTGTGATTGAGTAGACTCGGGTTACGATTTTGGCTTCCGGCCATCTTGCAGTAATCCTCATCTCCAAATTCCCGAACAATGGTTGTGCGAAAAGCTAATTCAATCAAAATGAGAGAATATTATGTTCCAATGAGAAATACTCTACAAAGCTCAAGTAGTTTCTGGACTCTTATTTGTCTTTCATTTACTGTTGTGTGCTTTTCCTTTTTACTTGTTTTCTTAACTAAAAGTTGCAAAATGATGACATTTTGGACGATGTAACTCATAAAGATAGTTAAGCTGATTGTTTTCCTCTTCTTCTTTTTTTTTTTTTTTTGGGGGGTGGGGTTGATTGTGTGTATTGGACAGGTTTATGTAATATACCCAAAGTTTTAGAGGACTTTTAGAGTAAATTGGCACCTGGTATGCACCAGAAAGATGAAGGGCAATGCATATGTTGCCAATGTCGACCAGCCAGAAGGGTTCATAAAACCCGAACCCGGTAAGGATGTTACCGGGTGTGACACCTCCAAATGCAGCATAGCCGGAACATCCAATAACGAGGTAAAATACAGTGATAACACTGAGCCCCCAAAAGATTGCCTTCCTCATTGTTGTGTTCTCGGCTGGAGGCGACTTTAATGTGTCCTGTAACAGAGAAAAAAAATGCAATTAATTATGTAGTACCATGTGCAGCATCATAGGAGTAACCTTTATGAACATCATGCTTTAGTTTTATAAAGTAAGAGAGCCTGTTAAGTGCTTCTAGTCTGTCAATCAAATGGATGTAACAGAAATTATATATAGTAAGCATCATTTTGGGATCAATTGTTTTTGACTTATTGTACATGCAACTAAAATAAAGTTGTAGTTGTAGAAACATACCTGGACTTCAATTAATATTTCGGCAAAGGTGTAGGCAAATGCAACATTCCCTAAGGCTTGAAGACTCTTGAAGGCTCTGTCGACTGGTCTCAAATGAGCATGAGCAACAACACCAAGTAACCCGCCTTTCACTTGTCGGGTCGAGACTAATTCGGCAACCGCAAGTCCGAAAGCAATAGAAGAGTAGGTGCCTGACATTACTGCTGCCACAATTGAAACCCAGGCCATGTGCTGCAAGCTCGGGAGTTGGGAGAGAATGAGCTGGCCGAATCCGAAGCATAACATGAGAATTGGACCCGGCCCGTCACATCTCGTTTCATGGCCATGATAGTGGTAACAATGGGCTTTGCTCACAGCACTGCTCATGCATGACATATATATTAGCAAAGAGAGAGAAAGTTTGTCGAACTATTTAATTCACAGATCCTTAAATAAATTAATTAATTAGGTCTTATATTTTGTTATTGAGAACAAAATAGCAAATGAACATATTAACTCTTTAATTTATGCATGAAATTTTGATGCAATTAAAAAGGCAAGAGCAATCATAAAAACTTAAAATATGTGACTAATTAATTGCAACATCGCATGGGATCATAAAACCGGTATATGCGATCTCATTTCACATCTATATATATATAATTGATGAAAATTGGACAAACTAAGAAATGGCTTACTTCATGCTGATTGCTGTCGTGATGGTATAGCCAACCATTGCACCCCATAAATTGAAAAACTGGGCACATGCACACAAATATACATGTTTTGGACCTGCCAGCACAATTTATTGAATCAATATGAATAAATTAAATAATAAAAGTTCAAAAGTACTGAATATACTATTATGTTATAATATACATACCAAGGTACGTCTTAACAGCGTCGATATAGCATCGGTTGCGTGTCCCAGTGATTGGATCTTGAGATCGGTAGCAATTAGCTAGGAGAGAGCTAGTATAGTATGTGACGATTGCAAAGATTGCCGGTACAATGGGCCCCGCGATCCATCCTAGTTGGGCAATGCTCCATGAGAGCGAAAGAACACCCGAACCAATTACGGCCGTGATGATGTGAATGGTGGCGGTCCAAACAGTTCCTACATGAACAAACCATCAAAGAAAGGCTTTTGTAAGGCTAATTCTCAATGAATATTTGATGAGCCATCTCTAATTACTATTTAGCTTATAGAAATTTCTATTCAGTAAAAATATATATATAGTTTAGTCAGTCAATCTTTGCTTCTTTCATATTACAAATTAATTAATATGAATATAGTGCTAAACTTAATTATATTAGAGCATTTAAATAGATGTCAAAATTTGTTATGGCAGGGGATCCATATGATTAAAAACAGAGTTCAGATCAGATTGACAGAAAGTCACATCTTATTATTTTATATATAATTCTTGATGTACACTGTCTACATGGTCTGGAATGAATAATGACTGACACATGCATACCATCATAATAGTTGCATCATATAAGGAGGATAGTATGAAGTGCCAGGCACAACTACTTGCAACACACATGGAAATATTAGGAGGAACGTAGACAATCCTGAATCTTGAAAATAACAAATTAAAGAACAATAGAAAAAATCTTCAATTTTATGAGATAAAATAAACCTGTACTTACGTTTCACTGTATCCCTTTAGAAACTAGAAGGTCCATATGCACCTATAGTTTTATGTTATTAAAATAATTTACTCTAACCTCTTAAATTTCAACAATCCATACAATCAGCAGTTTGCATTCAAATCATCAGGCTAACATATATATATATAATCCCTCACTAATACAAAGCACTTGAAAAATAATAATTGCAAAACCTTTTCTTTTGTGCACGCCACTTTCGATATCTTCATGAGTGACAATTGACATGTTGTCATTACTGAGAGGGTAAGCGTCAGCACGTGCGCGGTTCGTATGAATAATGACAACTGAGTAAGAGGGGGAGATGCTTCTTATATAGGGAGAGAATGAGAATTGGAGAGAAGAAATTGGCGAGAATTTCGCTCCTTAGTTCTTAGAAAGGAGAGAACTAGCTAGTGTGCATTTATATTACTATGTAAAGAAGTGACGATGAATTTCCTTTGTTAAACTTAGCACAAGTAATTTTTTTTTCTTAATATTGGTTGGTTCATATGACATTTGCGAGAGAATTTCTCCGTATATTATGACATTTGCGAGAGGTTTTGCCTTTAATTTTAGTTCATTTTGAGCTTTCTTTAATTATCTCTAGCTTATTTTAGAAATTATCTTGTGCGATTAAGTAGCTTTACATTGGTGCATGGTATTGGCCAAACTAAACATGTACAGCTAGTACGCTAATGCATGGCAAATTAAGAAAATAATATTTGACTCACATCTGGTTAGGACATGTTAAAATCTCATAGCATTATAATATGACTAGTCACACAACGGTATAGTACAAATTTACCCGATCTTTTTATTAATAGAAAACTAAATAAAAAATATCAAAATAGAGTAGGTTTTTATGAAATTTCGAAATATAAAAATAGTTAGCTAGTTTCGTCAATAATCATGCAAAATTGCTAAAAAAAAATATATATATATATATCATGGACGGGATAGTCCATCCCGTCAAGTACTATTCATAATTTTTTTTTCTCCTTCTTATGTTGTTCTTCTAACAAAAAAAAAATGAACAGTTTGAACGGGATGGACTATCCTGTCTAGGATTTTTTTTTTCAACGGACAGGATAAACCATTCCGTTCTTCATATATTTCAAAATTTCACTAAATCCTACCCTATTTTGATATTTATTTATTTATTTTCTATTAATAAAAAAAATCGGCAAATTTACATCTGTATGGTCAACTAAGAAATTGAGAGAAGTCCCGGTTCAGCCCAATTCAGGAGTTCTGACTTCTGATACAGGATCGAAGTCCCGGTTCAGCCCAGTTCGGCCTATTGCCTAGCATCAACTTTTTGCGACTGGACTTGGTGATACGAAGTTTGTTTCCTCGCTAATTTCTTCCATGGAGTGTCAGATTTACTTGCTGGTTTATTTTGACCTCATCGATCCGTGGTAATATCTCTTGTTTTCTTTCCCTTTTATGTGTGATCTCTTATTACTGGTTTTTGATGCAGTGTTTGGGTGGATTTCTGTTGTTTGTGGCATTTTATCTTGTTGGGTTCAATATTTATTGAAAATTAAATTATATTGTTAAAAGCACATGAGGTGTTTGACGAAATGCTGGAAAGTATCCTCTTACATTCCTAAGCATCAACTCGTAGTTTCCTTTTAGAGAAAACTTTTTCAAAAACAATTATTAGTTTCTTTTTAAGCATCAACTCGGGTTCTGAAGGACATCTGTCCAAAATATACCAAACAAAAAGGACCATCATAAACTACTTTACATTACCAGTACATAGTTGATAAATGTTATATTTTGCTTACAATATAGGCCAATTTGTGCTCATTTGGAGCTCAGGCTACACTCCGCTCACTCCAATTGTGATTATAAAATTTAAACCGAACTTTGTTTTTCTGACAAAGGCGTAGAACTAAAACTCAGCCAACTGTTTTGAATGGAGCTGACATCTTGAGACTGCTTGCAATATCCACCACTGAACCGATGCTAACCGCAATTGAAATCATTAAACAAAAGATGCTTAAGCCATGTAGGAAGTACCATTTGGGCACCTCTCTTCCTATTTTCTCTTGTGCAATGTGCATGCTTATCGGGAAGTAGACTGTCAAAGGCCAGAAGCTTAATGCACCGAGGAGACCAAGAACCGCATTAAAAAATGGCACCATCATTGCAACCAAAGTTGTCACTAGAATGATGATTGATCGGAATATGAGCTTTGAGAGGGTGAATCGTAACGTTGAATTGAAGAACGGGACGTTAATTGTATGCACCCGGTTTATGAATTTGGCATCAGGCCATTGTCCAGCTACATGTCTCTCAACGGCCGCGAAGATAGGTTGTGCATACACCTGAATTGTTTTTAGCAAATATTAAACGAAATCCTTGTTTTAAAATTATACTTTTGCAAAGAATTTTAATGTACCTGGTAAGCACCAAAAAGGTGAAGGATTATGCACAGGTTTCCGATGTCAACTAGCCAGTAGGGTTCATAAAACCCAAACCCGGTAAGGATGTTACCAGGTGCATTATTCCCAAATGCAGCATAACCTGCACAACCCAGAGAAAGGTAAAATATGGTGGTAGCTCCAACTCCATAAAACGATGCCTTTTTCATTGTCACACTCTCTGGTGGTGACGGCTTTAGTGTATCCTACAATAAAAAAAAAACAAAAGGACCTTAGTGTAATGATTTTACAAGGGGATCATATTGGATAGTTCCAATACATCATTGATCTGCTAAGAAGTTAGAACAGTTCATTTTATGTACCTGAATTTCAATTAGAACTTCAGCAAATGTATAAGCAAATGCAATGTTCCCCAGAGCTTGTAAGGAGCTCCATGTTTTCTTTGCCGGTGAGAAACCAACAGTGCCGACATAATCTCCTTTGGTAAAACCATTACCAATCCATTTACCGACCGAAAGGCCGAGACCGATAAATGAATATGCAAATGACATTATTGCGGCCATGATCGATAGCCATGTGATCTTCTCTAAGTTCGGGAGTTGGGAGAGGATGAGCTCGATTATACCGAATAACAACATGAGGAGTGTACCCGATGCATTGCATTTTGCATCGTGCCCAAATTTGTGGAAGCAACCTGCTCGTTTTATGGCCCTAATAAGTATAAAATTAACTATGTAAACAAAACTAAATCATACCATTTTTCAAATTTTGAAACTTGTAGAAACTTTTAATTGATCATCAAGTTTATACTTACTCCATGCTTATAGTAGCAGTGATTGTGTAGCCGACCATAGTCCCCCATAAGTTCACATACTGAGCAACTGCACACATGTACACCTTCCTTGGACCTAGATAACATATATATAAAAAATTTACTAATTAAGTAAAAGTACAAATTTTTATTTGTTTCTTTCTTTTTATAACCCTATCTAAATTTTGAGGTCACTCGGGGAATTTTGTGCACAGTTTTATATTAATATCTAGCAAGCCTTCTTTTAATCAATAAATTATGTGCATTAAGTAATGAGATCCATACTCAGGTATGATCTGACGGCTTCCATGTATGTCCGGTTTCTCGATCCTGTAACTGGATCTGGTGCACGGTATGAATTTGCCAAAAGTGTGGAGGTGTAGTACGTGACAATTGCAAAGGCTGACAAGGCGAGAGGCCCGGCGATCCAGCCTAATTGCGCAACACTCCATGCAAGGGCAAGCACACCAGATCCAATCACTGCAGTGACAATGTGGGCCGCAGCAGTCCACACCGTTCCTACAAAATATATATAAAAGTTCATATTCACCAGTTAGATTAAAGGTGCATTTTTGTTGGTGCTTCGGGGTGTATGTAATAAAGGTCTGTGAAGACACAAATGGATACATCCATTTCAAGCTCAACTGGACAGCAAGCCTTCTCTGTAGCAACGGCACTAACAGCTCATCATTCTCCTCTGACTTTGACAGAAAGTCATGCTTATCAACAAGAGTGAATTTGTAGTTACTTAGTTTAAATTACTACAGTAAATCAGTACAACTGTAATTAGGGTTTTCTATTCGCTATTGTTATATATACTCCTCAATTGTAACCTCTGTTAATTAAGTTTTGAAATGAATAAAATATATCCAGAAATATCTCTTCTTCTCTAAGTTTATATGGTATCAGAGCTCCTATGTCAACCGACATGAATCCCACTCCTCCACCTCTTTCTCCTTCAGCTAACAATTCCTCTTCAGATAATCCTCTCATCTTTCTTAACATCCCTATCTCCACAAAACTCACTAGAACCAATTATCTAGCCTGGAAGTCACAAATCGAGCCAATACTACACGGCTATGGACTCTACCGGCTTCTGTCTCCACCAGCTCCCACCCCCAATCTCACCGTTGATGGTCAGTCAGTCCCAAATCCAGATCATCGCCAAGATCAAATCCTTCTCGGGTGGCTCAGATCATCTCTCTCTGAGAATCTCTTGGGTCAGGTGGTTTCCTGCCACTCCTCCTCCGCACTTTGGTCTAATCTGCAACAAACTTTCTCAACGACTTCTCGAGCTCGTCTCGCTGAGCTCCGGCGCAATCTTCAGACCACTGTAAAGGGCGGCTCCAGCTGTGGTGATTATCTTCAACGCATCAGATCTATTGCCGACGAACTGTCCTTCATCGGCCATCCCATCTCTGACGACGATCTGATCCTTTACATCTTGGGAGGTTTAGGCGCTGATTTCAACTCCTTTGTTGTGGCGGCCACCACCAAAGACAACCTCTCCCTACCTGAACTATAGGCGATGCTCCTCACCCACGAAAACCTGCTTCAAACCCAGCTCGCCTTGTCTTCTCCGACCGCCCTTGCTGTCTCCAACCAGTCTCGTTCTAACCACTCACGCCCCAACTACAACTCCAAGTCGTCTGGACCTCATAATCCCCGACCCCGCTCTGCTCCTTCTACTGGGCCGCGCTATCCCTCTCCTAACGGGCCTCGACCCAACAACTCCACTCCCCCTCTCTTACCTACTCCGCCTGGACCACATAACTCTACTACTCGGCCCCAACAGAGAGCTCCATTTAATCCAAACACACCCAACTCTTCTGTCTCCACCGAAACTTGCCAGGTTTGCTTCAAAAAGGGTCACACTGCCTTGATCTGCTGGCACCGGTATGATGCGCGGTACGCTGCCCCAAATCCTCCTCAAGCCTTTACTGTGCAGCCAACCTCTTCTCCCTCCACAACCGATTGGTATGTTGATTCGGGGGCGACTCATCACGTCACTAGTGACTTAAACAACTTGTCATCCTACATTCCATATGAGGGTATGGATTCGCTCCACATCGGTGATGGTACCGGTATGATTATCCATCATATTGGATCTTCTTCCTTAAATTTTGATTCTTGCACAATTCATCTTAATAATATTCTCCATGTTCCCAAATTTACCAAAAACCTCCTTAGTCTATCTAGACTCTTACTTGACAATTCACTAATCATTGAGTTTTGTTCTAATTCTTGCTTTCTCAAGGACTCCCGCACCAAGCAAACCCTCCTACAAGCTAAGCTACTACATGGTCTCTACCACCTATCTCTTCCACCTTTATCTTCTCCTCAAGCTTACCTTGGAGTTCATGTGACCGCCGACACTTGGCATGCTCGCCTAGGCCACCCTTCTACCTTTACAACTCTTCATGTTTTAAATTCAAATAAATTACCTTGCACCTCTAAATCCTTGTCTTTTTGCAATGATTGTAGTGTTGCTAAATGTCACAAGTTACCATTTTCTTATAGCACTTCTACTTCTCATTATCCTCTTGAAATTGTGCATTCCGACTTATGGGGTCCGGCTCCCATTCTTTCCACAAACGGTTTTCGTTATTATGTGGTTTTTATTGACGATTTTACACGGTTTACGTGGATATACTTCTTGCGTTCCAAAGATGAATTGGTATCGACATTTACTCGTTTTAAAACTCAAGTTGAGAACCTTCTCAACTCCACTATTAAAACCTTACAAACGGATAATGGTACCGAATTCAAACCTCTCTCAAGGCTCTTTCCTCAAATCCTACACCGAACTTCTTGCCCTCATACCCCACAACAAAATGGGGTGGCCGAACGCAAACACCGTCACATAGTCGAGCTTTCTCTTGCGACTATGAACCGAGCCTCTATCCCTCTCTTATTTTGGGACGAAATTTTTGCTAGCATAGTCTATCTCATTAATAGACTACCTTCCGCCACCAAATCACCCCCTCCTTACACTCTTCTTTTTAATAAACCACCCGATTACTCTATGCTTCGAGTACTTGGTTGCTTATGCTTCCCTCTCACCAAACCATACACCTCTCACAAACTTGAAAACCGTAGCCTTCCTTGTGTCTTTCTTGGATATGGCTTATCTCAAAAGGGCTACAAATGCTTACATGTTGATACTAATCGGATTTATGTTTCTAGACATGTTATCTTCGATGAAGAAACATTCCCTTTTCAGGTTTCATCTTCTCATTTGCAGCAGGACAGCACCTCTTGCGATTTTTCTCTTTGGCTCCCTGTTATTTCATCCACTGCTTCACGGGCTTCTACATCTCCCGGCCCAGGTGCTCCTTTACCACAGCCTGCCAGCGCCTCTACTTCCGCAGGGCCCTCTCCACTTCAGCCCGCCAGCCCCACTTCTCATTCCAGGCCTTCTCCTCTTCGGCCTGCCAGCCCCACTGCTTTTTCTGGGCCCGCTACTGCTCGGCCTGCTAGCCCCTCTCTTATTCCGCCATGCCTCACTCCCTCTCACACTGGGCCGACTACTCCCTTCTCCCACCCAGCAGCCCACCTCCCTCTCTCTGCTCCCAACTCTGCACTACCTTTCGGACCTATCCCTGAGACACCAGCACCTGATACCCAGCCTTCAGTTCCCACTAACTCTACCCATTCTATGATAACCAGAACCCGTGACAGAACACGTAAACCGAAACTATTTCCTGACCACATTGCCCTTACTACTACAACCACTCCTTCACCTGATCCCACCACTTTTTCTCAAGCTCAACACCTCCCACATTGGCGTCATGCGATGGCTCTTGAGATCGATGTTTTAGCCCGAAATAAAACTTGGACACTTGTTCCTCCACCATCACATCAACACATCATTGGATGCAAGTGGGTCTATAAAACTAAGCGTAATCCCGATGGCTCTCTTGATCGACATAAAGCACGTCTCGTGGCCAAAGGTTTCAATCAACAAGAGGGTATCGACTATTTTGAGACTTTTAGCCCCGTTATTCGACCCACTTCGATTCGTATTGTCCTTACCCTTGTACTTTCACATGGTTAGATACTTCGCCAATTGGATGTTCAAAATGCATTCCTACATGGCGATTTACAAGAGACGGTTTACATGCATCAACCACCCGGTTTCATCGACCCTTCCTTTCCTAATCATGTATGTCTCCTCTCTAAGGCACTTTATGGGTTAAAACAGTCTCCTCGGGCTTGGTTTCACACATTGAGCAAGGCCTTACTTGATTATGGGTTCAAGTCTTCCCAATATGATCCTTCGCTTTTTGTTCTTCATACTCAAGGCCGCACTATCATTTTCCTTGTGTATGTCGATGATATCATCGTCACAGGAAGCCACTCCGATTCGGTCCACTCCCTCATTGCCCACTTACAAACTCGGTTTGCCATTAAGGATCTCGGGCCTCTTCACTACTTTCTTGGCATTGAGGTACACTCATCATCCACCGGCCTTTATCTTTGTCAAACTAAGTATATCCATGATCTTCTTACCCGAGCTCATATGAAGGATGCCAAATCTTGTTCTTCTCCTATGTCATCTACTCTCTCTCTTTCTAAACATGATGGTGACCCAATGGAAGATCCCCACCTATACCGCTCCATTGTTGGTGCTCTCCAATACGCAACCTTAACCCGACCCGACATTGCTTTTGCCGTCAACAAAGTTTCCCAATTTATGCACGCACCGTCTACCACTCATTGGTCGGCCGTCAAGCGGATTTTAAGGTATCTTAATGGCACTTCACACCTTGGTCTCACTCTCAAAGCTTGTGACAATCTCACCTTGCATGCCTATTGTGATGCCGATTGGGCGGGGTGTCCCGACGACCGCCGCTCTACTTCAGGTTTTTGCATCTTTTTAGGTCCCAATCTCATCTCTTGGAGTTCTAAAAAGCAACAAACCGTTTCACGATCCAGCACGGAGGCCGAATATAGAAGTCTAGCTAATACAAGTGCGGAACTTATTTGGGTGCAATATCTCTTAGCCGAGCTCCACGTTCCCTCATCTTCCCCTCCCATACTATGGTGTGATAACATTGGAGCCACCTTCCTTGCTTCGAATCCAATGTTTCACGCAAGAACAAAGCATGTTGAATTGGACTATCACTTTGTACGTGAAAGGATTACTTCCTCTCAACTTCAAATACAATTTCTTTGTTCCAAGGATCAAATCAGTGATATCATGACCAAACCCCTTGGCACTCCCCGTTTTCTTCTTCTTCGAGACAAGCTGACTTTGGCTTCCACCTCATCAGCTTGCGGGGGGGCTGTGAAGACACAAATGGATACATCCATTCCAAGCTCAACTGGACAGCAAGCCTTCTCTGTAGCAACGGCACTAACAGCTCATCATTCTCCTCTGACTTTGACAGAAAGTCATGCTTATCAACAAGAGTGAATTTGTAGTTACTTAGTTTAAATTACTACAGTAAATCAGTACAACTGTAATTAGGGTTTTCTATTCGCTATTGCTATATATACTCCTCAATTGTAACCTCTGTTAATTAAGTTTTGAAATGAATAAAATATATCCAGAAATATCTCTTCTTCTCTAAGTTTATAAGGTCATTTTGAGGGGGTACAATGCAAAGTTCAGTTATAGCATCTCTGATCATAACTTTTAGATATGTATCAGGAGTCGAAATTCAAAAGAGAAACTGGTTGAGGTGTTGCCATGTCAGCTGGTTCCAACATTCGAGTTGGCACGATCGATGCTGATCAACAACCCGAGTTTGCTGAGCTGCTGACCAAATTGTTCTTCATATTTTGTTTCTGTATTATGTTCATTTTTTATGTGAGAGGAGGTATGTTTGAAATTTAGTATTTATATTAGAGGTGAGTTAAGAAGGACCATGGCTCTCATCTCGTACTAATAATTTTTTTTATTTTTGGTAATTTGATTTGATTTTCTTTTTTAAACTAGTACTGTTCTTTCATTTTTGGAGTTTGTTCAAACTTGGTCACCTTTTTCGTAGATGCTTGGCGGATCAAAATGAAGAGAATGGGAGTCAATGTCCCAATTTATTTTTCAAATTATATGTGTATATATTGTATTTTTGTGTTACATATATGTATTTTCTCAAGAAAATACATATTTAAACTCCATAAAATGAGAATCACTTTATAATTGATCCCATAGTCATATTTATGTTTTTGATTTAATAATTATATTGGTACTAATATTCCATATGATACTTGATTCCCATTTTAAAATTTTGTGACATCGCCTTTGTGTCAATGTATATGTTTTGTGAGGTATTGTACATTGTACATTTCGCTTTATTATACTTTTTAAGTGAGATGGCAGAAGTGGGTTTAAAAGGAGTTCGTATCCTCAGCATTACCTCACCGTTTGAATTTGAATTCAGATCATAATCCAGATAAATCTAACTCAAACATGTAACGTACAAATATTTTTTAAAATTTGTGCTACTATATAACGAATGGACCAGATTCAATCTCATTGAGATCTCTTAGGTGATATGAATTCGTGCAAGGAATTCATATCACCTAAATTTTGTTATGTTTATACAAGGCTTTCTATAATATTTTCGAGTAAATGCTATGGGTACTGTAAAATTGATCCTTATAACAATACAAAAATTATATACGATTGATCTCTATTCATATTTGGTCCCCATAACTTCAAAGTCTGACTTTGTCCCTGAATATAATATTTAAGTTTGGATCCAAGACCGTCTAATTTGGTTTGCCACAAATATTAAAGAGTTCTCCTGCATCCACTTTGATTCGGATTTGCCTGAATAATTTTAATCGGATAATTTTAATCCACACTTAGATATTATGTTATCTCATAATAAAAAATAAATAAATAAAATCTGAAAAACAGTGATTTTAAAAAAAATCATAAAAAATAGTAAAAAAAAAAAAAAAAATGTAAAATTTGGTCTCCAAGCACATTTTAATATGGAGAATACGTTCATGAGCACTTCAAATTAACTATTTGAACTTTAAAATCGTAAAAACTAATTGGTAGTACCAAAGTCTTGATCACACCACTTTGATCTTAGCAAACCTATATATATATATACACACACACACAAATGCATTCAACAGCAAGATATGAAACGGATAGAGGTTTTGTGCATAAAGATGCATGTTCTCCTTTGCCATGTCGTTTTCTTTTTCCAAATAGATTAAAGGGTATTTATTTATTCTTGCCATGTAAACCATATCACCACGCCTGACGGTTGTGTTACCAATACCATGCCATGAAGCGAGTATCTAATTTGCTATACGTCATGTCAAGAATAGATATCCATATCCAAAAATAAAAAATTGCTTGATGACACACGAAACATTAATTGATTTCTTGAAAATTTGGAAGGCCCTTTCTTTTGGGAATAAAATATATTTTTAGTGAATTTTGAAGTTCAAATAATTGTTCTGTTTTTAGAACGATTTTGTCTCTTTAGTAGTACTTCATGTGCGTATGACGGATTCCACTCCACTGCTTTTCTTTGTAGAAAAGCAGCTCCCTGCTCTCCTTTTGTTGCCTATCTCTCTCTCTTCAAAGAGGAGTAGAGAGTGGATACGGATCACGTGATAGAGAGATAGAGAGAGCAGGGAAAAGAAGAGCAC